>PVJL010000152.1:0-555380 GCA_004026885.1 Lyroderma lyra | reverse complement strand
AGGTAGAGAGAGGTGAGCGTGTGAGGGGAGGTGAGCGTGTGAGGGGAGGTGAGCGTGTGAAGAGGGGTGCGCGTGTGAGGTCCGTGTGAGGAGGTGTGCAGGTGGAGAGAGGTGAGCGTGTGAGGGGTGATGCGCGTGTGAGGGAAGGTACTTGTGAGGAGGGGCGCACGAGGAGGGCTGTGTGCGTGAGAGGGGGTGCACACGTTAGTTTGTGAGGGGAGGGGTGTGTAAGAAGCCATACCTGTGTGAGTGGAGGTGCATACGGGCGTGGCACGTGTGAGGCCAGTGCGGGAAGGTGAGGGGCGGGGCGGGGAGCGGGGAGGCGAGAGCCCGCCGGAGCCGGAGAAGGAGAGCCTGGGCCGGGGGAGGCGGGGTAGGGGGCTAGGGGGTAGGGGGGGTGTTGATTGTGGAGGCGTCTCCCAGCCTGGCCAGGCTGGAGGGCGCTGAGCTGAGGGAAGAGTGGGCGCAGTGCAGGTCGGGGCGGGGAGGACGCGAGCTGACAGGGAAGGGTAGTTCTGAGAATCCGAGAGTGGTGAGACATCTCTTTAGGGGTGAAGACCAGAAGAGATGTAGACATGAGGGTATGAAGAATAGGACTCTGAAAGTTGTGGTGTCAGGAGAGAAAATGACCTCTAAGACTAGATGATTGAATTATTTTAAGTACACGACAGTGTGGGGCTTTTAGAATGGGGAGAGTTAAAGGAAAAGGGAAATTTTGAGGCAAGCGGAATAATTGAATTGGTTGGTAACTGGGCTCAGAAATTAGCGCTGTTGAGTCAAGAATTCTTGGAAAGAAGGATTTTGTAGAGGGATAAATTACTTGGTTTAGAAGAAGTATCCATACCCCTTCCAGGTGGTTGGGTCTGCATGAAATGCCACAGGATTGATATCCAGGTAAGGACTGGAAATTTTATCTTTCAGCCAAAAAGTGAAAAAATATTTCCTCTTTTCCATCTCCTGTTTTAACATTCTGTTACTGCAAGACTTCAGATCTGTGGATCCATGGATTTGGGTATATTCCTCTTACCATATCTTTTTTTTTCTTGCTGTCTCTTTAGAGTGTGAACATGGCTACGCTTCAACGTTCCCCTCCATGCCGAGCCCCCGGCTGCAGCATTCAAAGCCCCCACGGAGGTTGAGCCGGGCTCAGAAACACAGCAGTGGGAGCAGCAACACCAGCACTGCCAACAGGTAGCCAGCAGGGGAGGTTTAGAAAGGGGAGCCGCAGAAAGGGAGCAGGCACTTAGGCGGAAGTTGCAACCCTACTGACCTCAGTTCTCGAATACCAAGTCTGGAGTAACAATGAACAACCAGATGGGTTCCTTTACCATCACCCCTGGGGATTTGGCCCTTATAAAATAATGAAGTCTCGGAATCATAACCTGACTTTGTATGGAAAGGAAGGAAACGAATAGAATCTGAAAAGACAACCAAAGAAATTCTGCTGGGATTATTAAATAGGGAGGTCCATGACTGAGAAGGGACATAAAGTTGAGAGACTTGGCAGCATGCATCCATGCATACAAATACATGCTAAAAGTAATCTTGGGCCACCTTCAACCTTGGATAATCCAAGAAGTTTTAAAAATCAGAAATAGTTCAGGGAGAATATAAGCAGAATTAAGAGTTTTGTTAAAGGAATAGAAATACTATTAGGTAAAGTAGAAAGTTAGTGGGCATGGTCTATTTGTTGTTTAAGGATGAAGGGGAGACCACGCTGTGAAAGTTTTGCCTCTTATTTAATGATAAGATTGAATTAGTAAGGGAACTCTTAGAACCAAAAGGAAAAAGGAAAGATGCTTATTCTTCATTCAGACCAGACCTAGAAAATGTTTGCCCAGATGTATTCAGATATAGTTATCTTCTGTTTTTTGAAAATTTTTGGTAGTGTTTGTCTCGTTAGTGTTTTTGTTCCAGAGGGCTAGTGAATTCTAAGAATTCATCTCACATGAAGTTTTCCGAAGTCCATCTTAAAGGAAAGTCAAGAGAGACTGCCTTTTCCAGTGATAAGAGGAATTAAACAAGACCTTTTTTCATGATTCCCAAAGATTTGTTTAGAGAATGTGAACATTCATTTTGGAGTGACACAGAGCAATCTCTGAGTAACTAAGTTTGCTCAAAGGCTTTGGGAAACATGTCTAAAGTGGTTGAGTTAGGCATTTAGGGAGGGAGCATGAGTAGGGGTTCTTACTAACTGATTTAGAAAACCTAAGGCTCCCATAGATAACAGAGCTCAAAAGGTTGGATCTTTCTCCTCTGCATTTCTGACATCACTGAAGCAAAACTAGGATTTACTCTTCTTCCTTTGACTCATCTTCAAAGCCGAGTGGTTTTTGGTTGTTTGTTTTGGCTTCATTAAGACTATATTTTTAAAATTTACTTTTTCAAATAATTAGCCATAAGCTTAACATGCTGTATTTACATTTATGTGTGGGTCTAGAGGGTTTGTTGTGGTATGGTTTGGGATGAAAATAATAATATGTAGTATGAGATACAGTATTTTAAAAATATAAATATAAATTTTCTTGCTCTCCCATAGTTTCTCTGGTTAAGATATCAACCATTAAGACCTATATTCAGGAATTTGTAGGTTTTTCAATCCATGTGTGAATAAAAAAAATTTTAATTTGGAGACATGGGAAGAGTACTAGTTAGGAAAATAGATCTGGGTTCTGTCATAAGTACTTACTGAGTCTTTTTATCTTCTAGAAATCAGGTATATGATCTCATTGCATTTCATTCAGTCCCTTACTGTCCTTATTGTAAAATGAGGGATAGACAACATCCTCTCCAAGGTCCTTTCTTCCCCTGAAGTTCTATGATACTGATTTATTGACAGTTTTAGAGATCAGTCACTATATTTGTTATTCACTATACCTCCCCATCATTGCAAATAAGAAAGACATTTTTACTAACATACTTGAAAATTATAGAGGCATAAATAAGATGTGCATGTCTAGATTTTACCAATTATGTTATAGGTCATTAATAGGTCTTTTATCTTCTGTTGACTTACACTTTGCTCAGCTTGGGGTTTTGAACTAATTGTTGTTTCTCTTTCATGCTAATGTTCCTGTTAGGATTCTATCCTGTGTAGAATCACAATGCTAATTACTGTGTGTTTTAGCATAGCATGTCAGAAAAATTGTAGAACTACAAGCATACCATATTGTTCTTACAGTACCCAACAGAAAATAACTACATGTACATTGGATCACCTAAGACTAAAGAAGGTAATTTTTCATGGGAATGTAATGAGAAAGAAATAGATTTTAGAATATATTATCTCAGGGACTGCTCATGTGTGGGTTTAGCCTGGGGCTTATAGATGAAAACTAGTATGTTAAAGTGAAACACTGGAAGTTATTTCTACTTATATTTTTAAAAATTTCTGCTTCATGAAGCAGGGGAGCCAAGGTTCAAATTCCAATACCAAGGTACTTGGGAAATAGTGTTCGGCAAAACTGTAGATTTTCTGTTAACTTTAAGCCTATTACTGGATTTGTCATAGAGGTTTTATTATACTAGTTACATAATGCGAAAAGAAAGAAGACTTGTAAAAATTTTCATTTATTAGTCCTCTGGAACAAGGAAAGAAACGGAGTTGATGAGTATATATGAGGGCTGTCCAGAAAGTATCCAGCCTTGTAATATGAAAAATAGAGGTCTTTATGGCTTGATTTTTTTTCCAGACAGCCTTTGTGTATCTTATATTTTTGATTAAAAAGCTAGTTATGTTGAAGTTGCTGTTCTTATTGAACGTTGATATTTCGTATGTCATACGATAACATTTGTTTTGTCATTGTATCATCTTTAAGACACAACGTTGGTTGACTCCCCCCCCCCCCGCCCCAATCTCAGGTATAATATGACATTCCTGATGTAAAATGTTACTTTATAAATTTTTTTTTTTTTCTTTTTGGTATGTGGGTAGCTCCCTGACTGGGAATCGAACCCAGGCCGCAGTGCTGACAGTGCCAGCGCCAAAACCTTAAGCCACTACACCATCAGGGAACTCCACTTTATAAATTTTTGTTGTGAGTTCAGTCAATATGAATTTCTGTTCCTCTCAAGTCTTGAAATCTTATTTCACACAAGTTCAAAGGAGAGAAAATAGTGATATGATGTGATGTTACAAGTTTGTACCTTGAAAATCCCAGCAATTTTATCATTTAGGATCCTTCTAATCAACATTTGGGACCTATAATACATAATAATTTTTTTAATATATGGTTACCTTTACTGTATTTGATCATGGCCTCTGGCACACTTCCTAAAAATCACCCTTGCTAAAATGTTACTGCTGTTAGAGAACCTGGCTGCTTTTACTGTCTAGTTCATTGAGGAGCAATCAGATAAGCTAGATTTCTAGCGTCTTTACTGTTTCATCTCACAGTTGAAAAAAAATCTCAAGATCTGTCAACTTAAAACTACTCACTGTACTCTGTGTGGCTTTAGTGTAACTCTGATTTTGTCTTAAGTATCTCTAGAATCTGCCTCCTTTTCTATCTTCATTACTATCTTCCTAATCTAAGATACCATCATCTCTCACCTGGACAACTGCCAGAACCTCTTAACTGGTATCCCTGCAACTACGCTTGCCCCAAATACAATTCTGATTGATTATATTGGCTAGTCCTCTTTCAATTTCTTCAATAGACTATGTTTCCTATTTCTTTGCACATACTCTATTCTCTGTTGTGAATCATTTTTCTTTCCCCTTTGCCAAGTTATCTCTGTAATATCTAATAACACTCTTACTTCAGCTCAATCATGACTTCTTCAGGAAAGCCTTTCCTCATCACCCAAAGTAGAGCAGGTATTCATACACCTTATGGCACCCCTACTTTTCCTTCATAGTGTTTATTACAGTTTGTAGAAATACAGTTATCTGATTAATTTGTGTCTCATTTATTGAACTAGAAACTACATGAATGCAGGAATTTAATTTCTTCTACTTAAAGATCTATCCCCATTACCTCTCACAGTGCCATTTATACAGTAGATGTTTCTTAAAAAATCGAAGGTTTTCAAACTCCAGGTAGGGTGTTTTAAATTGGCACTGACTTTTTCTTTTATGCCAAGTACCGTATTAGACTCTGGAAGGAGAAATGATGGAAGAATATGCAACTCCTGCCTTGGCAAACTCTGTAATTACTCTGTATTCTAAAGGATGTTAATAATAATACTTTGGAAAGGAAAACAATATCTAGTATTTGAAGAATAAAAATCTTCAAATTGCTAGTTCTTTTAAACAAGTATATTATAGTAGACTACAGAATGCTATAATTAATTTTAAAGAACACTCACTGTCATTTCTATGTCATGAAAATAAAATATCAAATCTTGTATTGCAAAGAACCACAAGTCTGTTGAATATTGGCAATAAATATTGGTATGTGCCCATGACACATACATAATAATCACATTATTAAAGTGATCTAGAAAGTAGTGAGTACCAATTTATGTGTGAATTCAAGGTGATGAAAAGTTTCTTCTCTTTGGAATCTCATAGCAGCAGTATTTCAGTTCTACCTGTTAAGATTGAAGTCATTAAAAAACTAAACAAAATATCTTTTCCTTTTGCTTACCAGGCTTTTAGTTTAACTTTTATTCAACTACGGAATAATGAAATGTCTTAGTCTTATTTTAGAGGAAATTATTGTATTTTTAGCTTTATCTTTTTGGGTTGTCTTATTGATGGATTATTAGTTTTTTGAGATGGTGGTGGTGAATTCTTTTTCTACAATAGTTGTAGGGGATTTTTATCCCAGAGAAAGTCATTTGAGATTTGTTATATCTTCTGTTTTTATTCTTTTTTTTTTTTTTTTACAAATAGCTTTAATGTCTGGCTTAATAGAAGATGTGCTTCTGCATTTAATATATTGCCATATCTTCTGTTTTTATTCTTAAACATGTACCTGTTTGTTCACAGAATAATTGGAGGAAGACTTACTATTTTTTCTACTGTGAAATTTCTACTATTTTGTTTTCAGATTTTCTATATTAAGAAATAGTTTCTGTATCTGTGTCCAATAGAAAACTCCCAAATTATCAGGGAAAAAGTGGAGATTAGTAGCAGTTAACCTCCTAATGTTAGTATTGTTCTTTAGTATTTTCCAAATGTTGAATGATTAACATATCCTGTGTGATATGTTGTGATATCCTGTCTTCCACTAAAACCGAGTTTAAATGAAAAATTACCAAGAATTATTTATATACCTCACTCTGAGCAAACTCAGACTTTCCATTAAATATTTAATTGAAGTATAAGTTTGCTGTTGCTGGGTTTCTTAAGGATGTATTCCTCTATGGAAGTATCTTTTGAAGGAGACTTACGTGATCATGCCTTGGAAGTCAGTAGGATAATTGCTTCTTTGCTATTTAACGAGATACTTTTTGCAAGAATATTAAATATATGATGTGGAAGATCACAAATCATAGAAAGGGAATTCAGTATTGCATCTGGTACAGTTCTCTGCTTTGTGAAGGTAAGATATTGTCACCCATTTTATGATTAAAGCACATGTGGCCTAGAGATTGTAGGTGATTTGCCACAGCATTATAGCTATAGCTGGGTTGAGTTAAATATCAAACTGGATTTTAAGCTGAATATACAAGGACTGTCCAGATAGTATCTAGTTATGTAATATGAAAAATAGAGGCGTTTATGGCTGAATTTTTTTCTGGACAGCCCTGATATATCATTCTAACCAGGTAGGACTTTTGACCTGAAGAAAGCTTATGCTTCTAAATGTCTCCTTACAAATGAAACAGCATTACCTCCTTTTGGATATAGCATGATTCTTTGTCATTTCTTAATTGAAGACAGTTTTCCAGATATTAATCTAACCAAAGAAGTTTGATGGTATGGTTTGACAAAATATATTCTTAGATTCCATTTTTGGTTAATAGTGCTGATGTAACCTAAGTATGCTTATATATACACATTTTTTTTGTTGTTTTGTTTTGCTAGATTATTTTTATTTTGGCTTTCTACATTTTAAAATACTGGCAGACTTTTTCCCCTCTGTGTGTGTGTGTGTGTGTGTTTGTGTGTGTGTGCGTGCGTGTATACTATCTTCATTACCATCTAATAAAGGAAATGTGTTATCAAGTAAATATATAAATATATTATTTCAAACTGTGATGAGCTTACTATAGGGAAAATAGAGGATCCTCTGAGGGATATAACAAGAGGACCTGATAAAATCTGATAAATGAAGGAATGCATCCTGGGTTGAACCTTTTGCAATCTCACTTTCACTTATCCTGAACATTTTTTCATTTTCATACACATCTCTTTAATCATTTTTAAATTATAGCATGATATTCTGTTTCATGTGTGTACCATATTTTGTTAAGCCAATTATCCATTCCTGACATTTAAGTTATTTTTATTATTATTATTTTTTTAATTCCAGGCAGGGTTACTGTGAACATCTTTGTATAGATTCCTTTGTGTATTTGTCCACCTGGATCCTTAGGATAAACATGAAGAATTAGAATGTTGGGTCAAAGGGTAAAATCCATCTTCAATAATAGTAATAATAGCAACACCATGCATTTAATATACTACTTGTTTATAAAGTTCTTTAACATACATTATTATCTCATTTGAATTTCAGAACAAATTGATGAGGTGTAAAGTGGAAATTTTTCATGTTTTTGGTGAGGAAACTGAATTGGTATGCAAAGTAACTTCCACAGGTAGAACTAGGAGATGAGACTAATCTTGGGATTTGTATCTCTGGGATTAGCAAACAGTCCTACTTAAAAATTAACACTTAGTGAAAGTTCCCTGATGGTGTAGTGGCTTAAGGCTTCGGCGTTGGCGCTGTCAGCGCTGCGGCCTGGGTTCGATTCCCAGTCAGGGAGCTACCCACATACTGAAAAGCAAAAAAATAAGTAAAATAAAATAAAATAAAAAATAAAAAAATTAACACTTAGTGACTATGACTATAACCTGAAATTTACGCATTAGTGCTCTCCTTTTCTGCTCTGCCACATTCCTGAAACGTGAGGTCTGTAACCTTCCTAATGTCTTTCTACCAGTGCTCTTTTTCACCCTCTGCAATTTGCTTCCTTTTTCACTGACTATTGAAATTGCTCTCTTAAAGGTAATTAGTAACCAAATTTATTGAATTTACAAGGGCTGTCTAGAAAAAAATCCAAATGCCTCTATTTTTCATATTGCATGCTGGATACTTTCTGGACAGCCCTTGTACATTATGTGCATAGAACTTTTGCTATACATGCTTCCCTGCCATAGAGGATCTTGTGGTATATTTGGAAAGATATGATATACATATTATAAAATGGTAAATGATACACATCAGTTATGTTTATAAATAGGGTCATTTTTATTTACATCAGATAACAGTACAAAGTAAATTATTTAAACATCGTGCGACTCCCAGAGCTGAAAACTTCAGCTATCTTGCCAACCTCTCCTCCCTTACTGCCTTTGAGAATCACTTTTCTGTGTGTTAAATTTCCCTTAGACAGTAAGATCCTTTGAAACATCTGTCTCTGCTTCTAGTACTATAGGGAGGAACAGAGTATATTATCAATAAAAATTAGGATCAACTTTAAAAAAATGGGCTTTATATTTATTATGAGTAATGCTGTTAATTATGGACAATTTATTTTTTCCCCAAACAAGTACCTATTGAATTTTTATTTCATGCCTCTTTTTCTGAAATATTGAATTCCAAATTGGGAGTCATGTGATTTAAGAAATCACTGTTGTTTTCTCCATTTTTAAAGGTTTTTAGAATATTGCTTTATGATAGAATGTTGTCAACAAATGTAGCAGTCTAGATAATTAGTGCTTTATCTTTTTAAATGTCCTGTTTTAACCTTTGAAAATGTGCTTAAGAGCAGTAATCTTCATAATTCTCTGTAGTTTCCAGTATTGTTCTGTCATCTAAGAAGTGATTTTTTTCACAAATAATATATAACTTTAGTATATATTGGATGCTTCTTAATTGCTGGTACTACTAAGATTAAAAAGTGAGCTAGGTATATTTAAATTCATTCTTAACATTTCAAAAAGTAATATGTGTATATAATATACATGTAATAATGTAAAGTAATATGTATTATTAAACTATATGTATAGTTTTAAAAGTCAATTAATACTAAATGGCTTATAAAGAATACAAACATTTTCCTGCCCCATCACTCCCCATCCAATTTCTGCTTCCTTAAAGGGTACCACTTCCAATAATTTAACAGTTTCTTCTGTTTGCTTTTACATTTCCAAATAGGAAATTTATCTTGCTTGTTACCTGTTGACCTACTACTTTTCTGGAAGATAAAAGTTTGATTGTCTAAATTCTTGACTAATAGCAGATTAATCACATGCCAGAAATGAAAAAAAAAAAAAAAAAAGAAAATGGAAGTATAGATATTCTCTCGAAGGAATGATGTTTTTACATTAGGTAGTTTCTCGTAATTTATATAGTCTCCTTTGATAAGGAATTGATATTTTACTCTCATTTCCCGAGTACTTTGTGGTAGGTTAAATTACTGCCTCAATGTCAAGATGAGGTTTTTTACTTTTTTATAAATAAGTTTTTTTGTGATATAATTTCCATATAATAAAATTCCCCAATTTTTATTATGCAGTTCAGTGACTTGACATGTTTACAGTCAGGTAACCTGCAACACAATTATGATGCAAAACATTTTCATCACCTCTAAACATTCCCTCAAGATAGTGCCAAGTGGGTGCTAGATTAGTTGGAAGGAATAATTTCATAAATTATATAAATGTTTAACCACTATGCTGTACACCTGGAACTAATATAAAATAATATTGAATGTCAGCTGTAATTGAAGGTTTTTAAAAGGGGGAAAAGGTGAAGGGGAATAAGAGTTCATATTTCCAGTTATAAATACGTCACGAAGATGTAATTAATATACAACATAGGGAATATAGTCAATAATATTGTAGTAACATTGTATGGTGTCAGATCATTATTAGACTTACGATATTGGTCACTTCTTAAGGTATATAAATGTTGAGTAGCTATGCATGGTATACACCTGAAACTAATAGAATATTTGTTAGCTATACAGAGGGTGCCAAAAATATATATACACACTTTAAGAAAGGAAAAAACTTAAAATTATAATACTATATAACTGATAACAAAAGATGATTACAAGTCCCATTTGACTTCTGCAATTACAAGAGGTACTCAAAGTGTTTACCATCAGTATTTATGTAATACATAGACAACATTGCTTAAAATGTGTATACATTTTTTTGGTACCCTGGTATTTTAATAAAAATCTTTTTAAAAGAAAAAACAAATTTAAAAAAATTACCTCATGTCTCTTTATAGTTAGTTTTCTATCTCTACTTCTTGTCCCTGGAAACCTCTGATACGTTTTATGTCAGTACAATTTTGCCATTTCTAGAATGTCATGTAAATGGAATCATCTAACATATGTGCTCTTTTGTGTCTGACTTCTTTCACTTAGCATAATGTTTTTTGAGATTCATTAATGTTCTACATATCAGTAGTTTAGTCTTTTATATTGCTGAGTAATAGTCCAGTAATAGTATGGATCTACCACAATTTGTTTATCCATTCACCAGTTAAAAAACATTTAGGTTGAGTATAATTTTTACTATTATAAGTAAAGATACTGTGTACTTTCATGGACAGGTCTTTTTGTGGACATATGTTTTCGTTTTCCTTAGATAAATATCTAGGATAGGAACTGTTTGGTCATATAGTAAGTGTATATTTGACTTCATAAAGAAATTGCCAAGCTGTTCTCCCAAGTGGCTGTATGATTTTAACATTCTGATAGGCAGTGTAGGAGAGTTCCAGTAGCTCCACATCCTGGTGGCACTTGGTCATGTCATTCTTTTACATTCTAGCCATTCTAGTGGGTATGTCATAATATCTCATGGTGTTTTAATTTGCATTTTTCTTATGACTAGTGATATTGAGCATCTTTCTTTTAAATATATTTTTTTGTTAGACTTATTAGGGTGACATTGGTTAGCAAGTTTCACATAAGTTCCAGGTGTATACTTCTATGGTGCATTATCTATTTGGTTTTTGTTTTTGTTTTGTTTTGTTTTGTTTTTTTTTTTGCTTTTTGGTATGTGGATAGCTCCCTGACTGGGAATCGAACCCAGGCCGCAGTGCTGACAGTGCCAGCGCCGAAGCCTTAAGCCACTACACCATCAGGGAACTCCCATATTTGTTGCATTATATGTTTACTACCCAGTGTGAGTTCTGTTTCCATCACCCTATATTTGGTTCCCCGCCTCACGCTCTCTCTCTTCTCCCACCCCTTTCTCCCTTGCCCCCAGGTAACCACTAAACTATTGACTGTGTCCATGAGTTTTTTCTTTTTGTTTGTTGTTGCTTTCAGTTTTATATTCCACATATGAGTGGAGTCATATGGTTCTTGGTTTTTTCTGTCTGGCTTATTTTGCTTAGCATGCTGATCTCAAGGTCCATCCATTTTGTTGCAAATGGCAATATTTTATCTTATAGCTGAGTAATATTCCATTGTGTATATGTACCACAGCTTCTTTATTCAGTCTTCTATCAAAGGGCACTTTGGTGTTTTCCATGTCTTTGCCACCATGAACAGCACTGCGATTAACATTGGAGTACATAAGTCTTTGCAGACTAAGGTTTTCAAATTTTGGAGGTAGATACCCAGAAGGGGAATTGCTAGGTTATATGGTAACTGCATTCCCAATTTTCTGAGAAAACTACACACTGTTTTCCGTCGTGGTTGTGCCAATTTGTATTTCTACCAGCAGTGTGCTAGTTTCTTTTTCTCCACAGCCTCTCCAGCGCTTGATGTTCCTTGTCTTCTTGATAATAGCCATTCTAACAGATGGGAGGTGGTATCTCATTGTGGTTTTGATTTGTATTTCCCTGATAGTTAATGAGGTTGACCATTTTTTCACATGTCAGTTGGCCATTTGTATATCTTGGTGGGAGAACTGTCTGTTATTATCCTTTGTCTACTTTTTAATTGGGTTGTTTGTTTTTTTGTTGTTGAGTCATATTAGTTCTTTATATATTTTAGATATTAGACCCTTATCAGATTGAGCATCTTTTTATGTGTCTGTTTGTCATTGGTATATCTTCCTTGGTGAAGTGTCTGTTCATGTTGTTTTTTTCTATTGAGTTGTTTCCTTGTTGAGTTGTAACTTATTTGTAAATTCTGAATACAAGTTTGTTATTAAATAGATGTTTTGAAATGTTTTCGCCTACTCAGTGGTTTGCCTTTGTCATTTTTTAACTGTTTTTTGAAGAACAAGTTGTATATGTTGATGAAGTTTATTTTATCATGTTTGTCTTTTTATGGTTCATGCTTATGTCTTAAGAAAGACTATACTTGGTACATTGAATTGCCTTGGCATCTTTGTAAAACATCAATTGACCACATATTTGAATCTATTTCTGGGCTCCATTCTGTTACATTGATCTAAATATTTATCCTTATTCTGATACCACAGTGTCATTATTACTGTAGCTTTTCTAATATATTATGAAATCAGGTAGTATATGTCTTCCAACTTGGTTTTACTTTTTCAAACGTTCATTAACTATTATAGACCTTTTGCATTTTCACATACATTATAGAATCTGCTTGTCAATTTCTACAACAGAGCCTACTAGAAAATTGATTGGGATTGCATTGAATCTATAGATTAATTTGGGGAGACGTAACATATCTGAACAATACTGATTCTTCTGATCCATGAACATAGTATGTCTGTCCATTTATTCAATTATAGATGTTTTTAAAGTTTAGCAATACTTTGTAGTTTTTCAAAGTGTGGATTATGCATATACTTTGTTAAATTCATCTTTAAGTAGTTAATGGTTTTTTATGCTATTGTCAATGGCAGTTGAATTTGGTATATTTAACCTAGCAAACTGACTTTACTAAACTCATTTATTCCAGTAATTTGTGTATTCCTTACAATTTTCTTAATAGACAATAAATAATGTTTGCATTAAAGATATTTTTACTTCTTCCTATACATTCTATATATTTTTTTTCTTGCCTCATATCACTAGCTATGACCTCTGGTGCTCAATAGAAGTAGTGAGAATGAACATTGTTGCTTTATTCCTGTTCTTCGATTATGATAACTGGATTTTGTGTAGATGCCTTTTAACAGGTTGAGGAAATTTCTTTCCTAATTTGCTAAGTTTTTTCTTTTTTCTTTTATGACGAATGAATGCTAAATATTGTGATACTGCTTTTTCTACATTTTTTGATATTATACAGTTTTTCCTTTTTATTCTGTTAATGTGGTCAGTTACATTGATTTTGTTTGTTTGTTTGTTTTTGTTTTGAATCTTAAACCAATCTGGCATTTCTGGAAAAAACCCTGCTTGGTTGTGGTGTATTTTGCAGTACTGATGTTAACCACCTGTAGTTACCACAGACTCCACAAATTTAATGGTGCAGTCCCTAAAACAACTGCCCTTCCAACCAATGTAAGGATTTAAAGCTAAACGTTTTTCTTTAAGCACTGCTTTAGCTATATCCAACAAATTTTGTTATGTTGTGTTTTCACTGTTTTTCAGTTCAAGATATTTTCTAATTTCCCTGAAATTTTTTCTTTGATTTGTGGCACATCTTCCATGTATTTTTCTAGTTATGTTGTTACTGATTTATAATTTAATTCCATTGTGCTTAGAAAACTGTGAATTGTATTTACAAATTTATTGAAAATTATGCTTTACAAAATACATAACTTAGGGATGTTTATGTAGTATAGTATGATAAAAGATTTGTCAGAGACTTAAATTAGGGTGTTTCCTCTAATTAGAATAAGAATTTTTACCAAATTCAGTTCATACATAATTTTTTCTTTTTTTCCTGTTTATTGAAAATGTACATAGAGAAAAGTGTACAAATCCTAAGTGTACAGCTTGATGAATTTTCACAAAGGTGAAGAAATAAAATACTATAAACTCTTTTTAGAAGCCCTTCTCTTGACTCTTTTCAGTCACTGTCACCCCCCTCCCTGAGGTAACTACTGTTCTAATTTTTGATACCATAAATTAGTTTTTCCAGTTCTGAGCTTCATGTGAATGGGGTTATACATTATGATTTTTTTGTGTTTGCCTTTTGTCGTTCAACATTATATTGAAATTATGATGATTCATTCATGTTATTGCATAATAGTTAATTCTCAGTGCTCTCTATATAGTACTGTGTTGTATGAATATGAGGGCTGTCTGGAAAAAGTCCAGCCATAAATGTCTGTATATTTTATATTACATGTTTGGATATGTTCTGGACAGCCTTTGTATGTCACAATTTATTCATCCATTCTATTATTGATGGACATTTGAGTTGTTTCTGGTTTGGGGCTAGTGAAAGGAATGAGCATTCTTTTGTATGTCCTTTGGTGAACATATATACTTATATTAGTGTTGTATATGTCTGTGAGTGGAAATGCTCAGTCATAAGGTATGCATATATTCAGCTTTGATATGTAAGTTTTAAGGAAAAATTTATTGATTGTAGTTTTTGCTATGCATCCTTTTTTAGCCACTTGCTTTTTTTGTGGTCTTAGTTATTGTGGTAGTGATGTTTTTGTCATGGTTAAAAAAGACGCAATAAATTTCTTAAGATGCATTTTTTTAAAAGTCTGCAATATTCAAGTTTTACTGTCTTTAATGGTTTTTAAAAATACGTACCTTTGATAAAAACAGATGTATAAAATTACCTTTTTGAAAGAATTACTTTATTGGCAATTAACCATGATTTTCTTCTGTTACAGTATTCTTTAAACTTCATTGACCACTTTATTAAACCACTAGCAGAAAACAAAAAAATTCTGTGCTTTCAATATGTATGTATATATATATAATTATGTACATATATTACTGTACTAATGTTTTATAAGTACAGAATAAAGTTGAAGAGGAAGAATAAATATCTGTAGAGGTTGTAGTATTCCACACTTTTTCAACTCCCTTCAGGTGTAATATATGCCTCACAGAGTCTTGGCTCTAATGTTGGTGAAGTTTTCTTTTTTCTTGCCCTTTGAGTATGTATCCTAAATATAAGCTTTAGGATACAACTGGAAGATACTCATTTCATTTCATAGAATGTGTTCTTTTATTGGTGTGGAAAGTAACATCCATTAGGCACTTTAGGGTTAGAAAGTAAGTGAAACAAAAGTGTTATTAAGTTGGGGGTTGGCTCATTAATTCAACAGAGATAGAGGTCTTCTCTTTTGCTAGAGGAGAGTATTAATTCTGGAAATGGGGGCTTTTCTTTTCCTTCCATGGTGGCACTCCTCTTGAACCAAACAGTTACTGTTTTGTGCAGTTTCAATTTTATGCTTCATTTCATTGACTGCCACTAAACTGTACCCTAAAGAATTAAAAGTTTATGTATTAGAGCTATGTGGTAGTCAATGAAAAGTCACAGATCTGGTTGAGATAATGACTTCCAGTCACATAGGGAATACATCAGCATATCTCTCTTAAAGAAATGTTACTTGTGAAAAAGATTACCTGTGATTTAGGTAATGTGATAGAAATGTCTTTCTGTCCTCGGAAGTTAAGCATTCAGAGTAAGGGTGACAGTTTTTGCTTTCAGAGGTGCATTTTATTTAGAGAAGAAAAGTGGGCTAATCAAATGGATTATTCAGACTATCTTAACCTTATAGGGAATTTGTCATAATTGGATATTTCAGTGGCACATTGTTGGAAGGGCTTGCTTGGACACACAGGCTCAGAGGAGCAAAGAGGTTGTTTCTGTGTGTGCTGGTATATTGCCAGCAATATTTGGATTATTATTTTCTCTGTGTACATACAGTCAGTCATCTTTCACTGTGTTATACCCTATGTACTGTCCTCACAGCTGACTATATAATGAAAACACTAATCTTTTCTTTCAGTTTCTTTTTTCAACATTATGGCTATTCCAAGCGTTACTGAGAATCTATCAATTTGTTGTCCCATATAGTATTTTTAACATTGTTTTGGGTAGTATATTTTTAGCCTTGTTAAAAAAATAAGAATATTTGCAGTAGCTAACATTTACCAAATACTTACAAAGTGCTAGATGCTTTTACATATTTTTCTCTAATTCTCTCAGTAACAATGCGAGGGCATGTTATTTTATTCCAGTTTTACAAACAAGGAAACTGTTAATCAGGGAGGTTAAATAATTTATCCCAAGTTATACAGCTAGTGTGAATAAGAGAGTTAACATTTAAAATCGGGACTTTTTTCCTCTAATACCATGGGTATTTATGATCTTTATGTTATTGTTCTCTGGTTTTGCTTTGAACTTCACAACTCTGCTTGTTTGTCTACACTATCCTTTGCACTTGAAATGTCCTCTCCCTACCAGGTCCAGCCTCTACTGATAGCACATTACTCATTATTTAAGTCCCATACCAGATGCTGCATTTTTCTAAAGTTTTCCCTGTTAGCCCCATTTGGAAGTAAATGGCCTTCTTTATTCAAATCACCATGACTCTTTGTACCTCATATATTTATTTTGACTTGAGTTATAATTACTCTTACACATGCCTTAGTTTACCAACAAGAGACTATCTTTGATTCCCTGCAGTCTAAGACAGTGTTGAACATTTAAAATACTATTTGTTGACTTGATATTACCGGCAAAAAAATGATCAAAATAGGCGTAAACACCACTTATGATTTTGTTTAAAAATTGGAAGAGCGTGGCAATATGGTAAAGATTAGTACGGTAGACTCTCAGTTAACCTGCACCCATGGTGATTGGTAGATGTTGGATAAATAAATGTAAGTAGACTCTCTGTTAACTGGTACTCTTAGGCAACTGGCAAAATCTCAAATCAACTGGAAAAAAAAATTTTGCCTGTTGGTTGAGTTCCAGATAATGGAGAGTCTACTGCACATACATGATCATTTTTGCTTCTTGGTATTTGGAAATCTTTTTAAATTTTGCTAGTGGTATAATTAGATATGCATGCATTTCCTGGTTTGGTGGAAGAGTTCATATTCTTAGCTATCATTTTATAATTTTTAGAACAAAGATAAATAATAAAAGTCTGACAGGTGGGAAGAACCTACTGTTTCAATTTTACTCACTGCAGGGGGTCAGATTATGTTCTTTTGGTGCTAGCTTTGATAATAGGCTCAATATAATATTGGAATTCAGCAGTTGGTTATCTTTGGATATACAGTAGACTCTCCGTTAACCGGAACTCAAGCAGTTGGCCAGTTGCTTGAGAGTGCTGGTTATTTAAGTTCTGGTTAATGTAGAGTCTACTTAAATTTATCCAGCATATACATACTGATCCCTGTGGGTGCCGGTTAACGGAGAGTCTACTGTATTATTTTTCCTATTTCATGGATGTGGAAACAGCACAGAGAAATGAAGGGACTTTAACAAGGCCACACAGTATTTGAACCCAGATCGCCTGGCCTCAGAGTCTGTACCCTTAACCTCTCTTCAGTATTGCTTGTCTCCAGGTGGTTAAGAACTTGGGGTTTGGAGTAAAAAAGGTCTTAGCTTAAATTATTGCTGCTACTTGTCCCTTGACCTCCATAATCTTATTTATAAAACAAGGACTGTTTGGGGGATAAAATGAGATAATGTGCTATTAACTGCTTGGTACATTGTTTAGCAGACACTATGCTTTTTCAATAGATGGTAAGTATTATTATAACAAATACTGATAAGCAAAACAAAAAATGTCATGAAAAGAAAACAGCCATTGTTAGCATTTTGAGGTATACCCTTCCAGTCTTCTAAAAAATGTGTTTTTTTTATTTCATTAATATATCTTCTTTTATTTCTATTCTTTTTTCTATAACCTTTCCTTGTTTATGTTTCACACAAAAGACAAGAAGGATTCAATTTGTCTGTATCACTTAGCAGTAAGGCAAGACTGTTACAGCCAAAGTTTTTTTGTTCTTTGTTTAGGAGTGGGAGGTGGAGATGGAAGAGGACATAGAAGTACATACACCTTATTTTTCTCTTTTTAAACAAAAATGGAATTATGTTTGAATTAAAAGTTCTGATATAATGTCTGCAAATCAGCAAAATGTGGGATACTAGAAGGAGGCAAGAAAACATGTGCTAGTATTAATTTTATTAAAATATTAATGAAATTTCAGTTGTAGAATATTTAGAGTTGTTAACAGAAAACATTATCTGAATGAATAATTTTAATGAATGTAGTCTGTTTCTTCTTGATGAATGAGGTTATAGAAGTCTGGTTATATATTGCATTATTAAATAAATTCATTGGGTGTGGTATGGCAGTAACTAAACTAATCCCCCCTTTAATAGCCTTTGCAACAAAACATGACTAATGCTCTTTCTTTTTTCCCTTTTAGGTCTACACACAATGAGCTGGAAAAAAATCGGTGAGTCAGTAACGAGGTACAGCTTTTATTTATGTTTAAAAATTAAACATAACATTTTACGTGTGATAGTAATATACTAGTGCCTATGTAGTTATAATTTTTTAAATGTATAGCTTATCATGATTCTGAATGTATTCTCACCAAAAAATGACTTAAAATAGTAAGCTTATACTATCCAAACTGGAAGATGTAAATACATTTTTAAGCTTATTTGAATTTTGAGTTTATGGTATAGCTTTCTTTATTTCTGTCTGTGAAAACGGGTTAATTATGTTAGGCTCATGGCTTAAATATGGTCTTGCTAAAGGATAAGGGTTCTGTTGTGTAGCTAATACATATTATGACAAATTGTAGGACAAATTGAATTTCTCTTTTCTTTGTAGATTGTTCATGTATTTATGCATTCAGCAAATCTTTATCAAGCTAAAACTATGTCAGTGCCAGGCACAAGAATGTTTGCCTACTAGAATGTGTAAGATAGTTTCTGTCCTTAAGGAACATACAGCTTCCTAGGAGAGACAGACAAGTAATTAAAATATTGTATAGTATGATAAATAAGAGGGTGCTGAAAGATTATCTTGGAAAGTCACCTGATTCTCTTTTGAGGGAGTCTTGGCAGGCTCTACCGAGGATGGTAAGTGAGCACTGTAGATTGAGGAAACTGCAAGGGGCTCAATGTGAGTATAAAAGAGGCAAGGCAGGCCAGATTATGACAGTTATGCTGAAGAGTTTGGACTTTTTCTGAGAAAAATGATTTTACGATGGCTTGTCATATGATGAGATTGTGTTTTAGAAAGATCACTTTGGCTACAGCATGAATAATTGGTTGATTGGGAGAAGAGATCTCAGAGACAAGAATACTGTTCTCGAGGCTATTGGAAGCCTCCAAGGTTAAGAGATGATGGGCGCCATTGGAGATAAAAGTAGACAGAATGAAGAGATAGTATAAAGTAGAACAAAAGAAATGAGTGATTAGTTTGCTTTTCTTGGTAAATAGCTAGTATTACTATTTACCAAGAAAAGGAATATAGGAAGAGGACAAGTTTGGGAGAAAAGATGAGGATTGTACAAATAAAATACTCTCTTTTTGATACAGAGATTAGATTAATAACCAACAAAATGGAATTGTCTGTACCAGTCATTTTTGACAAAAAGGATCTCTGTGACCTTCAATTTTTTGTCTTGCCTTTTTTTTAAATAGAAGTGACCTTGCGGATTAACGAGTCTGTCTCATTACTGATGAATATAAATGTCAAATCCTCTTGAACAGGCTTATTAACATATTCCTCCAGGCTGACCTGGTGACTTTGTCCACTTTGTTTGCACTAGGCTCTGTTCAGATCTTTTTTGTGGTTCATGGGAAACTCATTGGAAACCTGGCCAAAAACCTTTTTTTAACACTGGAGTAAACAGACTCTCAAGTAAACTGCTTGGAACGGAGCTTTTGAAAATCTTTGAGTAAACTTTGTTTAATGCATTCTGCATATCAGTTCTGCCTTATTGATAACTTTATCACCTATAATACTACTTTGCTATACCTTGTAAGTCATTCAATCTGTTATTTGTCTGTGTAACGTGTAGCTTTTATCACCTGGACTGTACACAATCTCTAGTGTCTTTAGTGGAGACACTAAAGACACTTTTGTTCTCTCTCTTTTTTTTTTTTTTTTGTAGTTCCCTAACTGGGAATCGAACCCAGGCCGTGGCGTTGAGAGCGCCGAGGTCTAGCCACTACACCACCAGGGAACCCCCTGTTCTCATTTATTAATATTTACCTAGGTCTTCTAAGGCTTTTGGTTGATTTCCTACCCTGATTCACTTAAGGCATGTTTCCCTCATCCTCTTTTGTCCTTTTCTGATAATCCTACTCTTTATTTCTCAAATTATTTCTTCCCCTCGTTCCTTTCTTCCATCCTTTCCTTAATCCCTTCCTCCCTCCCTTCCTTGAGGCTTAATTGAAAGTATTACAGAATTAACCTTTCTAAAATGTATTCATTTTTAAAGGGGGCCTATATATCAGTATAAATAAATCTCAATAATTTAGAGTTATATGTCAGAGGGTGAGCGCCAAAGGAAGAATCCAGTTTAATAACCTGTACTTCACTTTTGAAAAGTTTCTTTCTTGTGATCTAGCAGAAAACAAAAATATTGGTGGATACAGGATGATCCAACAGTGGGTGGGGATGGAGTATTTTAGCCAAATTTGCTGAAGCCAAATACAAAAAATATTTTTAAAATTTAAGCCTGTATTATTGTTGAAATTTAAAAGTCCCCTCCTAGTTTTATTTAATGATTCTTTTTTTCCTCAAGGCTCTGTTTTTATTTGACATTTTAAAGAAAAAAGTTAACCTAGCTTCGGCATCCTTTGAAATAAATAGAATTTTGGCTTTACCTTGCATTTGCTTTTGAGTATGAACTTATATAAGGAAAGTAATTCGCTATCAAAGGGTAATTTGATTTTTGTCTTTATTTTGAAAAAATACTGAAGTAATTAATATTCTTGAAATTTTGCCACTTTGCATATAAGATACAGATGTCAGAAGTTTTTGGTTTTTTTCCTTAGATCTCATAGAGAAGCCTAATGGTGGAGATTTGGGGTCTGGAAGACCCAGAGTAGTTTGCTCTGGCCCACAATTACTACCCCACTGTACCTACAGCCCTTTAGGGAGCTTTAGGTAATTTCAGGACTGATACATTAAGATTCTTTCTAGAATGCAAAGTCCTGAGAGCTTATTTCTGCCAGAAATCCTGATGGTTACACTGAGCTTAGTCTAGATGGTTCAGAACCTTTGTTACTTGTGTACTCACCCTGTCTCCCTAGACCCATAACTGGTCATAATAGACTCAGGAAGTAGAGGTAAAAGCGAAGCAGAATACCTCTGGATGTTCTGCATTCCCCAGGAACCTATATGAATAATCTCATGATAAAATAAATGAGTCTTTGAGATTGAAGAATTAAGGATTTGCTTTAGCTTATCTTATGAGTTGGATTCTTTGCCAGAAAAGAAACCAGTACACATTTTATATTGTTTCATTGCTTTTTCATTTTATTAATTCAAATTACTGATATTTTTGAAAGTATCAACAACTTTAACAGGACTTTAATGGTCAAAAATCTTTGTACTGATGGCAGGAGGGACACTCAACCTTAGTAGTTATCATTCTATTGAAAAAGAAAGGCTTGTTACCCTTATTACAACTTTTGTGAAGCAAGAAGGGCCAAACAAGGATACTGGACTAAGAATGCCTTCCTAAGCAAAGCAGAAGTGTCTGAGCATTTTTGATAAAAGAAAAGCATGCCCAGTGAATGGTAATAGGTGTCCTCTATGTAGAGACTTTCTTATACTTCTGAGGCAAAAATGAAAATAATTTATGGAGTACTTACTGTTTCCCCTCACTATACAATGCTATTGTACATTCACGTAAAATAGGAACACAAAAACTATAGGTCAGAGCATTCTTGAAAACTAGCTATTTTGACTGTCATAATTATAGTTTGAAATAAACTGATGGGAACATAGACCTATTTATGATCCTATTTGATCATAAGTATTATAGCTATGTTTAACACCAGTCTTTTTCTTTAGTAATGATTAATAAATCCTGTGCTTGGCATTATGGTAGATAAAATGAAGTATAAGACATTTTGGCCATTACAGGTTTTATCTTTCAATACCAGGATCAACTTAAATTACCAGTGAATGCCTAGAAAGGTGCACTAAAAGTGATTTTGAAACTGAAGGTCGAAACCCCTTAGTGGTCTATGCAGTCATTTTAGTGAGTCATTTTGAAATGAAATAGAATAGAAAATACCAAAGTGCATTGCTTGAAGTAAATTAAATGTAGATTTGTGAAACTTGTATAGACATGATATAAAATATACTGTGGTCGGAGTCAAAAGCAACTGCTCTGGATAGTGTAGTATAATGTATGCTGAGCTATGAAGAGGAGAATCTAAGGAAAGAGTAGTAAGAAAGGGGCTCAATCCATGGAAGCTGGAAGGTGGCATCATAAGCTGTGTTTAGGAAAGTGTGAGTAGACCACATTGAGGGGTAGGAAAGATTCTATCAAATTGATACTGGGAAATGAGGCTGGAAAGGTGGTTTGGAATTAAATTGTGGAATGTTACTGAATGTCAAGGAATTTGGATTTTATTTTGTGGGCAGTAGTGAGTTTTTGAGGCTTTAAAAGCAAAAAGATATGCATGGTCAAAACATTTTTTTTTTTTAAAGTACAGTTTAGCTCTAGAAGCAGTGACACTAGTTTGGATGCTATTGAAGTAGCCCATGCAGTAGAAGGATGTAAGAATCAGCACTCAGGTGATGGGAATGGGAACATAAAGGAAATGAGAGGACTAAGAAATACCATATAAAGAATGAATATTATTTTCCATTAACAGCTAGTATTCATTCCTCTTCACATTTCATTCTTCACAGAGCAGCAAGAGTAATCTTCTCAAAGGATCTATCAGATCATGTCATTTCTGTTCACAAGCTTCTACTGGCTTCCCATTGCAATTAGATAAAATTTGTGCCCTACAAAGTTCTACCACTCAATCCTTTGTCTCCTGTGATCCATCTGACACTGCTTTTTTTCTTTTCCTCAAACACACCATGTTCATTTCTTTTTTGGGCTTTTGCACTTGCTCTTCTTTTTGCTTGGAAAACTCTTGCTCTAGCTCTTCATCATTATTTAGTTCTCAGTTCATCATCTTAGAGAATAGTAATTGTCCCCAGCTATCCCATTGCATTTTCTTAACATTGATCTGTGTTTGAAATATTTGTTTGAGGTATTTGACTTCTTTCACTAGACTTTAAGTTTCAGGAAGACAGGGACTTTGTCCTACTTACTCTTAGTACATAATAGTCATTTCAGTAAATATTATTGAATGAAAAAATGATTCTATATGCTATTGAATATATCTATGATCAATAATATGTTATTGAATTATAACTTAAGTGAAAAATGAAAAATATATAAAATATTCTTGAAAACTAACATACATTATAATAAAATAATTTCATAGGTGGTAAATGAAAAATTGAATGAATTCTTAAAATGTAAGTATATTATATTAAAAACGTGGTAAATGGGAACATCTTAAAGGATTTTTACTATGCAGGACTTTATCCTCCTTGTAAGAAGAATCATTAACATTTTTTTAACACTTTCACTGCATTGACTTCAAGTTTTTTTCAAAATGTGTCAAAAAGCCACAAAACATAAAAAGTTGATATTTTGACTCTTTTATGCATTTAATAATAACATTTTGAGCTGCTTTGTATATAAATGACATTTTTGCTTTAAATTTTACATGGGATAAATTTATTGTTATATTGAATTTTAGCAAAAAACAAAACCATACTAAGTGACATCAATTAGGTTTAAGTATAGATAAATTAGAATCTAATGGCATTGGTGACATAAAAAATGTATTACAAAATGTTACACAATATGGCATACAAAACTTTATCAAGCCACAGGAAAACATATTTAAAAATCTTGTAAGTGGACAAAAGTCTTTGAAACAGTTTCACACTGAAAAACAGATCTATAGTAATTACACTATTTATATTTTTAAGTAAATACAGTTAAGGTGGTACCTTTTATTAACATAAATGATTACATTAACATATAAAAATTTCCTGTTGTGATTCCTTCTTGAAAAACACAAAGATATAGAAAAATGTACATATAATGGAGGGAAAAGTTTTTTGAGCTCGTGGGGTAAACTTGAATACCATAGTTAGTGGATGGAAATAATCATTGAGATATATCCAAATGTTACAGCAAAACGGTTAAAAAGCTAATTGATTATTTTACTTCACTAGGATATTATACAGTGTACTAAAAAAAGCAGGTGATTTTGTAAAGGGGAGTAGTTTACCTAATTGATGGATGGAGTTTACGCTCCACTTGTGAGGTGTTTATTACTTCCTCATTTCACAAGTTGAAAAATGGTAAGCATTTTTACAAGGTAAAGATTTGTATACGCTCAGAGAATAGAATATTATAAATAACTTGTCTTGTGTTAGATTTTTTTATTGTATTAGATATGTTTATCCCAGTGATTTGGACTTGATAATGAATACAATATTTTTTTTCTATTATCTATATGTCTGATAATTATGGAAAGTTTAGTCAAAAGTTCTTCTTAGCCTTGGTTTATTATG
This sequence comes from Lyroderma lyra, assembly GCA_004026885.1. Classification (NCBI taxonomy): domain Eukaryota; kingdom Metazoa; phylum Chordata; class Mammalia; order Chiroptera; family Megadermatidae; genus Lyroderma; species Lyroderma lyra. The sequence continues at coordinate 530,812 of PVJL010000152.1, read as the reverse complement.
AAGATACAAACCTCAGTGTGAAAGTATCTTACAGTAACTTCCTTACTTTGTTGAAGCTCATTTATGAAAAACTCACAACTAATATCATACTTAATGGTGAAAGATTGAATGCTTTTTCCTAAGATCAGGAATAAAACAACGATGTTTGCTCTCATGATTTCTGCTCAACATTGTACTGGAGGTTCTAGTCAGGTCAATTAGGCAAGAGAAAGAAAAGGCACTCAGATTTGAAAGGAAGAAGTTAAACCATTTCTTTTTGCAGATATCATAGCTGTATATATGGAAAATCCTAAGGAACCCACAAAAAATGATTAGAGTTCATAAATGAATTTTGCAAAGGTGTAGAGTTCAGGACTGACACACAAAAACCAGTGGTGATTCTGTACACTAGCAATGAATAATCTGAAATGAATTTAAGAAAACAATTCCATTTACTTTAGCATCCAAAAGAATAAAATATATGGTAATAAATTGAACCAAGGAGGTGATTTGTACACTGAAAACTACAAAACACTGTTTAAAAAAATTAAAGACACCTTGTATTTATAGATTGGAAGACTTAATATTGTTAAGATGGCAGTACTCCCCATATTGATCTACAGAGTCAATGCAAGCCCTATCAAAACCTCAGTTTCCTTTTTAATAGCAGTTGACTCCTGATCCTAAAGTTCATATGGAAATGCAAAGTACCCAGAATAGCCAAAACAGTCTTGAAAAAAATGAAGGTGGAAGACTCATGCTTCCCAATTTCAAAACTACAAAGCTTACGTAATCAAGGCAGCGTGGTATCAGCCTAGGAATAGACTTATAAATCAATAGAATTGAGTCCGGAGATAGTCCCTGACATTTAGGGTCAATTAATTTTTGACAAGGGTGCTAAGACAATTCAGTGTCTTTTAAATAAATGGTGTTGGTGCAACTGGTATCTACATGCAAAATAATGAAGTTGGATCCTTACCTTACACTGTATCTGAAAATTAAATCAAAATGGATCATAGATCTGAATTTAAGAGCTAAAAACTATAAAATTCTTAGAAAAAAACAGAGGAAATCTTTGTGACTTTGAGCTAGGCAATGGCTTCTTACATATGACACCAAAAGCACAAACAATGAAAAAAATTAGATACATTGTACTTTATCAGAATTGAAGACATTTGTGTTATAAAGGACACAAGAAAGGGAAGACAAATTACAGAGTGAGAAAATACTTAGAAAACATATATCTGATAAGAGACTTGTATTCAGAATATATAAAGAGCTCTTAACAACTAAATGATAAAAAGACAACCCAATATAAAAATGCACAAAGGATTTGAATGTATATTTCTCCAAAGAAAATGTACAAATGGCCAGTAAGCACATGAAAAGATGCTCAATGTAAGTAGTAATTAGGAAAATGCAAATCAGAACTACAAGTTAGCAATTCATACTCACTAAAATGGCTAACTAGTGTTGTTTACCGACTTTGTAGTCATCCATTCATTATACCAGCCACCATTGATTGAGGAAAATGTCCTGAAAAGTCCACTGATCTTATAGTTTGGCACTTAAAAAGTGCTGCTGTCATCATCATCTGATGGAACTGTACAAATGACTCAGCACTTCACTCAAGATTGTAATTAACCACAGATAAGTTTCCAATATGTTATATGGTACTACTACCTAATGTTGTTAGAGTACTAGATAATGAGGACAGATCAAACTCTGTAGCATATAAAAAAGGATATATTTAAAGGTTTTTAAGAGTCTGTAACAGTGAAATCTAACAAAATTAAGATCGTATGTTGAACGAATGTAGTAATTCTATCAGTTTCACATAAGGTATAATAAAATATAACTGGATTGTATTAGGTCTTAAACAACAAAATTTTAAAAGTATAATTGTGGAGGGAAGGTGAAACAACAGTGTTCAGAGACCAGGAATTAGCTGCTGGTCTAGTTTTCTGATTTGGCAAATAAAAATCGAAAACTGACATTCTTATTTTTAATTCATGTAAAAATCTTGAAGAGAAAAATTTATTCTTTGTACTTTTTTAGACAGTGGAGTTCAGTACTGAGTTATCAAGGGTAACTATAGAACACTAAAAAGTAGCTAGCTAAGCATTGGAAAGTATAGGACACTTATTTAATAGAATTTGACTATTTTTTGAAGTGATAGAACCAGATTAATACAGAAATTAACATTATCAAACGGTATATAGAGTAATACAGTTTGTCAGAGACATATAATCATTGTGTTTATTTTTGTATGCAGATAATGAGTATTTTAACTATTTTTATATGGTAGGAATGCTGAAAACTGTAGACAAACTAAAAATAGCTGTTAGAGTACAGAGATAGGCACCTGTTAGAGTTAGAATTGAATGTTATATGAGATAGAGATGAAGTAATGGGTGGGTTTTGGAGATAAAATTTATGGTTAATAGAGGAAGCATAGCCAGGATAAAATTACACATCTAAAATGCAGCCTGTGCAATGACGTCATTGCAGTAGTGTCTAAATAGATTCACAGTTTCTGTATTGACCTTTGTCAGAAATAGCTCATTAATGCCAAGCTTTCTACTATCTGACCCAGGCTGCAAGGTGACAGAGACTGACTCAGACAACTATTGCATTCTATAAACCAAGTGTTCTCAGATCTTCAGCCATCCAATTCCTAAAGTTTAAATCAATTTTATAACTGATACATGGGAAAGATGAGATCATTAGGTCTTAAAAATAACCCAGAAATATTATAACTTGAAACTCAGATTCTAAATTATATCTAGAAATAAACAAATAATTAAGTCAGACTTTAAATAATTGACACAGTGGATATATAGTGAAGGTGTAGTAGCTTTTTATCCAACTGATTGCAGAGTGTGTATCTCATTGCAGCTGTACTTGTTTAAGAAAACACTTCCTCTCAAACTATGAAGGGAATAGTTTAATAGATTTTTCTGATATATTTTAGATGATGCAATATACAAAAATTTGTTTTATATGCAACTTTGTATGTGTTTGATCCATAAAACTGACTATATCTTTTACAGTATGCTATTTTGCTGAATTCCTTTGCTGCATATAGTAATTACTGCAGTGTAAATGTTCTGATAAATATTGGTTTAAATAACTGCAATTCAAATGTATTTTCTTAAATTATCTTCATTTAAAGAAAGTTCTGGTTTGATACAAATTTTGGCAATTCAAGCATACTGAGAGGTATAGCAGTAAGAATTTTTTTTTTAAATGAGAGACTTCTTTAATATCTTGCATTCATCTTCCAAAAAGGAAGAGATTCAGATTATTTTGATATATTAATATTTTAGCTGCTTCAGAGAAGAAGATAGTTATTTCGTACTTGCTTATGTTTTATGTATTGTACTGAATAATGCCAGTTGGAAGTCCCGTGGATTATTATTAGTGAAAAACCACAGGTAAAGGGGAGGATTCAGTAATGAGAATAGAATTTTATAATATGGTTACTTGCTAACCAGTTCTTGAGGACAAATTTACTATAAAATAATTCAGCCCTGGGACAAACACATGTCATATCACTTATATTCATATGTTTTAAATCAAGAAAAGTTGAAACTTAATGAACTCATAAGTAAATGGCTTCTTTGTTTTGTTGTTATTTTGGAGAAACCAATGGAGAAAGGTAGGTTTAAATACTAAACATGGTTTGGGAGCTAAACTGCAAAAAAGGATACCTGGAATCTAACACAGATGACTTCTTTGGGGATATGTAATATATTGATATGAGAGTTGTACTAGAAGTCAGAAGATAATTTTTCTTTTCCTCTCTACCTCACTTCTTGGGGCTTGCATTCCTTGGTTGTAAAATGAGGAAACTGAGATGATCTCTGAATTCCTTACCATACATGAAAAGTTTTATAGTTCTGTGAATGTTTTAGGTTCAGTAATTATAAACGTATTAGAAACTTAATTACTATTCTGTTGTCTCCAAAGCATTTTTCTTGATGTAAATACATACATATGTATGTATATAACTCTCCCCCCCCCCCCCACAACACACACACACATACACACACAAAATGAAAGAGGAGCTGGAAAAATGAGCTTAGAACCTCATCTCATTAAAATTTTGGAACTTTGTAAAATATCTAAAAGATTATTACAACACATGGTGCTGTAGCTACAATGATAAAAGCTTATTTTACAATAAGTACTCTTTTATAATAGTAATAATAAATATTTCTATAAAACTAGAATTTGCCCTAAGCAGCATATGTGTCTGTGTGTATAAACTGTATAAACACATTCCTCAAAGCTGTATACACATGTGTGTATGTGTTTGTGTGTATGTATACATATACAAACATAGAGATATAGATATGAGTTCTGAGATTTATATACTAGTGAATATTTAGGACCTTGTCCCTTTTGGAAGAATACTTACCTTTTACTTCTAAGGAAATGTGACAAGTTGATCTGTAAACATTGTGCTAAATCCTGGGTTTCTTTTTTGTTTGTTTTGTTTTGTTTTTGTATTCTCTGACAAGTTTATATTTGCTCAGGCTCCAGAAACCCAGCGTTATGGTGGTTATTGTATTGTCCGCTGTATTAAATCAGTCATTTCAGTCGGCACCAGGGATCACTAGATTTAGAGTTATGTCATATAGTGAGGGAAAAGCACAGTGATATTAACACAAAGTCCAAGGAAGGACAACTTAGCTTATTTGAAACATTTGTCTATATATGATCTGAGGAGAAAGTAGCTGCAGGTCAGTATATTGGAATCTTTTTTCAAGGTATCTTTTCAATCATTTCCTCACTGCTTTGATAGTTTGCCAACTCTATCTCTAATTTTGGGATATCTCCACTGTTTATTTTTTCCCCTTCAGGGTTGCTAAGGGCTGCTGGAAATCAGAGCTGTGCTGACTGGATCAACTAGAAATTTATGCTGTCTTTAACTGGAACCTTCTTATTGGATCAGCCATTCTCACTTCTTACTGTTTCATTATAGCATTTATCAGTGACTATTCAAACATTTTTTTCTTAAATCCCTCCAGTAGAGTGTGGGGCAAAAGCACAAAACTAGGTGTCATTAATACCATTTTTGTTGAAGGATAGGACTTTTAGATGATAGAATCGAATGATCTTTAAGATACCTTTTAGTCTGAAAAGAATCTGAGATTTCAAGCACCCAATCCCACAATTTGCTCTCAGATCTATTATAGCTTTTGAACCAAGGACTAGAACCCATATGTCCCAACTCTGGTCTAAAGATAGTTCCTATATATTATTGTGACTCCTTATTTCCTCCTTTGCTGAAAATATGGACACCTGATTCAAACTTCGTCATCTTCCCCTATATTTTCTACCATTATACTTTTGGCTCAAATTCTTTGACTCCTCTCTCCCCACGCCATTTTGAACTTCTAATACACATAGAAGCATGAAGAAGAATAGCAAAAGTGCTTATAATAACCAAAAAAATTAGAACTAACTTTAATCCTTGTCAGAGGGGAATGGCTAAATAAATGATAATACATCCGTAACTTGCAGCATATAAAAAGAATGTTACAGACCTCTGTGTGGTGTGTGTGTGTGTGTGTGTGTGTGTGTGTGTGTGTAGAGATTTCTAAGACATATTAAGTAAAAAAAAGCAAATTGCAAAACACTATTTCCAGTATGATCTCATTTATGTTTTAAAAATACCACAATCATATATATAAATCCATTGGAAAAGTTCTGGAAAGACACATTACCTCTGGGGAAGGGAGTGAGTGTCAAGGAGAAACTATCATGTTGATTTTTTTGTTGTTGTTAAGAGTTTTTGTAGTAAGAGTGTAGTACTTGTGAATTTAAAAAATGTAATCCTATCTCTACATTTCTATGAAGCTGGAAGAGATCTTAGAAAATCATCTAGTCTAGTATCCTTATTTTGTAGGTAAGGATACCTAAGTTCTGTCATATGCTGTACCAAGCTGATTAATGAATGACAAAGTCAGGAAAAGAGCCTAGATTTTCTGATTTCCAAACCAGAACTTTTCCACACTGCCTATAAGGTACAGTTATCTATACATTGTTCATGAAATCTTTCCTGATTATTCAAAGTGACATCTCCTTTAAATTCCCATCGGTTCTCTGTGTCATTTATGTGAATTTAACCCACACTACCTTATACTGTAATGTTCTCTCTTTCTAAATCATATATATTCTATGAGGGCAAGGACTATATGCATATGTATCTTGTTTGCTTTATATCTGACAGTATGTAACAGGTGCTTAGTGAATTATTTATTAACATTTTGTTTTGTTTGATTTTTGTAGTAGGCTATGCACTTTGTGTTGAATTAAGAGAAGAAAGTTAAATGCCAAGTCAAATAAATAGCTGTTTTGTTTTGTTTTGTTTTGTTTTGTTTTTAGTTGAAAGAAGGGAGAGAGAGAGAGAATGAATGACTGCCACTTCAAGATAGAATATATCTTAGGATGGCACTAGTGTGATATTTGTTACTCTGCAAGTATCTTCCCTTTCCAAGGAAAACAGTTTTGTTCTCCACTCCTGCTTCAGAGAGAACAGTTTGTCCCCATAGGATATTCTAGGTAATATGACCCACTTAGAAAATATGTGGTGATTGTGCTTCATAATGGGACTCCTGCTAAAGTAGTACCATAGGAAAATGCCTCTTGAGTGTGATGGTTTTATAGATGAAAGTGTATTTCTTTCTGTATTTGAATTGATACAGCAGACCAAGAACTCAATTGTGATTTAAAGTTTTACTATAAATAACATAGAAGTGATGACAGATCTTTTTTTGTTGTAAAAACATTTCCTCAAAATGTTTGGAATTTATACAAGTGTCGTACCCTTGATGTGTTGTCACCCTGTTTGCCTACATAGCTCTATTACTTGTTATTAGCATCTTATTAAAGTTCAGCTTGCTTTTTGAGATACAAACTCTTCCGGTAATTTTTATCTGCAGTTGTGTTAATCCTGTTTTGCTTCTGATTTTTTTTTTTTTGTAACTTGTTTTATTTTGATAGCTGTTTAATTTGACATCATTAAAAGCCTGTATAATTATTTAAACAGATATTTTCATGGAAGTTTCCATAATCATCTAGACGATTATTCTTGGGTGGAGCCTTGGGAAGATTTATTCAGTTTTGAAGGCTAATGTTTCTCTTAGTTTAAAATTAATAGCTTTAGGAAAGCATCATAGAATGTTGAGAATTTTCATAAATACTTTTATCCAAAGAGATTGTTACTGGAATTGCCAGTTGGTGCTCTTAGTTATTCATCTAGACTAAAGCCATTCTTATTATGACAATTTAAAAATATGTATGTATGTATATGTTTGTGTATATGAATATACTAGGTCAGACAGTTAATTGTGCAAACTCACCCCAGTAAAAGTGCTGCGTACCTCATGGCTGAATATCACTATGATCACCTTCAAGTACTCCCCTTGGAGGCTTTGCACCAACACCCGTGGCTAGTCCACCCTTCATAACTGTTTTGGGACTCTTTTTCTGGAATGGCCATCAGAGCTGACATGTATAGAAAATCTGACAGTTAAGTTCATGAACTTGCCATTGTGAGCTTACATTGGCAGCACTGTACAAATAGTTTGGTAAGGTGTAGTAGTCTTGCCAAGGGTGGGTGCAATAAGGTTTTGACACCTTACTGAGTTGTTTGTATATAACTTTGTTAAAAAAGCAGTTATGAATTTGGTTCATTTGAAAGCTGTGAAGTAATTAAGATAGAAATAAGAGTTTATTGAATAGGAAGTTATCTGTAAATACTTTAGTGAATTTCAGATATTGTATATTGAAACTTGTTCTTCCTCTGTTGAGCATTTTATTAGAAATCTTTTAAAAATCATGTTTAGCACATTTTGATCTGCTGTGCTTAGTGGTTAGTTTTTCACTGTTACTAAGATCATAGATATGTAAATTAATTTACTTATAATAAATAGGCATTTTGCCTGTCATTTTCTATATTTTTAATTGGCCTTAGAATTTGCTACAGTAAAATTCCTTTTATTTTAAAATTGTAGTAAACAGTTTAGTGATATTGATTTGAATGAAATAGAAAAAATGGATTTTTAAACATCAATTTGAGGGCATGGTCTGGTTTATTGCTTTAATTAAAAAACAATTTTTTTTATTCCAGTTTTCTGTGGAGAAACTTTTTTGGAAACACATAAAGAACTGTATTCTACATCTATTAGGATTTCTTAGTTTAGCAAAGCAGGAACTCATACATATGAGGGCTGTCCGGAAAGTATCCAGTCATGTAATATGAAAAATAGAGGCGTATATGGCTGGATTTTTTTTTCCAGACAGCCCTTGTGTGTTTGAACTTGGCAGATTCAATTTGCAAAATGGCCTTACCTTTCTTGGCAAGTGAAGGTTAATTAAAGGTTTCTCAACATTTTGATACAGCTTTGAATATTTTAGTACAGAGGGGTTAGATGGTAGTACAGGTCCAACAGACAGTGGTTAGGAATAAATAAAAGTTAAGAATTATTTATTCTTTAGCAGTTTTACTATTTCCAATAAAGAGTAGTTTGACCACTCTCCTCTCCTCCCCTCCGATCCCCTCCCCTCTCTGGACCCACCCCCCCACACTTTGTACTTTTATTGTGATAACTAGGAAATATGTTTAAAATTTAGGTTTAAGATTTGTTTTAAACTTCTTTTGAATATCAATCTAGGATTACTTATAGGCAATGCATAATGGTCAGTTGTCTATACTAATGTCTCTTAACAGCCTTATATACCGTTAACCCCAAGGTAGATCATGCTTCTGATTTAAAATCTTTGGTGGAAATGGAACGTCATTTGAAGTGGCATATTAGTTCTTGGTACTGACAAAGGACTCTTAAAGATAATTACAAATCAACTGCCAAGCATTTATTAGGCATTGACTGTGTGCTATGTACTGGGGATAGGATAAAAGAAGTACTGGGCCCTGCTTTTGAGGATTTATAGTCTAACTACATAGAAGATGAAAGATACTATAAAGCCCCTATAAACAATATATAATTAAGTGCTAAGTTGTGTGTGTTCCAGATAGGAGTTGAGGTAAACTCATATCAAGGAGTTATCAAGGACTTAGGTTAGTATGAACAATTTAGTTATGAGTGATTGTTTCCGTGACTTGTGTGAAGTTTGCCAGAATTGGTTATATCACATATTTTCAGTATGTTTGAAAGGGCTTTCAGGAGAAATGCTGCATCTGAAGCTTTTTGGCTCTTTGTTAATCATTAAAGTATAGTTTATCACTTATTCTGGGGTGAAAATGAACTTACAGCTATTCAACATGGATATGATAGATAAGATCCTGAGACTATATTTAAAGAATGTTGATTAAAACCTTATTTTCTTAATCTGTAGTTGCTTTCCCGGTATGTCTCTAATGACATCTAAATGTCATTTTTAATGGCTGTGCTTTCTCTTTGAAGGCGTGTCTACTACTTTTTAGTGGCAATATTGGCGAATGCCCGTGTGTCTCATGAAAACAACCAAAAGCTTCAACCACGACAGATAAATCTGCTAGCTTCGGGTGAATAAGGATAACTAAATGCCCATATCCTTAGCTCTCCAGAAACTCTTAGATGTCATTTTGTTTTAGAGTACTGTTAAAGATACTCATTTTATTCTAGTAAGCTCTGTGTGATGAAAAGTTTAGTAACTTTTGCAATCATTTATCTTCATAACTTAATTTCAGTTTAGTGCTTCTCAGTTTATTCTTTAATAGAGAACTCCAGACAAAGTGTTATGTGGGAAATCCTGTTCATTTGTAAACTCTGCCTGCTCTAGTACATCAGCTTGGGTTATTGACTTATAAATTTCTCAACATACAACCTGTCTTTTAAGTTTGCCTAAAAATTGATGAGAGGTTCACATAGGATTTATGTCATTACAAAAAGTCACTTTCTCATAGAATGCTTTGTTTTTCAATACTTTTATCCAAATGTAATTAGAGCAACGTAGACTCTTTAAAATTAAAATTAAATGAGAAAAATATGGACTTTCTAATCTGGAAATTCAATAACTGAGTTAGAATCAGTGAGAAATCTGGAAATTAAGAAAGAGTACACTAAGATATTTTCCACCAAAATCATAATGACTAGAATTAGGGAGTCCCTTGAAACTTGAAGGAGGAATTTTTGGATTTAATTAAAAGAAAAAGAAGACGACAACCCCACTTTGCACAACTAACTATATAGGGACTTATTACCCTAATAAAAAATGAAAATAAATAAATTTAGATCACTACTTTGATAAAACATCGCTGTTGGGTTTTAGGATAAGCTGTTAGGATGTTTCCATACTATATTAGGGATGTCTGAAAAAAAAATCCAGCCATAAATGCCTCTATTTTTTATATTACATGTCTGGGTACTTTGCGGACAGCCCTTGTATATGAGGTTGGACAATTAGTTTCATGAACTGTCCTAGAAAAAGTGCTGCATACCTTATTGCTCAATACCACCATGGTCACTATGGGAAGCTATGCACCAATGCCAGCACCTAGTCCACCCTTCAAAGCAATTTTGGAACTCTTTTTTTTGGAACAGCCATCAGAGCTGTCATTGTACCCAACCTTGCCAAGGTTATGACACCTTCCTGAGTTGTTTGTACAGTGCTGCCAATATAAGCGCACTGTGGCAAGTTTGCAAACTTAATTGTCAGACTTTGGGGACAATGACAGCTCTGATGGCCATTCCAGAAAAAGAGTTCCAAAATTGCTTTGTATATGTGCTACCGAAGTGAGAACACCAAAATTGCTTTGATGGATGGACTAGGCGTTGGCATCAGTGCATAGCTTCCCAAGGGGAGTACTTTGAAGTTGACCGTAGTGATATTCAGTAATGGTAGCACTTTTTCTAGGATGAGTTTGCAAAATTAGTCGTCTGACCTCATATGTGTTGTCATGGAGGACAACCATCATATTAGGTTGGGACAAACGTAATTGCGGTTTCTGCATTGTTGAAATTAGCTGTTTGGTATTGGAATACATTCTTAAATAAATGTGGTTATGTTATACATCATTTTAATGCACATTTCTTGCTTTCTGTTTTTTTGCTAAAGACTTACTACTTGTGATTTATTTTATATTTATTTTAGACTATGGCAATGATGTTAGGCAAAAAACGAATTTGAATGATTTTCTCATTTGAGTTCAAATGGGTCGCAAAGCAATAGAGACAACTCGCAACATCAACAACACATTTGGCCCAGAAACTGCTAACGAAAGTACAGTGCAGTGGTGGTTCATGAACTTTTGCAAAGGAGATGAGAGCCTTGAAGATGAGGAGCGTAGTAGCTGGCCATCAGAAATTGATAATGACCAATTGAGAGCAGTCATTGAAGCTGATCCTTTTACAGCCTACACAAGACGTTGCCAAAGAACTCAAAATCGACTGTTCTACGATTGTTCAGAATTAAAAGCAAATTGGAAAGTGAAAAAGCTTGATAAATGGGTGCCTCATGAGCTGACCAGAAATAAAAAATTGTTGTTTTGAAGTGTCATCTTCTCTTCTACACAACAACAGTGAACCATTTCTCGATTGAATTGCGACGTGCAACTAAAAGTGGATTTTGCATGACAACCAGTGACAACCAGCTCAGTGGTTGGATCAAGAAGAAGCGCCAAAACACTTCCCCAAGCCAAACTTGCACCAAAAATACACTCATGGTTACTGTTTGGTGGTCTACTGCTAGTCTGGTCCACTACAGCTTTCTGAATTCCAGCAAAACCATTACATCTGAGAAGTATGCTCAGCAAATTGATGAGATGCACCAAAAACTGCAGTGCCTGCAGCTGGCATTGGTCAACAGAAAGGGCCAGTTCTCCACAACAGTGCCCTACTGCCTGTTGCAGAACCAGTGCTTCAGAAGTTGAATGAATTGAGCTATAAAGTTTTGCCTCATCTGCCATATTCACCTGACCTCTTGCCAACCAACTACCACTTCTTCAAGCATCTCAACAACTTTTTGCAGGGAAAATGCTTCCACAACCAGCAGGATGCAGAATATGCTTTCCAAGAGTTCATTGTATCCTGAACTACAGATTTTACACTACAGGAGTAAACAAACATTTCTTAGGATGTGTTTGAACTTAGTTATAATGATTTAAAATTCATGGTCCAAAACCGCAATTACATTTGCATCAAACTAATAGTTTCCCCAAGCCTTCTGTTGGTATCACTGACAAAAACATACTCTGGCATTTGGGTCATTGATTGTGACCATTTATGGCATTTTTCTCTAGGATTGTAATATCTGTATAATTTTTTAAAAATCATGATTCACTCTACTCCAGCCTGATTCACAATTATTCCTTTACAGAACAGCTTGTATTTGGCGTAGATATATATATAGCTAGTCTCTCCTAAATAAGGTTCTTTTTTAATTGGAAATTCCATCTTTGCAGTTAAAACATTTGTAAACATAACACAATTTAGATAGAGCTGAACAACTTTATAAAACTGCTATTTTTGAATGGAGGAGACTTTCCTAAAGAGCAATTTGGTGATACTGGGTTCTTAGAACTCCCTTGGAAGCTGTTGGAATTTACTGCTACATGCATTGGATCAGATGAAGGAGAAAATATGTACGGTATTTGCTGGCTTTTAATGTTCAGGAAATACTAGTGTGTTTAAAAGAAAATACTGAATAAATTTTGGGTTTTATTTTTCATCATTTCATGTATCTTTTGTTCCCTGAGATTAGAGATGTTGGTAATCCTGAAAGACGTTTTAGGACTTTCATCCTGTAATATCTCTAATATCTGAAAGGAAACGTAGTTGGGCAAACTTATCCCACCTTCTTTGGTTGGAGCAACAGTTTTTATGTTCTTGTTGTGATATACTTAGGCGAGAGAGCCACACAACCTGACCTGATTAAACAGCCAGGGTTTTGATTGGCAGTGGTAATAAAATGAAACATGTTCTCTCATCCTGGCTTTTCCTTCTCAAAGCCACAGAATGATATAGATTTGTCAGGGCAGTTCTCCTGGAATCAAAGTGTAATGGCACAGGCCTTCTTGGACAGAAAACTTTAATGGTATTGAGTTGAGGCTGGAATCATACCAAATAAATTTTAGATCTCTGATTCTTCTCTCATTTAATGTTTTTCTGGGCTGATCCAGAGGGGAATCAGACTAAGATTTAGACAAATACAAATAGAAACAAGTCACAAAGTGTAGTGTTGCAACCCAGCCATAATGTAAGCTCAGATTTTAATAAGAGTTTGCCTTTTAGGAGACTCTTGTAATTGTTGTTAATCCAGGGAATACCTTTGCCTTTTTAGAAGGGTTTTAGAAGGTAAAGCAGTTCTTAAGGCATATTCACTTTCTGCCTGCCTAAAAATGCTCATCTGTCAGTGCTCTAGTACAACACTGAAAAAATTTCTGCTTTATCAGAGGAGAGCATGCCCAGAATTGGTGCCAGGTGTTAATGCGAGGCTGCCTCCAGAAGTAACTCTCAAGAACTACTCTTCAGTAGGGCCCTTTGTGGTCAGGGAAAAAAAAGTGATATAGTATAATGAAAGAGAAAAACAGTTAAGTAACTTTGAAATAAAAAGATACACCAAAAAAAGAAAAAAAGAAAAAGATATACCATAACATTAATTCACGGTCATTGTCAGAACTATATATTTCAAATTCTATGAATCTTATTTTTCCAGAAGTTCCAAACACCCAATGGATATCTCAGGGTATTTTTTAAAAACTACACATTGGTCGACAATTGCTCTTTGTTACCCTTTCCTGCCCCCAAATTAACCCCACTGTCCTAAAAAAAAAATTTAAAAAAAACTGTATGTTTAATTTTGGGGATATTGTGCTAAAAGGGGACTTCAAAAATAATCCCTGGCTGGACTGAATTGGCAGATGTCCAGCAATTACAAACCATTTGCTGTCTGCCAGTAGTAAGCATGGTCACTACTTTTAATTATTTAGGTCCCTATTTCAGGTTACTCATATTTAGTACAAATTGTGAATATTCATCTTCCAAGGATGCTAATGGCAGAGTGTTACTGTTCCATTTAATAAAATGTCTTGTTCCTCCTAAGTGGATATACCCCCTTAAAATGAAATATTATACCAATCTGATTAGCAGGGCCAGTTTTAAAGGCATTGTGCTGTTTTTGTTTTATGCTTCTAAATGAACATTTACCTTACAAAACATTCTTTGCTTGTGCTGTTTGTGATATGTAGGCTCATCATTTTTTTAGAGATCAGTAACAATATTCCTTCATTTCCCTGTGCCATTCTGGACTATAATTTGACATAATAAAACAATTGTGCTGGGCTGTGGGTAGGAATGGGCTGTGAGAGTTAAACTTTTACAGAAGAGTAGACTCTGGAATGTTATGTGCATTTCTATATAAAACTAGGGCAGTGACTTACAGAAAGTTATCACTGTGTCTCAGATGTAACTTGCCAGCACGTAGGAAGTTTGTTTTGGTTTCAAAATGTACTTTACCCCATGGTGGCTGGCAGGGTACAATACTATTGACATCACTGTGTTTCAAATAGAAAATTAACAAGTAGCTACTGTTGTGATTGCAGATTGCCTTCCCAGTCCCTGTGAGAATGCTTTTTCTTTTGGACAGCAACATTTCTCAGCCCCTTGGTACCATTAAATCAGCCAATGGGGGCTGCCAGAATAGGGATGAGCACCAACAAAAGGCTAAAGAGTAGAACAACTGTTAATAATGCAAAAATCTTTAATCAGTTTACAAATTGATGTGAAAGACAAATAATTTTTTAAAATTTATCTTTCACCCACAGCTAAGTTTTGACAGTAGGCCAGGTTTCAGAGCCTCATCTCTCCAGAGAGGAGGATCCTTTCCCTCCACCCAAACCCCTGGAGAGTTGCCAAAAGAAAATAAGCTATTTTGTATTTAGAACAAATTGCCACTGTTTTCTCTAGTGATGTAGCCCTATTTCCCAGACTTTGGAACTTGGAATACAGAAAGTTCTTGTGTGACCAAAGAAGAAATATGGTGAATGAACTATCAACTTTTTTTGTTGTTTTTGTTTTTTCAAACCAAATCCTCATAAACAGAAGGGATAAGATGTATTCCTAGAACCAAAATTTAGCTTAGAATGGACATCAAGTGAGCCATTTCTGTTAAATCACTTTGGAGACTGAGTTCCTTGTGGGAGTTTCAGTGAGGAATATATGCCTCAGGAACCAGATTTTAATTATTTTTTTCAAATTAGGCTGTCAAAAGTCAAGTCTTCCTTAGAGGGGAATGCATGACAGTGAAAAAAAATTTGTTTATGTGTTTTGTTTAGATCTGCCTTTTAGGAGACTCTTGTAATTGTTGTTAATCCAGGGAATACCTTTGCCTTTTTAGAAGGGTTTTAGAAGGTAAAGCAGTTCTTAAGGCATATTCTTAAGAATATATAAACTATATAAACTTCGTCTGATCAGCAGTCCTGGAATCTTGTAAAACTATGCAAACACTAATTTCTCATGTTATCGGATGGGATTAAAACAGTTCATTTAATTTTTTTTCTCCCTTGCAGTATAGAGTACTTCTTTTTAAACATTTTTCTCTCATACCTGGATTTTCTTAGCTGTTTTTTTTATTTTCTCCTTAGTAATTGCCTTCCTGCCATTATGCTTGTTATTATCACTATTTCTTGAACAGCAGCTGGAACAGAGACCAAACTTGCATGAGTCATATTTTCTACTTGCTTGGAGGCCAGTTAATAAGGTCAAAAAGTCAGAATTGGCGGCAAAAAAATTGTGTTTAAAAAAGTTATTTTTAAATTTCATTTGACATTGTTGTCCTGGTCCCCCATCAAATCCTTTGATAAATTATTCTGTTGTAATATCTGCAATTATTAATTCTTTGCTTCACTATTAAGAGATGTTGACTCCAGTCAAGAGTTAAGTTGGAGATTGTTGATTATTCTACATGTAGTCATCTTTGGTGGTGACCTCAGCTACACACAGAAAAACCCAATGTAGAATCCTGGCATCTACAATAGACCTCTCAGGAATGATAGCCTGGCTTCTAATTCTACTGTTTAGAGGCCCCATATTACCTCAGCTTTGGTGAGTTAGAGAGTCGTAGATATAGCCACTAAAAAATTATGTTAATCCCTCCTCCCCAGTCTGAGCCTGTCGTCTGCTTGGTATTAGAAGAACTAAAATGACTAAAAGTATGGATCCAGTCTTATCTAGGAGGTAATTAAAATATAGTGTGATTAGTGTGAAAATCAAGTATTAATTATCTGAGGAAGGGGTAGGGCAAGGAAGGCCTCATGGAAGAAACAATAGCCTGACTGTCGGCTGAAGAGTCAGATGTCCACTCAGTGAACAGTGGAGAGAAAGGCGTTCTAGATAGAGAAATCAGAAAATATAAAGGCATATTTGGTTTGTGGACGAATTTTTAAAAGGTAATGGGAAGTGGGGCTGGAAAGGTGGTACGTAGGTAGAAGGCTAAATTATAGTGTCTTCAAACAGATAAAGATTACTCTTGGCATCTTTTAAAAATCTTTACAACATCTAGTTCAGTAATATAATAGGGTGGAGCTTGTTTACTGATAATCTTTGGTTATTGCCTGAGTGGCACTTTATCCTCTTCATATCTCTGAGATATAAAGACTAAAATTTTAGCCTACATGGCATCCATGTAGCTTGATAAAGAATACGTCACTGATTTGTCATCATTAATTTATTGAGTACTCTCATCTCTCCCCCCTACTTCCCACCTCCCTTCTCCCTCTCCACTCTTTCTGTCTAAACCTATGAAAGAAGTCATCCCAGCCATGATTCAGAAATGATATTCCGAGGTCCAAAGTTCTGATAGTCATCTGTAGGAATATGCTGTAGTAGTTTGAACATAGGTTCCTGGAGGTCCTGGGATGCAGTATAATATAATGTGAGATTTATTTGAAGTCTCTCTTTGATCTTAAAAGTATACTATTGCATTACCTGTGCCTATTTTGATATAGAATAGTGTTTTTCTTTCAAATCTTTGAGGAAAGCAGTGAATTCTGGAAGGCACACTATATTTATTTAACCTCTGGCTTTAAATACACTCTGGCCCTCTACCCATTTTGTGTAAGAGAAAGTGATTTTTTTTTTTTTTTTTTGGTGGTTCCCGGGTTGGGAATCGAACCCATGCTGTGGCATTGAGAGCGCCGAACTCTAGCCACTACACCACCAGGGAACCCCCTGAAAGTGATTTTTAAAGTATTCCAAGGGAACTACCCCAAAAATAAATAAATAAAGTTTGAAAAACACAGTTCTGGTCCAGGTCACCATGGGTCTCATTCCTCTCAAGGCAATGATACTCAAAATGGGGACCAGTAGTATTGGAACTGGCGCATAATCTCGGGCTTCCCTCCAGATCAACTGAATTTGAATCTACATTTTAATAAGATCTTCAGGAGATTCTATTACTTAAAAGTGTGAGAAGCACCAATCTAACTGGTAGCCAGAGTGATTTTTTAAAGTGTAAATCAAAAGCCGCCTCAACTTGCCTAAAATGCTTCAATGTTTTTCTATGTTCCTAGAATAAAATATCACTGCACACTGTGATAAAAAAAAAAAAAAAGTATTCCAAGTAATGACTAAGAGTAACATCTACCTTAGCCTTACTGATTTTATTTCCTCTTTGTATATAAATAATCCCATTAGTGCTGAGGTAGACAATGTAATGGTAGAATGATATATATTACAATATTATATAGTATATATAATTAATATAATTTGCAATTTGATATTCCTATCTGGTTATTTTACAAGATACCAACTGAATTAAGAAGACTATTAATGAAAGCAACTTTTCTTTGAAAACTGAGAAGAGAGCCCCAGTTATTTTCCTGAGTTTTTACTTTGTTGTCATCAAATCCCATGACACCTCAGTCAGGTCTGATGCCAGGGAAATGTCATTTGTCAAGTTACCACTTGACTACCTGAGAGTTAATATTAAGTCTGTTTATTTTTTGTGAAGTAAATAATAGGTAAGTTGTAAGTGAAACATAACTATCATATGCCATTTTATAGGAATTGCTTTTCTAAGCTTCCTTATTTCACAAATAATATGCTGAACAGCAGAATATGATCATATTTCTGTAAATAAAATTCATGAGTAGCATGAGTATGCTTGATATCTGGATCCATTTTTAATGTCATTTTTCATAGAAAAAAAGGAGGACAAAATTTTTGTGTTTGAAAATTTTGGAGATTTTTCAGAAGATGCTCAACACATTACATTTTAGAGAAACGTTAGAGTATAAAATGTGTAGGATAAGCAGCTAGTGGCTGTCATGTGCAGAAGTGTTGTGTAGGGAGTTGGGAAGCCAGGCCAAAAGTCACTGCAGTTCTGAAGAATGTGGCTCAAGGGAGGACTTGCAGCCCATTGCGTAACAGTCAGCAGAGAGAAAAATACAAATGCTGTTCCTATCACTTGACTTGTTTTCCATTTTGATTTAGTTACTTGGCAAAGTCTTGGTATCCTGTAGTGGAGGAATGAAAGACAAGCAAGTTCCAATGAAGGACTGTGCCTTCAAGGGCATCAGCCAATGGACAGTTTGTGAGGCTGGGCAGGCGCATTAAATTTCTTATTGTTGGGCAGAGGGATTAGAGTTTCGAGAGATGCCTTGAAAAACACCATTGTATGATACTTGCAATTTTTTTGTGAAAGGGAATTCTTCCTTCTTCAACATTGTATGCTTCTTGTGGTTGATATACCTATGTTTTGAAATATCACAGCTACTAGGAGGGGACATTTTATAACAAAATTATTTCCCCTCATGTTCTGTGATACTTTATTTTTGCAGTAGCATTTACAAGGTTTGAAATCAAAAGCAGCATTGGTTCCTTTAGGGAAAAATGATCCCAATCTACCAAAATAAAAGCCACACAGACTCTAATTGTTCCTTTTCCCACAAGGGGCTTGCCCTTTTTGAAGGTGCAGGTAATTTTGATAGGACCTTCTCTCTAACGGATTAGTAACTGGGAATTGCCTCTTCCCCTGGGTAAAACCCACTTTTAAATCTCATTTAAAAACTGACCTCAAAGTATCTTTGAAAATAGAAGTACTTTGGTATTTATCCATTCTCTTTCCTCCCCTCTCAGCAAGGAAATTTCAGTTTTCTCATAGGGCACCTCCTGTTGCAGTGTCTAATCCTAACTTTGCTTTATAGTCACTTGAAAGATAATGGTTTTATAGTTTTTATTGTGCTATCCATGTGTTGTGAAAAGTTAAGTATTAATAAATGCTAACCAGAGGGGTCTAAATTTTTTTTCTCATTTTTGATCCAAGTTTAGTTCCATAAATTTTATGATGTCAGGTTTGTTTCTACCAGTTGTCAGTTTAGTGTTCATCAGAATAGTCGGCACAGTAGCCTTAACTTTCCCCAGCCTTCTTACCCTACTTTGATTAAAGTACACAATTGTTCCTTTTATGAATCTTTGTTTTCTGTATCAGCTCTTACCGTCCTTGGAGACTTGCAAAACCATCTTTATGATACTTGCAATTTTTTACTTAGTGTATAAGGGTTTTCAAATCAAACCAAGCTATTTTTTTCTCTGTCTCTTGTCCTCTTTTTTTCTGCCAGTACCCATGAATTGTCAGCCACATACAGGAGGCTCCTGAGCCACCAGTCACATGAGAATGAAGGCAAGAAAAGAAAAGACCAGATGGCATTAAAAGATATGCCTTTCTAGGTTGTTGGTGGAGGGTTAAGCTTGCAATCTGGTTACCAGCATGGAGACTGTGGGGTGGGGAGGATGGAGAGCATCACAGCATCACTGTAAGGGAAGAAAAATTTTGTTTATAGGTTACAGTCACAAAGTATCCATTGGTTTTGGAAGGGTGCATTTATCTATAAATATGGCATATACGCACATGTGGAAAGCTGCAGTATTTGGGTGGCAACTTTGGCAAGTGTTGGCTCTCTCCTTGGTTAGTTGCTGTCCTTCAACTGCCATTAACTCTTTGTTATTCTACTCTCCAAATGCTTGATTCAGTTGCAAGTACAGAAACTGTAAGAAATGACATTTGGCTCCCACAGATACACCTTTTCCCATAGGAGAGCAGAGGACATAATTCACCACTCTTCATCCTGGCACCTCTTTTGGAGGACTTAGAAAACATAGAAAATGGCTTCATTGGCCTTTGAGATACGATATCTCAGTATATGTTTTCTTGGTATAAGCTGTATCTTGGAGCACACTTATAATTTACTTGATAAAAGAAATGTTCAGTAATGGCTAATAAAAAATATTTCAGAGCACAGTCTGCCTTCTCTATTCATTAAGCATAACTTACACCTTGACTCTCTTGGCTTGGGCAGTTCCTTATTTGACAGCACTATTGTATATTGGAGATCACCAGACTGCTGAATTTGGCCAATATTTCCTTATAGACTTCCAACTCAGTTTTTTTCCCTTGGATGAAAAAAACTAAGGTATTTTTAATTTTAGGTTTAAACTTGGCCCCAATATATGAACTTGAGTCCTTTATTCTTCTCTTAATTACCTTGAAAATCTTTGCTTTTTCATAGACAAATTCAATATCCTTGAAATCCAAAGTCAAGTTTCAACCTTTTATAAGACTATCTCTTCCAATTACAGTCTCTTCTTCAGATTCTGTTGCATTTGATATCAGTATGACTCATTTCATTATGAACCAAAGCAGTATGTTTTGTTTCATAGTCTAGATTATAAACTCTTAAAGTTTACTTTTTTTTATTTCTCCCATTCAAGCAAGTGTCTGGAACATTGCTAGTATACAAAAATCATGTAATAAATATACAACTGAATGATTTTAAAAAGAGAGAGAGAAAACATAGACATTTTAATATTATGTTAGTTGATTCCTGCCCAGATTTTATTATGACTTCAACTTAGGTCTCACAAAACCAGAATATTGATACACCCATTTTTTTCTTTGATGTGACATTATAGTAAGGAATCATTCTGAAGTTTCTTAAAATAAAAGATATTTCCTATATATACAACAGATTTCTTAATTTTTTTTGTATAAAGTGATTTAAACAAAATTGACAGGTTATTCTTGTAGCAACATACTTGTCAACGTTACTAGTTAGTTGCTTTGCTAAATGGTTTAAATGACTGAATTTTGAGTCCCTTGGGAGCCTCCAATTATTAGCAAGGGAACTACTAGTCTTTCCAGTCATATCATATGAGTGCAGTTGTTAGTTATATGCTAATGTATACCTAACTCTTCATTATAATAATTCTAATGAAGAGTTTAAAGGCACTTTTTACTGTGGATTTTGTTTTGCTATTTTTCCCTTTTTTTTTTAGTCTGCTCAGCAAGAGCACTCTGATCATGTGAGACTCCTCACCTAAGAGATTTTCCAGATAAAAATGAAAATTTTGCTAACGGGCCTATGATTTTGAGTAGCACAGTAGGGGAAGAGAGTGACTTTAATTATTAAATCACATTAAGGGGGGGAACCCATTTTATACCTTTAATTTAGAAAAAATAAAAAAATTCCTTTATCCATATCAGGTATGTCAGGTTTCAGCCTGGAGCTAATTATTAGATTTGAGTTACTGAACTCAGTAGAGAGATTTGGAATGGAAATACTAACGGACCTTTAACTTATAGCTGGGCTAATGGGTTCTTGAAGAATCTTGACAATTCATCAGCCAAATCTCTGACCTTACTTCCTTTCATCATCCTTGCTTGCCTGCCCTTCTTTCAAATTACTAGCATTTGAGAATTTCACTTGACATTACTTTTTGTGTATTAAGACAGAGAAAGCATAGTTTGGTAAATGAGCTAATAAAACCATTTGGCCTTCTTTGAGGAGAAAAATGGAGGATGTGTTTTGTTCCTGGCACAGTTGAGATAGTTGCTAAGTGTTCATTTATAGCTCTTTAAAGAATAGGGGTAAACTATAAACACATTCTGGATTTTCTTTTCAGATGCATTATTAACTACTGAATTATGTTATACCTTATGACTCACAGGACCGAAGATGGGAACTAGCATTGTTTTAGGGTGTTTTAGGGTGGAATTATGTACCCAGAACTTCCATCATGATGATTGTAGTTCCTTTAGGGTGCAGGGAAGGTAAATCCATAAAGCTCTCTGCTAGCATTTTTAGGAGCTGTTTCCCCTAACCTGACCACAGGATGGGTGGATTAAAGAATGCAGTGATTTTTAGTGAAGAATTTTTCACCTGGCTTTTTCCCGTGTGTAGAAAATTAGGTGGGTGGTGAGAGGAGAGACAAAGAGAGAGAAATAAAAATTAAAAGCTAAGGAGCTGGCACACTTAGATATTAGGAAGCAAGGGACTATTTTATGGGCTGTGGTTTCAGTGGCTAGAATTGACTACAGAGCTGTATATTTTGCCTAATCTTGTCCTAGATAGTCACAGAATTTTGCTGTTTCTGTTGTGTTGGGTCATATGAAGTTTCCATATTTACAAATGGTTGAATATCAGAAATTTCATATGGTTCAACTTGATACATAATAACATGTAACACTGTAGGATGGGTGTGTGTGTGTGTGTGTGTGTGTGTGTGTGTGTGAGTGAGAGAGAGAGAGAGAGAGAGAGAGAGAGAGAGAAAGGTGAAAGAAAGGAAATGGAAATTTGTAAAGTATTTTATACCCCTTGGGGACCCCAGCTGAAAATCCCAACTTTAGCCTACAGTTTAGGCATTCAAAATCAAGTACAATTACCCTAGTATGCTTTCCTACTTCCACATTAATACAGTTAAGATCATTTATGGGATGGATTAAAAATTAAATCGTCTCCGACAGAGATGACCATTGAGGATAATAATCAAAAGTGACTAGTATCTGTAGCGTGCAACAGAAATGGCAGAGACTGAAAATCAGTAGGCATGCTTGCACTAGAGATCCTTTAAATGGAAGAATTAGGGGTGTAACATGGTCATAGACTGAATAATGTACAAATTATTATTTGTCTTAAAATAGGTTTTAGGATGTTTCTGTTGGAATATTCAGCTGTGCTAATTTGACTTGTTTTTTGTCTTAGACGAGCTCATCTGCGCCTGTGTTTAGAACGCTTAAAAGTTCTGATTCCACTAGGACCAGACTGCACCAGGCATACAACACTTGGTTTGCTCAACAAAGCCAAAGCACACATCAAGGTGAGAATTTTTACTTTCATATTTGCACATGATTCCCTCGGTCCTGGTTTCATTAGAAGCAGTGATTCCTATTTATCTATATCAACTCGTTCACCATGCCCTCCTTAATAACTGACTCAAGAAAAATTTTTCTAAAAACTTACCAGCTAATCTGATGGGAGCAACGTAACCTGATTAAACTAAATCGTTTTGACAGCATAGCCATTTGAAGAGCTGGGAATAGGAGGAAAATAACATTTACTCGACTGATACCCAGAAGGAAGGCAGTTGTGCCCTCTGGTGGAGACGACTTCATTTGGCTGTTTCCCTCAGTATTTTTCCATCAAACCACACTTCAAAGCCGGTTTCTTTTTTTTGGAGATAACTTTACAGACTGAGAATTCTACACTGCACTAATAACATAGCATTCATTGCACACACACACACACACAAAAGTGAAGAAAGAAGTACTTTCAATATTTAAAAATAGGTAGTTATGTTTTCATATGCACACACACACACACACACACACACACACACACACATATACTTGTATATTCATTCATGTCTGCCAAAGAAGAAATCTTTTGAGATGTTAGGTAGAAATCAGATTTATTGTTTGTACTGGACTATACACAAACTTAAATATCATTTTATCATTTTAGAAACTTGAAGAAGCTGAAAGGAAGAGCCAGCACCAGCTAGAGAACTTGGAACGAGAACAGAGATTTTTAAAGTGGCGGCTCGAACAGCTGCAGGGTCCTCAGGAAATGGAACGAATACGAATGGACAGCATTGGATCAACTATTTCTTCAGATCGTTCTGATTCAGAGCGAGGTAGGCAGTGTACTTCTTCCCTAATGAAATACTAAGCATCCCTGTGTCTGGATTTAGGGAGGTAGGTTGGGAGGCACTGTATTTGTGTTCTCTTTGGTCAGCACTGTAAACATCTAGATTTTATGCAGTCACAACATTGTCTAGTGATGCCTCTATGAACTGTAGAACTTTTTTTCTTGATTATATATGTATTTTTAATTTTCTGCTTTGAAACAGTTTTAGACTTAAAGAAAAGTTGTAAGTTTTCTGTAGAAAGTTGTAGAGTTCTCATATACCCTTCACCTAGGTTTCCCTAATGTTAAGGTCTTATATAGCTATAATACAGTTATCGAAACCAGGAAATTAACATTCATACAATACTATTAATCTATAGACCTTATTTACACTTTACCAGTTTTCCTACTAATGTCCTTTCATACAGGATCCAATACAGGTTCCACATTGTGTTAGGTAGTCCCTCAGTATTTCTTTATGACTTTCGATACTTTTGAAGAAAGTATCAAAAGTATCATTGGATTGCCATTTCATATAGTGTCCCTCAATTTGGGTTTGTCTGATAATTTCCTTATTAGATTGAGGTTATACATTTGGGGGAAGAAATAGCACAGAAGTGGTGTGCTCTTTTCATTTTATTGTATCAAAAAGATACATGATATTGCTGTTTTATTATTGGTGATGTTAATCTTTATACCTGTATTTTAAGGTAGCAGACCCTTCATTTCTCTTTCGATCTGTCCCAGAACATTTGTCTTTGGCAGAATTTAAGAACAAAAATCAACCAAAAAATAAATTGTTTGAATTTCATTGATCTATTATTCATCTGTAACCCCTACTACATCAGGCCTCACACCACAATAAAAGATCCTAGTTTTTTTTTTTTTTCAGTTACAGTTGGTGTTCATTATTATTTTATATTAGCTTCAGGTGTACAGCATAGTGATTAGACATTTATATAATTTATGCGGTGACACACCTCTGGTGAGTTTAAGCTTTACATTTGGGAAAATAGAGCTCACAAGATAGCAAGGATTCTAAAACAAAAAAGAAATTTTTGTAAAACTTCTTGTTTTGGCTTTTTATTAAGGAAATTTTCAAACACACCCAAAGTAGAGTAAAATAATTCTCATGTACCCCTCACCCAGTTTGAAGAGCTTTCAGTGTTCTGTCATTCTTGTTTCATCTTCACCACCCTACTCACCCTCACCATTTTTACTTTTTGGAATGTTTTAAATCAAATCCCAGATAATATGATCATCTAAATACTTCAGATACATCATTGTCTCTAAATACTTCAGAATGTATATTTAATAAATTGGACTTTAAAAACATAATCACATTATTATAATATCCCACAAAATTAATAAAATGAGATCTTACTTAATGTCATCTGGTATCCAGTTCCTGATAGAAAAAAAATGGTATTTTACTATTGGTATGTTTGAGTTAGAATCCAGAGTCCACATTGCTTTGTTTGTGCCTTTTAAGATACTTTTAATCTATAATATTTTCCCTTACCACTTTTTTAATGCTTTTATTTGTTGTAGAAACTGTCGTTTTGCTTATAAAATTTCCCACATTTTAGATTTGGCTGGTCGAATCCTCATGGTATCATTTGACATGTTTTTCTATCACTCCTATTTCTTGTAAACTGGTTGGTACAGCTAGTGGCTCGATTAAATTCAGTTCTTTTTTGAGACAAAAATACTTCATTCGTGGTGCTGTGTACTTCCTCCTGCATCAGTGTTATGTCTGGTTGTCCCACTCCAGTGAAACATTGATTAGTGGATTCAGGTGATGTCATCTTGATACATCAATACAATGTTATCAGCCTTTCACTTAATAATAGTTTTAGCAATTAATGATGATTGTTGCACTGGTTATTATTTCATTAGGTTTTACAAAATAGTGATTTTTCCATTTCTGTCATTCTTGTGCTTATCATTCTTAACTTTTTCATCTATAAAGAAGAACATTTCCTCAAGTTTTTGGTTACTCTGAAATAACGTCCATATAGGGAAGGTGGGATAAATGCTTGTTTTTGCTTTATCAATTTTCTGAATAATTTGGTGCCATAGTAACTTCCAGAGATAATAGGGCTTTTTGATTAGCTGTTTGTTTTTGATTATCTTATGAATTCATGTTCTCATGTTTTGAATGTATTCTAATCCATTTAAGTATTTTTCAGTACTTAAATTTCCTGTATTCCATAGGAGCCTTTCACATTGGTTTTTGATCCTTTTTAACTGAAAACTGAGAGTCCTTGGGCTTGTTACTTTTGTTGTTTTTTTTTACTTATGTAAACCTTTATTTTTATATGGCACTCAGTTTGTCAGAGGCAGAAGCAAGAACCTCTAGGACGTGCTACATTTATGAATGACAGTGAGGTGTAGCAAAAATATCCCTGAATTAGGAGGTAGACCTTGGTCCTAGTCTTTGTTCTGCTGCTTTCTAGGTATATGACCTGTCTTCAAGTATTAACTGCTCTTCCTGCTATTACCTCTTTGTACCTACATCTTTCCACATTTTAGAGAGGGTGTATCTTCATTATAATTCTCATTTTTTTAGTATTCTCAGTGTATTAGTACCTTACCTAGTATTGTTCTTGATCTTATCTGGCAGCCCTCTTTCCCAGTAATTTTTAGTAACATCTTTAATCTATTTGGCTAGAGCAATCCCTCATTTTACTTTGTTTTGATTGAGTTCAGCATACTCTTAGATAGGGTGTCTTGATTTTATTTCCCAGTTGTAGGTTGGATGAGTGTTCTGTGATACCAGGAAACATTGAATAGCTGGTGAAGCATTATGGGTATGAAACAAATAGTTATGAATTCATAGGATTATTTGTACAGCTTGTTTGGACAGCTGCCTTCATTTTTAAAACAGATCTCTAAAACTTTTGAAGAAGCCCTTTTGAAAATTACACTCTTTAAAATAACTTACTCTGTCTTCTTGGGCTCAGCAAGAATACACTTTTCCTAAAGCAGTTGTGATCAGTGTGAACCCTTAAAGTCAGTGCCAAATAGGAAACATCAGGCTTTGAGTTGTGAGAGGATTGAAGGACCTTGAGTTCATTCTAGGTGTTATGGGAGAAAACAGTTTTTCAGCTTCCTTTTATTTTTTTCAAATATGTCTTTTTATTTATTATTGGTGATTGTGTGTGTGGTGTTTAACAATTAAGGGTTCTATCAGTAACTGGATCATATCTATTTAGGGTCTTTTTATTATGTTTGATTTTTGAAGTTAAATACCACCATTTAAATGCCCTTACTATAATCTTCACTATAGATGTCACTGTCATCCAGAGACTGGAAGCATCAGGCCCTCATTTCAAACTGTGTTTGACACAAGAAAATTAAATTGAAGACAAATCCCATAAAGTCCACTTTATAATGACTGGCTTATTTTGGTTACTGAGTAGTCAAAGATCTCTATGATGAATCCTAGAAGATTATAGAATTATCTGTAGAATGATATACCACCAAAGGCATGGATAGATAAATTTTCTAGTTTGCCTATATTAAGTTTATGCCTTTTTCCCCTTTTAAGGCAACTCTGATTAATAAACAGCACTGAGAATTAGTTTCTAGTTTAATGCAAAACAGATGTTGTTCAACCACTTGGGGTTGGGATCTTTTAATATTAAGCACTAATTCCCAAATAAGCCGAATGCTTTTGGTGGGAGGTCCAGACAGACTGGCGTCGAAGGCTTTAGTAAACTTGCTGCCTAAATTGAGACCACCACTGTACACCAGACATTCCCTTTTGCAAAATATATCCCTGTGTCTCTTCACCTTTGGTTTCTTCTGTTCTTCAGACATCACTGATAATAAGCTTGTATAACAATCATTTTATACTATAAAAAGTAATCACTTTTCCTTATGCCTTGATTACTAATGTTCTTCCTTTTTCCCTTTGGCAGAGGAGATTGAAGTGGATGTTGAAAGCACAGAGTTCTCCCATGGAGAAGTGGACAATATCAGTACCACCAGCATCAGTGACATTGATGACCACAGCAGCCTGCAGAGTATTGGGAGTGACGAGGGTTACTCCAGTGCCAGTGTCAAACTTTCTTTCACTTCCTAGAACCCAGCATGACCTAACAGTGCAGGGCAAGATATTTACTGGGCCAATTCAATCTAAACAATCTCTTAAATTGGGTTCATGATGCAGTCCTCTCTTTAAAACTAAACAAAACTGTACTTGAACAAAAGGGTCAGAAGACCTCTATTTAAGCAAATACTTAGCAAAAAGTGGGGCAGAGCCTCCCCAGCAGAACAAATATTCATAATACTCATTTTTGAAAAGTCACAATTTCTAATGGCAGCAGAGATCTTGTAATTTTCTTGATTTGATTTAGTTGATTTGAAAGAGGACATTGGAAATTCCATCCTCTTTTTTTCTTTTCTAGTTTGCTCATATTACATATTGAGTAGACACATTTAAGGATGGGATTATGAACCCTTCCTGAGCTTTATGGTCTTAAAAACAAAACCAAATCTATAGTAATGACAGAAACGATAATCAGGCATTAATCTTGGATAGCTAAAGAGCTATTAAAACTCAGCCAGGGACAGCTTATCATGAAGCCTGTGGATGATCAATTATTTAATTTAAAAACAAAAAAAAACTCATTACATGCTCTGCAAAAGGAGAGACTCCCATGAAGCCATTTGAAAGGGATCATCATGCAGCTCAGCTTTCTTTTGAATTCCATGCTAAGCTAGCTAACCTTATCCTGCATTGTTAGCACTAGGCACCCAGCCGCCAGGTAGCAACCCTTAGGGGCCAGTCCTTGCAAGACAGCCTCTATCCTATGGGGCCTGTAAGTTCAGATTGAGGAGCCAGAAGGAAAAAGCTCCACGTGCCTCTATGTCTGCGTGGGCCAGAAGAGTTGTGCACGCAGATTAGCAGGCCAAGGTCTGAGCCATGGCAGCATTTTTATTTCAGATTTTGATAACTGTTTGTATGTGTTGAAAACCAAAATGACATCTTTTTAAAAAGCTTGTCCATAAAAAACATAGATGTCTTTTATAGTGGAAAAACACATGGGGAAAAAAATCATCTATTTTGATGCAGCATTTGATAATGATAAAACACCTCACACCTCACTATAGTGCAAAAAATGAATTCGAGATCTGGGCTAAGTAGAAAAAAGGTCAATGCTGTTTTTGTGTTCTTTTAGAATCATTACCTTTTATCACCTTTTAACCTCTAGCATCTATAGTACACATTATCATAGTTAACATAGTTAACTCTTTTTAATGTAAAGATTTGCTTCCGTTCCTATGGGCAGTTGCTCTCTTTCCTTACAGTCCCACTGTGCAGGTGCTATTGTTGCTCTTATCAATATTTTCAGAAGTGTTATTTTAAATGAAATTCTTAGCCTGCACTTTGATGTCACGTGTTCTCTTTGTCTTTCAAACTCCCAAGTTTTCCCCCTGGCCCTTTCCCTTAGCCCAGGAAGCCTTCTTGGAGACCTGACCCCTAGCTCTTTGAACTTGTATACTTTAAATAATTTAACTACCCTTAATTACTTAAAAAAAAAAGCTTTATGATTTTCATAACTTATTGCTGATTTCAATGAGTTGTTAATTTCAGTCCTGCAGTTTTATTTTGTTTAGATAGGGCTGGGCAAGGAAAAAGAAAATAAAGGCAACCATATTTAGCAGTGCAGTTGCGTTGTGTGTGTAATGTTAGACTATCCTTTGTAAGTAGCACTTTAACAGCTTTCACTGCTTCTATATATGAAGTGTACCATCTTGGTCATACACAAGGCCCTAGCATATACTTACCTGTTCTTGTGCTCTTCCTGTGCCTCCAAAAATATTTTATCCTTGATTGTGCTATGTTTTGAGTGGAAGAAATTCTTTGAAGTAGATGTGTGAAAACTGCATGCCTTTAGAAGCCCATTATTAGAACTTGCTACTTCAGGTGCTGGGGACTTAATGAAAAAAACATGATAAAAACAAATTCATTTCTGTGGCCCAGATAAAGTATTTCTGGTTTCATTTAAAATTACTCCTGGCTGGGTCAAAATGTTCCTCTATGTATATTGCTTATTTTTGACTTTCCTGAGTAGGACAGTTTGAAGACTGCTAACTGCCATGGAAAGTAAAGGGAAGCCAGTGGCTTCCATTTTGTTGTTCCCATGGCATTCACTTGCATCGCCTGCTTAGGGCTGGAATTTGGGACTTCATTCAGGTGAACTTGAGGTGCTGCCATTTTGTTGTATATGTGTATAGGAGGGTGGGCTGAGAAGCCTTTGTCGCCTTTTGTCATGAACCTAGAGTACCTATTTCAACTGCCCCCTAAAGTACACCTTCCCTGGGTTTGTTTTCCTTCGTGGAGGGGGTGGATTGTATGATGAGTAAGAAGTATTAATTTTTTAAAAGAGAAATCGACTTTGAACATACAAAAGTTAATTGCAAGAAATAAAAATTGTGAATGAAGAATACCCGAGTGCTTTTTGTACCAACCTTCTCTTGGAAACAGGATAAATGAGCATCCACACCTTGAGAGGCAACTGTCACCTAAATGTCTATGCTGATACTACTTCAGTAGTCCAAAATTAATGGCAATTTGAATTATTGCCATTTTCTGTTCTATAAACAGGTGACTTCTTGAATGATAACTCCACGTAACATAACTGCAGACGGTTTAATGTACTCAATAATCTTAACTGCTTCAGGTAGGAGACAAAGCCATTTTTCCTTATTATCTGTTTTCCCAAATAACTTTTAAGGGGAATCACTTTGCCTGCATATATTCTTCACATTGAGAACAAGTCTAGGAAGCTGTTGTTTAGTCCCCACTAACCTGTTAAGGTACCCTGTGTGTAAAATGCCCGTGTGATATATTAATAGGTATAGGTAACTCTGATTTCAGTGTATATTATTACCAAAGATGATTTTGATTATGTCACTGTTAACTCTAGTTTCTGATTAGGCTAGATATAAGAACTTAAGTAGAAATAAATGCACGACAATGACAGTTTTTAGCATCATGAAGGGATTTTAAAAGGCAGTGAGCATTATTGCAGCAAAGCTCCTAACCTAAGACCACCTGCTTCCTGAGTCATTCTCATGAAAAAACTTTTTGGTGAGTTTGTTTTCTTCCACTTGAAGAAGCAGCTAGCTGCCTTTTTTCCTTTCTCTTTTATCCTTCCACCTCAAAAATTCCATACTCCCTACCAAAACAGCATAATTTGGGAAGTACAAGGGTTTTGGTCACTTTAAATCCCAGTTCTAGCATTTGCTAAGGACGCTGGTTAAGTTTCTTAACTTCATGTAAACTGTTTCCTCCTGAAAAGTTGTGATAAATACTGCATCTTAAAAGATTGTAAGGGGAGTTCTCTGGTGGTGCAGTCGCTTAAGGCTCCGGTGCTATCAGTGCTGCGGCCTGGGTTCGACTCCCATCTAGAGAGCTACCCACATACAAAAAAAAAAAAGGCAAAAAAAAAAAAAAAAAAAAAAAAAAAAAAAAAAAAAAAAAAAAAAAAAAGATTGTAAGGATTAAAACTGATACTTGTAAATCCTCCCCTCCTCTAGGAGTAGCACCAAAAGGAAATCAAGAGGTTCTTCTCCACTTTCTCTGATGAATGCAACCTTCTAATCCCTTCATCCTTAATCTTAAATTTTAGTTATTCTAACTGTGGGTCTCACAAAAACAATAAAATGGTTCATTTTCACAAAATTACATGACAGGTTATACTTTGTAAGAAGTCAATTTTGATGTCCTATAGAATTTTTTTTAAATAAATGCTTTGCAAGATTGATTTATCATCGGTTTTAGTGATTACCTGGTCTTTCTTGGAAAAAAAAAAAGGGCCAACTTGAGCTTGAGTATGTTATACACTGATAGTAACCACTGCATAATAATTAAATGCCTTAGTTAATATTTAGTGCTGCCCTTGCCAAGAGAAAAAAATCTTCCTGGCCTCTGTACCAGATCTAACAGGAAATTTAGTCTTGTGGGATACATCTGGTTCTTTTAAATATTCGTTGTAGTTCAAAATTATGTACTGGCTGACAACTTCACTTCTTGGTTCTTTTTTACCTTTCTATAAAATCATAAATTAAGAGAAATGGCTTAAATGAGCCTCTTTTAAAGTACTGCAAGCTAAAATTTTGAAATTCTTTTCCATTTGTTCAAGCTCTTGGCTCTTTGCTAGGGAGGAACACTTAAAGTCTTTACTGGTAGGGCAATAATTGGGATATTTACTTTAGATTTTCATACCAATGCACACAATAGCACTGTAAAAAACATAATAAAAGCCATAAAATGTCTCTAAAGTATATATAAAAAGTAAAAATCTAAGTCATTTTCTCAATTTCACACTTTGAAAGCTAGGTCATCTAAACCTGATGGTGCTTTTGGAGGGAAAAACTGGACAAAAGAACCCAAAGGTTACTTATTCCTGCTTTCTGTGTATTTCTGAGCAGTCAACAATCAGACAGCTAACCTAGCATAGAACTAGCCTAGCTGCAGATCACGGGCCTCAACTCTATAGAGATCAGCCTTTCCTCTAAGCGTGAATTCTTTCTCAGGTCAGAAATTCCCTGCATCTTGCTAGAGTAGAGGGCATGAAAAGGGGGAAAAAAACAAAAGCACCAAAAAGGAAAAAAACCAAAAGCACCAAAAAGGAAAATAAAAGCCAGCGAAATAATAACCATGATTTTGGGCCTCAAGTTGAGAAAGCAGATCTTCACACAAAAAGCAAACTTCTCTTAATGAGTATAACCATGGTTTCTTTAGCTGTGCTCTTAAAAAAGACCAGCTGGAGAAACAAATTTCATAAAAATGAACTGGTGAGGTGCTTGTTGGACATAAATTGCCAGTTTTTATTTCCTGGGAACTAAAAGATAACTTATGTATCCATTTGGTATTTTTAGCTAGTTCAACTGTAACTACCACAAGCCTGGGTGTTACTCTGAGATCTGCTTTACCCAATTCAAGACCACAAAGAACCACCTTTATATACAGAAGCTAAAGGGCAAAAAAGGCAATTGAAGAACCTCACAGAAATCTAACACCTTCCATTTTGTTAACTTTTACTATTTATTTTTAGTTAGGCCAAAACATATTCTTAGAGCATCAGTATTGGTTTCTGAACCTCTTAAGAACATATCTATACACAGACACACTTTTATAAGGGGATTCAAT
This sequence comes from Lyroderma lyra, assembly GCA_004026885.1. Taxonomy (NCBI): domain Eukaryota; kingdom Metazoa; phylum Chordata; class Mammalia; order Chiroptera; family Megadermatidae; genus Lyroderma; species Lyroderma lyra. The sequence continues at coordinate 497,750 of PVJL010000152.1, read as the reverse complement.
TACTTGGATTGTTTCAACTATGGTCTGGCCTGCTATTCTGCCAGCTATGCTCCTCTCCACTGCAGTTAAAATTCAGTTTAATTTGTAACTCAAAGATCCTAGATATAAACAATGTTCATTTTTTGTTGAACTTTTAAATGACCATTTATACTGATTGCTTCACAGTTTAATATACTTAATACAATTCAGCAGATATTATTGACCTCTAAAGATTTTAACTATAAGACATTGGTTTTAATAAATTTTCTCCCTTTTATATTTGAGGCAAAATGTAAAATTAAAGCTTTAAAAATATTTTTTGGCTGAATTTACAATTGCTGTTTTTCACCCTTTGTAATTACAATCTATAGACACAATTTATAAAACTATGATTTCCCTTTACATTACCTGATGGATTTCCTTTGATATTTTAAGGGCCGACACACTCAGCATTAAAACTGCACTGTAATGGAAAACACAAATGCACATACTCAAGCACACCCTTTCTTGTGAGAAAAACAAGCATAAAAAAAAAGTTGTTAAATACATGCTTTTTAGTTTGATGCTTAGTCTTCACAACTGGACTAAGAAAACTGCCACTTAAGGTAGTTTTTCCTTCATTTAAAAAGTCAAACTGCTTTTACATTTAACCAAAAACATGGTTCCCAGCCAGGGATGCACATCAGAAACACCTGTGGGGTATTTGTTAAAAAACAGGTACATCTTGGCCTAGATAGGTCTGAGTAGGACCCAGAACCAGGAATTCTTTTAATTTTAAACAAGCAATAGGAGTGATTTTACTATAACCTGTACCCCATTCCCATTGAGAAACATGCTCTAAGATATTCTAAAATAAAAATGAAAACCTTTACTAGGATGTACTTAAAATAACCAGTAATTTGATAAACATTTCAATAATACATTTATAAGTAGGGCCATAAATTATAACCAGTGGGCATTATTATGCAATATAAGATAAACTATTGTTCAAAGTAATGAAAAAAGATCAGATAATCACCATTACCACTGCACAGTAACAGGAAACGCTTCTATAGTGCTTACCATTTGCCAGGTAGTCTACTAAGTACTTTACACATACTAATCCACTCATCTTTACAACTTAAACAGGTACAGTAGATTCCTAACCAGAACTCAAGCAACAAGTCTGTTGATTCAGATTTTGCTGGTTGCCTAAATTCCGCTTAACAGAGGGCATACTGGATTTTCATTTTACAGCTGAGAAAATCGAGGCAAAGAGGGGTTATGCACACAGGTAATAAATAAGGGGGCCAGGATTTAACACAGCAGCCTGGCTCAAGTCCTTGCTCTTCCAGTATGACCTTTAAGCATGTTAATTGTGATTACTAAAATTTTTAATTATTTACTTATGTTTGGGGTTTTAGGACTGTTCTTTCCTTGAAGTATTCAGTAACAACAAAGTCAAACGTCAAGTTTTGAGAAGATACATACAACCATAGCTACATGGGGGTCATAAGTAACTACTAACATTTTGGTCTATCAGTTACACAGCTTCAAGTCTTTCTTGACAGATGGAAAATGCTACATTAAATTTTATAACAAAGCTTCATAAGACATGTTCAATTGTAAAATACTGTTAGTATCATGGTTCTCATTAAACATCATCTCAACTTCAGCATCAATGAAAACAGGAAATCTAGCTCCCCAGTAGTCCTCTAACTTCTAGTTTAGTCTAGAGCAGCGGTTCTCAACCTGGGAGTTGAATGACCCTTTCACAGGGGTCGCCTAAGACCATCAGAAAACACCTATCAGATATTTACATTACGATTCATAACAGTAGCAACATTACTGTTAAGAAGTAGCAATGGAAATAAATTTATGGGGGTCACCACAACGTGAGGAACTGTATTAAAGGGTCACAGCATTAGGAAGGTTGAGAACCACTGGTCTAGAGACACTATCATCCTGACACTAGAACTTTTCAAAGAGCCACATCTAGGTCTTTAGACAGAAAAGCTCCTAATCTCATGCTATATATGCCTATTAAAAATATATGTATTTTATATAACATGGTCACCTTTATTCCTTCTCTCTCCTAATGCAAAGCTCTTCAGGAAAATTAATACACAGAAAGGAAGGCCCATAGGATCAAACAAGGAGCAAGTCTCAACACAAGTGTCTTGCCCACACAAACACCAGGTGAATGACTATTTCAACCAACATACTAAGGTAATCTTAACAAACACCATTTTGTGTGGCCCTATCTCTCTGTCTGGTGCCTTTTTTTTTTTTTTTTTTTTTAATGTGGGTAGCTCCCTGGGTGGGAAATGAACCCAGGCCACAGAACCCAGGCCACAGCGTTGACAGCACTGAAGCCTTAAGCCACTACACGACCAGGGAACTCCCATGTCCTGTGCTTTTTGATTTAAAAAGTTTTCCCTGCAATCCTTCAAGGATACTGCTGATTCTTAGCACACTGAAATGTTTGTTATAACTAGCAACAAGAACATTAGTATATTTTATTTAGAAGTTTTTCAGACTGAGTAGCCCCTTTCCTACTGTAAATTTTATCATATATTTAAAAAATACTTTACTTTTCATTCTGTCCTACATGCTCTACCCTGTGGCCATAAAGGAAGAAAAGTACTGATCCTCCTGGATTGGGAGGAAGGTGGACGGATGAGATGAATTCTACCTCTCACCACTTTCCTTTTCCAAGTTTCAATTTACCAAAAAAATTAAAACTCATGAAATAAAATTTTTATTTTCCTCTATACCAAAAATTTACAAACACCTCTATACAAAGCACAAGCCCTTAAAATAAAACTTGATTTGCCATATAGAATCCAATTTCTTATGTCTAATAAGAAAGATTTACTGAAACCTTTATCATACTCAATATTCTCTTCTGTGGAAATGATGTATGCAAGTATAATGAAGTTTAATCACTATCAATGATTGCAGCTAAAACTTCACTAGTCTGTTAACACAACCTGGAGATTTTAAAAACACTTTATTTAATAAAAGTTAAACATACAAAAACTGAAATGAACACATCCTAAAAATCACCATCTTCCAATAGGAAGACCCTTTTCTATGCATATATTTGGCTTAAACTCAACTCAGGATAACTGTGATGTTCACTTACACCAGCAAATGCTGACAACTTGATCTAGTTAACAAAAATTACAAACTCAGCTACAGGAACATAATATACAGGGAAATTATGATCAGATTAATGCACAAGAAATAACAGTAAATTTTAATGAAACATTCAGTACTCTTGTTCATTAATTTAGCCTTGGGTTTTTTGTTTTTTGTTTTTTTTTTTTACAAAAATATTATCTACACTGTATACAGGGCTATACATAAACTTTGTTTTCTCATATAAACATTACACATCCAAAAAAATGGTACCACTACCATAAGTGAAAAATTAACACAGGAAAAAAGCAAACATACCCCCCTGAAAAAAAAACAAACCCAAAATTAGAAAAGGTAGGGTCCTAAACATGGTTTCTTACATAAAACTAAAACTCAATGAAAAAAATAAAAGAGCTGGATCAATTTTAGAGATGGCCTAATAGGCTTAGGGAACAAGTCATTGAAGGAAAACCTCAAAACAAACTCTGCCATTTACAAATTAACCTATTTTTAGGCTTAATTGGGCAACAGCTAGGTTTAAGGGGGAAAAAAAGATTTCTGTAGCAGTTTGGTGTTTTGCCTTGATGTTCCAGTGAATTGCTAGAATATGTGGTGAGTTCAGAGGCTCTGAAAGTTCCAGGTTAGGAGTTTACAAAAATGTATATGCCATCCATTAAGTGGGGGCCTGACAGTAGGAAGATCAAGATTTCATTTAAGTGCTTTATCTAAGCAGTATCTATCTAGAAAAGTTGCCTTATCCAACAAACTTTGAGGAAACTGTGGTGGTAGTAATGAACAAAAGTTAAATGAAAAGCAGTTACCAAACGCAATTTCAAGTTTCATTCTATTTAAGTCAAACAATGACGATACTGGTATCTCCCTTACACATCTAACAAATAATTTACCTTTAGAAAAATATAAGGATAAAAAGGTAAATGTAAAGCCCTGCGGAGATGAAATCCAACAGTTTTTCTGATTATTGAGGCATCAAATGCCTGACATTGTATTTAGAGGTATCTTGATACTGTGTCATAGGTTTATCAGCAATTCCACAAGTTCCTACTCCAACTTTGCCAGTTACACTCTCAGGTGAAGCAAAAATACTCCTCTTTACCTACAGGAAATGAAACAAAACATTCTTGATTAATTTTGGGAACAGTAACAATGACAGAATATACTTAGAAGGAAAAGTACATCAAGGGAATCTGAGCACTCTTTTAAATAAAATCTACCAGTGATGTCCAGTGTAAGGTATGTTAACAAAGCAAGATAGTTCGACACACTCCCAATAAGTGATGTGTAAGGTAGCAAATAATTTTTCAAATTTTAGTTTATAGAAGGAAAAGAACCTAGATCTTTTACAATTCCTGATATAAACTCTCATTCATACTGTTCCTATTGCAGACACAGTGGCTAACAGAGATTTTTTTCAATAAGCCAAACTGAAGACTGAACAGGGTTCTGAATTCACAATCCAGTTACGTATTTTTTAAACTCTATATACCCCCTTTTTCATTTTAAAGTTATTTTAATGACAGTCGCACTTTTCAAATTTACTGATTCTGATGAAAATATTTACTAACCTGGCCTTTTTTGTTTTTAGAATAGGCTCTGTTGTTGAACTGTTGCCATTTCACCTTCTGGTCCTCTCGCTCCTGCTCAAGTTCTTTTATTCTCTGTGCTTTTTTCAAAGCTTTCTTCTTTTTATATTCACGCTGCTGGGCAATCATTTCTTTTCTGTGTGGATTTAACAGCTAAATGTTAACTCTTAAGATGTAAAAGATGACCAAAAAAACTAAACTTACACATTCTTTTCCTCATGAATAAAAGTATTAATATCAATGCCAATCACCTGCTACTACTATGAATGATATTTGAAATCCATACCATCCTTTGAAACTTTCAAACATAACTGTAAGTTACCACCCATTTAAATCAAACACTTCAACTATGACTTTTATTTGATATTTACATAGATTTTGCCAGGTGTGTTTTAGGAATGAGTATCAACAGATGTCTAAACCTTTTGTCTATTTCTAAATGGACAGTGCGCAAATGTAATATGCTGCATTTGAGGAAAGTATGAAGAAATTCAATGAAGATAAAACTCATCTAGAATGGAAGAGCACATCAGCATAAAGGGGAAATCATAGCTAACAATTCTTAAAAACAACCAGGGTTTTCCAAAAACACTAAGACAGAGCCTAAAGCGCTCTCAATAATTTCTGCTCAGTTAACACTAACTTCTCACCAAAAGGACGAAGAAAGGTCTTAAAAAAAAAAGGCAGTAAGATCTAGACTACTGTATCATATAATCACCCAAATGAAGCCAAGTGTGGCTTTTTACACATATGACAAAAACTAAAAATAGAGATGTTACATTGTTCTACAATCTGATTTTCTTATTGGATGCTTAAATTAAATTTTTTTAAAATAGATGATATTTCTTAAATTTAACACATTTATGTAGCAACTTAACTTTTGAAAACTCTTAACAAATCCAAAAGATAGCAAATTGTGGTAAACATGCAGAAGTTAACTAAACTATTGTTAATTCTACCTCTTAAACACCTGTCAAACTATACACTTCATCATCTAAGTTCAGGTGATCATCTACACCTAAGTGATAGCAGCAGCTGCCTTTTCTCTGTTGCCAGCAATCATATGAAAGCTCAAACCTGATCACATCGTATCCCCTCTACTTGAAACACAGCAGTGGCTTTCAGGCTTTTTATGGTCTGAGCACTGCACCTCTCTAACCTCTTCTCTTGTCAAATCACCTTATGCAGGCATACGAGAGCTGTCTGGAAAAACTCCAGACATAAGTGCTTCTATTTTTCATATTACATGGCTGGATATTTTACAGACAGCCCTCATATATTGCTAAAGACCTCTTCAAATAATGGTAAAGAGTATTATAACTATTTTACCCTTATCCAGCCTGCATAAATTCTGCAAACCACCTCAAATACCCAAATGAAGACAATTACACTTAAAATGACACAAAGTTACTTACTTTGACATGGGTTTGTTGCCACTGTCCTCCTTTGCCTTCCTTCCTTCTTCTACAGGCTTGAGGTTCAACAGTGGAGTCACTTCAGCATTGCCATAGCCAGCAAAGGTGATTGCAGCGGTGCCATTTTCTTCATCTATCTCCTCAATCTCCGCTTCATAACACCTGTAAAGATATCATGGCTGTAAGCAGGTGAGTAAAGGTTTAGTACTCAGCCTACAAGACTTATACTGCAGTGATTCAACTATTACATATGTCTGAAATGAAACTTCTGTAATCAAATGGACCTTTTGCAAAGATAATGCAAAAGAGTCATTGGAGTTAGTCATCTGCTATCCTAAAAAGTCCTAATCAATATACTGTCAGGAAAGTCTCTTATATGTCTACTATATGTGCTTTGAGAAAAGGTATTTCTCACAGGAATAAGTTCAGTGATGTATTTCACAGACATCTAAGATAGCCAACCATTCATTCAATTTTCAATTTGAGTACAAAAGAATTTAGATTATTTTTTAAAATATCTATTAATTTTCCTCTGCTTTCAGTTTTCTTTCCTCTAGGATCCAAGTCATTCTTCTGCCTCAAAACTTAATCTAAAGCTGAAAACTAAACTGTATTAATGGTAACCACCTAAGAATCAAACTGGCTCCAGTAACCATATTGGCTATATAGAAAGATTAAAATATGGTAGGTAGTTCAAACTGAATAAAAACATCTTACCATTGTATTTTATTATTTCATGTTATAGTTAGAGTTTTTTTTCTACACTTACTGTCCATCTTCACTCCAGATTGCCATACATTTGTCTCCTACTTTCCATGAATGAGTAGGCTGAGTAGAAGCAAAACTGTCTGAACTTGCAAGAGTTTCAGAAGGTTGAGTTGAAAGAAGATCTTTGGTTAGTTCTATAACTTCCTAAGAAAGAAAAAGAAAAACCATTAACATTACTTTTGTAAATGTCATTGTCACCTATTTTCAACAAGTTCTTTTCAGTTTTTGATGATGACAGTCTCACACCATAGAGCACTTATTAAATACTCTACACATACTTAGTTGCAGTTCATAACAATGTTATAGTGCAGGTATTATGGTTATAGGCATGATTATAAACAAAGATACAGTCTTTTATACAGTGGTGGAGCTGGAATTTGAACCCAGACAGCTGCCTTTCAACTTAACCTCAAATACTAACAGAAACAGGGTAGACTTGAACCTACACTGTGCATTATTTCTAAGTGCCTATTTTAGCTGAACAGACCTCTGTAAAGATGAGAAATAGTCATTTATGAGGGACTGAGCTAGATTCAAGATTACTTTTATCTCCTATGATTGTCAGATACTTCATGAGACTGTACTATTTTATAGGGCATTATAGTACTATTAAGTGCCTAGCCAACAAGCCCCACAACCCCCAAACACTGAAACACTTGAAGCAACTTATAAGTAATAAAAAATGTTCCTGCTCACACATATTTTTACTAACACACTGTAGACATACAAGGGCTGTCCAAAAAAATTAAAAAAAACAAAAAACAAAAAACAAACAAACAAACAAACAAACAAAACAAATCCAGCCATCAATGTTTCTATTTTTTGTATTACATGGCTGGATACTTTCCAGACAGCCCTAGTATTTTTAAAAAGCCAGCAGTCTTCCTATTCATTTACTATAAAGCTTACCTCAACTGAGGAAGCAAGTTACCAGGTTAGGTTTAAAAATATCCCAATACCTTAATGTTAAGCACATTAGCACAGCTACAATTAAAAGGAAATAAATATTAACACACACAGGCAGGAAGTATCTTTCTGTGTGGCAAATACTTCTAATTCATTTGAAATACTGGCTTCATTTTAAGGTGTTTGGTAGGGCTGTTTAAAAAACTTAAGAAATTAGTACAAACTGATAGATTTGCTATCTATCTGCTATATTTTTATTCTAAGAAAGACCCATATTATGCATCATCTTATTTAAGAACCTGCATATCTGTTCCCCCACTATTGCATAACACCTTAAAACATCCCATTGTCTTTTGGGAGGAAAAATTAGCAAAGTCAAACTGTACTGAGTTTCTTCTGGCTCCCAATGAGGTTTTGTAATAGTATAATAACAGTTCTGATTCAGTGGCCAGGAAAGTTTAATATTACCTCTCTCCTAAAGATTCTAAATCAGGCATGTCCAACCTGCAGCCCAGGACGGCTTTGAATGTGGCCCAACATAAATTCTTAAAACATTAGAATTTTTGTGAATATTTTTTTAAGCTCATCAGCTATTGTTAGTGTAGTGTATTTTATATGTGGCCCAAAACAATTCTTCCAATGTGGCCCAAGGAAGCTGCTCTAAATCTTCCTAGATATTTCTGAAAAACTAATATTTGAACTTAAAAGGGGGGTGGAGGGAGATACTAAACCCTTGGTGAAAGGTTAAGTTTTGTGAATAAAAAATTTTTGTGAATAAAAACACTACAAGACTCAGATTTGAGTTAAAAATTCAAAAGAGTAATATCTATAATGAAGTTTTATTAGGTGCCAAGTAGCCGTTCAAATACCTTCTGGATGATCGTTTGCAAATAAAGCAAAGAACTTCCAAAAAATTTATCATGTACTATACAAAGAAGGAAAGTAAATTATTCAGTCTTGTTTTTAATTAACCACTTTTAGGGCTAGGAATGTAATCTAGTAAGCCTGACTGAAGAGCCCGTACAATCCCTATCATTAAATAATTCCATTTAACTAGGGATCATATACCTATAAAAGCAAATATGAATTTTGCAATTGTGAATAGCAGATTTAGAATTCTACTGTTCTTAGAAATGAAAATCTTCCCATTGTATTTCCTAATACATTTTCATGAAAGAAAATGGTCATGAAAAGCTGTGCATGTTATCACTTTCAGAGCCCTGCACTGAAATGACTTTTTAAAAAATCCACAGCATTTATCCCTAGTTGTCCTTTCGGTATGCCATATTTTACATACCCCTCCCAACAAACTATGGAGACCCTTCTGAATTTTTTTCTTCACATGTGCAATATGGATCAAAGTATTAGAGAAACTATTTTATGTATGAGGGGGTTCTTAAAGGTACATACCATTAATTACTTTTCCTCCCCCAAGTCTGAGTTCTGAAACTGCTCCTTCATTGACAGATGGGCAGCAGTTACAGTAATCGGCAATTCCAGGAAGCATCAGATGTTGTGATCTACATATCAGCAGGTCAAAGGGGATGCACTCAAGCACTCTGCTTACTGAAGGAAGGCGTTTCGGGGATGCAGAGAGCCACTGTAATATATGAGACAAGTGACTTGACCCCTGCCTCCTTTAGAACCAGTCTTATTTAGCAAAACAGCTTAATAAATTTGACTATTTTTGTGAATATCATAGACTGCCTGGGGAGCTAGTCAGCTAGCTAACCTGGATTTTACTTTCTACCCACTTCTTTTAAGGGAAAAAAAGAAAGGCAATTAGAGTTTCAGTAGACCAATCTACTGCCTGCTGAGTAACTTTATTCTATATGAAAGACAATACATAAAGAGATAAAAATGGAATCCTTCACTGGCAAAATGGAAGTCATTGAGTATTTTGTCATAAATGAAAGGGTAAACAATCATAACCAGGGTTAAGGATATTCTACAAGAGGAATACAAGAAAACACAGGCCACAAACTCAGTCATCAATATGAGCAGACTTTTCAGCAAATCTAAAAGGCAGAATTAAGTATTAGTGGCATGAGGTATACCCCAAAAAGCAGAGAAGAAAAAGAGAAAAAAGAAATTTTTAAAAACCCTTGACAAAATAATAGCTATAACTATAGTTGATGAAGACAATTACTATGTGGAAGCAGATATCCAAATACTTTTCAGAATTTAATCTTAAATGATGCCTTCCATCTATCTTTTGAGTAGTTTTCAGTTCAAAACAGACCTAAATCTAATAACCAAAATGCAATTTTTTTCATGATGGATTAAGAGGAAAAGAAACTGTGATCAGGTAAAGATCTGGTCAGTTAAACATTCTGTTTTATTACTATCTGAAGTTAGAACTTAGGCTTCTAAATCTGTGCCATCCAATATAGTAGTCATATGTAGCTATTTAATTTAAAAAAATTAAAAATTCAGTTCTTCAGCCACCCTAGCCATATTTCAAATATTCAACAGCCACAGTATTATACAGCAGAGTGGCAACAGTATTATACAGCAGACATAGAACATTTTCCATTACCACAGAAAATTCTCGTACAGTGCTGTCCTAAATGGTTATAGAAAAGAGGATTATTTTACAGATAAATGAACCCCCAGGTTATTATTAACTGAACCTTAAGTAAGCCATTTATGTGCTCACTATAAGGCCTATACAACTGTCTCTCCTTTATGTACTTCCACTATAGATCATGTCATAGTAAGGCAGTTCTGCCTGACTCTTACAATGTATTCTAGAAATTAGACTTCCTAATAATGCTGTTTGAACCTTCACTCCCAACTTTCCCTCTCCCAGTTCTACACAGACCCCTCCTCCTACTGCCCAGGAGGCAATATATGCATTGCACACAGTGTTTCATTTTCTTCAAAGAAAAAAAAAGGGGACTGCTTTAAAACTGTTTTGTAAAAGATGAGAGGCATGCCAGGATCTCTCTTTGCAACAAGAAAAAAATTGGTTTGGGGGGTGGGAAAAAACTGCTCCCCAAATGTCTTTTCCTTCTGACTGGCACCCTGAAACCACCGGCCTGACTTCTACATATTGAAAAGGTGTCCTATTTTCTGTGTTTTTAGAAATAACATACCACACTGCAACTTCCTGCAAGTTCATCCTAAATATAGAATTTGAACCTGAAAATATTCAACATCTTAATTTATGCCCAGTAAACTCTTTCAGAATCCTGAATCTGGACCCCTTTGCCATTAATTTTCATTTGTTTGTAGTTCTAATATTCCTATTAATTAATTGTAATGGGTGAAAGGATGATAAAGGATTACTTAGATAGGAATGATCAAAGGTTTGTATTAAATCAGTGAAGTTTTAAGTGTCCAAATATCAGGTTCAAAATTTCAGGTTCTCAGATTTGTTAAGATGTCATATATATTTACAAATATTATATATGGCATTTTTATTAATCAATCTAGGTTCTGAGGAACAACAGATATTTACTACTATTATGGCTTTATTTGTCCTGAAACTGCAGGACAGGTTTTTAAAAGCAAGTTTCATATCTACTGACCTCTCCCCATGACAAACAAATTAAGATCTCCTTTTCACATAGATTCAACTTAACTTCAAGTGTCAACAACTACAATGTAAAAATCTAGCCTTAGGTTAAAACATTATATAACATTTACCTAGGAAATACATATCTCTTTAGATATTATGTGTTTTCAACACAAGGGGTTACCCACTAGCTTTGACACACACACTTTCATTTTCTAAGAATCTTGTGGCATTAAAAAGAATCTTAATCAAGGTTATATTTTTCTCCTTTAATTTTAGCTCCTTTTCTAACTAATTTCCTTTCCTTTAAAAGTAAAAGCACTTTCCATTGTAAAGTTATATGTACCTCTTCCCTAGAAAATTTGAGACTTCTAAAATCAACTCTAATTTTTTAAAGTCATAAAAGCAATTTACATAACAAAGGACAATGCTTCACTCATTTTGATGTATACAGACTGAGGAAGCAACACTACTTCTGCAAGCCATGTTTGTCTATGCATTTATACACAAAGGGAAGGGGGAAACACCACCTCAAAAGGGTGCTCTGGATATCTATAGATTCTATAAAATACTCTTTTTGAACAACATTATCTATAAGTGTTCTTCCCACTTACTTGTAAATCTTTCTTTAATTTTAGTAAATCTTCATTTTCTCCATTTCCAGACAACGCAGCTTCAACTTGCTGGAGTTGAGCTTTGTAGCTTGCCAGTTGTTTTGCTAAATCTTCTGACATCTGTGGGGGTAGGGGAAAGAAAGGGTAAGCCCATGAAAACTGAACAAACAAACAAACAAATATATATATAAAAAAAATACCCTGTCTGCCTGAATTAAACCTTACCAATTTTGGTCCCAACTCAATTCACTGCAGCTTAGTCAATCACCATCACTTTTAGTTCAGAGAAAAGCTGTGAGCCAAACCACAAACTTGAAGGGAATCAATATTATGAACTTGTCAGATAAATTCCATATAGAAATATAGGAACAAGTAATGAGGGAAAAGGAGAATCTCTAATGTTCTATAACTCCTGTAATAGGGAAGGCGGCATTGTGTTGGGCTCAATTAACAGATCTTCACCCCACCCCCAATCTGTTGGAAAAGTGACTTCCAGAAAAAAAATAAAAGTACTAAAGAGTACTTCCAAAATCAAATACAAACGGCTTTTGGATTAACTACACAATGTTCTACATAAACCACTTAATGAATGAGGGTGTATTTAAAAGCTCTTTTCCGGAGCAAAAATGTTTCACCAAGTCTCTTAGTGTCAATGCATTTTTCTTCAGTAAAAGAAACAGCACAAATACTCCCTCTTTTAGACATTCTAAGGAATGTGCCTTTCACCAAATCCGGCTCATTCTGAAAATGAAATACGAGAGAATCCTTTCTCGATTTATAAGCAACCACACGAAGTTTCTGAGGACCATTCTCTGTCTTATAGTTCCGTCCAAAACAGCCTGGAATCTGGAAGGGCTCCAAAGGGGTGAGAGCAAGCCGGTCTGCTTTCCTCCCAGCCACCCAAGACTTCAAAGCCCGCCACAACTTGGCCGATTTAATGCTGACTTCGAAATTCAAACATCAGCTTCCAGGGAAACGGAACGCACGAACAGGGCAGACGCCAGCGGTGCTGGAGCTCCACGAAACAGGTTCTGCCCGGTACGGCCGAGGTTGTCCTTCAGAGGCCTCCCACGTCCCAACCCCACCCGACGTGTTCCCGGAGTTAGGGAACGCCGCCACGGGCCACAGGCCCCAACCCCGGCCGGGGCCGCTGTGGGCTCAACTCTGGGTGTGAGAGAGGACCGAGGCTCCTAACACTCTTGTCGATGCCCAGGCCTCTCCAGCGCAGCCGGCTCCTTGGCCTCAGGCCTCCGCTTCGACTCAAGAGAGGCTGAGGCCCGGCGAGGCCTTACTCTCTCCCTCACCAGGTTTGTTACCTTGCGGGGGTTAGGGGTGGGGTGGCGGGAAGGGCTCGGGGCAAATGAGCCCACGGGTGGCAGCGGCAGCAACAGCAGCAACAGGAAAAACCTCCGCGGCGACAACAAGGCGACTCGGTCTCAAGAGGAAGTACTCGGTCGGTGGGGAGGGGGAGGGAAGGAAACGGGTCTCTGGAAGGAGGAAAAGATTGAGGCGGGTGAAGTTTCGCGAGAGTTTAAAAACCCTCGCGAGACATCGCTCGACTCACGTGACTTCTAGCGCCCTCTGGGCCGCCCGCCCTTACCCGAGTTAGGAACGCAGAGTGGGCGGGGGTTCAGTGTGAAGGAAATTACGTAGCTGGCCTGCGCCATGCGACGGATGCGACGGATGTAAGTTCCTTTTATCAGTTCCGGCTAGGAGTGTGGAGCTGTGGAATTTCTTTGCTAGGGGGTGTTGTCCGGCCCTTCCTGAGCTACCCAGAGGAGTAATCGCATGTGCCCTCTAGACGAGTTGTGGTGGCAGATGGGAGGAAGGCTGTTTAATGCAGCATTCATACTACTGGTTGGGTCTCTCAGTATGGTATCTTTACCAGTAGCGTCAGCGTCGCCTGTAATTTATTACAAAGACATTTTCTATCCTCATCTCAGACCTGAATCAGAAACTTTGGGGGGTGGGCTCAGCAACCTGTTTTTACAAGCCCTTTAGGTGATACCGATGTCCGCCCAAGCTTGAGAACCACCGCTTTATGTAGTAATAAAAAAAAACACCCTTAATTGTGGCAGAACCTATTGGAGAGATTAACTTAAAATCTACTTTGTTAAAACCTTTTGGTTTTAATTAAGATAATCATATAGATTAATCCTGCTTGATAGGGAATAATCTCCAAGTTACACTTTTGAATGATAAACAGTGGTGGGAATACTTTTATTTACATTTCAAAAGAAGTACGTATTAAGCCTATGTAATAACATATTACTTCTGCATGGATACACAAACCTATCTAGAGATTGGGAGTGGAAGACAGATGTTTTCACTGTTACCCTTTTTACTGTTTACCTTTTTTTAATACCTATAATTTTGTTCTAAATAAACTAATTTTAAAAAATGAAGTCCTATGACACAAAAGAAGCTACTATATAAATTCCAGGAAAGAACCTTTTCTGGGGGATTGGGGTCGGTTGCTAGAACCTTAAGATCCTCTCAGATGGGCTCTTTTGGAGTGTGACAACATCTTGCATTAGTGCCTTATTATTTGTTTGTATTTTTTAAAGGAGCCTTCCCTTTACACACGTTTTTCATACTGAGACAGATAATCTATAAGTACTGAGTTGGAAACCAGGTTTTAATGATTCAGTGGCAGTTTGCAAAAACTGAAAATGCTGTAGGGGGCAGCAGTGTGTAGCTAGCATTAAGAAGGAAGACAAACCAGAAAGGGTGTACTTTTCCTTAATATAGTAGAATTTTGTTTACAGTATAATGTAATTTTTGACACCTGCTGTTATTCAAATTGTATATTTTAAAAACTAATGCCAGAGGGATCTTACTCGAATATGAACTTTACAGTTGTGTAAAAATCTCTCAAATAAGAACTCTTCATGAACTCCTAGAAAATAGAGTATTTATTAGAAGCTCTAGTATAGATTTATCATCTTAATAGCTTTTGTTATAAGGATTGCTTTTGACTTTTCCCTCTGTCCATCATAGATTATATTTAGAAAGGCTGTATAGAATTTTAGTTCTCACAAAGAGATCGTAACTGTTGTATACGAGGGCTGTCTGGAAAGTATCCAGCCATGTAATATGAAAAATAGGGGCATTTATGGCTCGATTTTTTCTGGGAAGCTCTTAGATACCAGGCATCATTTTAAGCACTTTACATGTATTCATTTAATTTTCACAAT
Organism: Lyroderma lyra; assembly: GCA_004026885.1. Taxonomy (NCBI): domain Eukaryota; kingdom Metazoa; phylum Chordata; class Mammalia; order Chiroptera; family Megadermatidae; genus Lyroderma; species Lyroderma lyra. Next base: position 482,627 of record PVJL010000152.1, on the reverse strand, counting down.
GATTTTTGTGTGCTATTAGACAAAACTGGAGCAGGTATATAAACTTTGATTAAGAGTGATACCTCAAATAGGTGAAGACTTAACCACCTCCTTTGAAGTGTCACAATCTACTTTCAGTGTCTGATTTTTCTTAAAACATTTCTCATTCAAATTTAGTCATGTTTATGCTTCAAAAAGAACATCTAAAATCTCTAGTTCTTTAAACATGGTATTTATTTTATTGAAACCCAGTTGTAAATAAAATTTAAAGACTCCAAATTGTCATCAGAATTATATAGGTATTTCCTTTCATTACTAAAGAAAATTTTAAAACTGCTGAAAGTATAGCCCCTGCCTTTGGGAATATGCCACTCCACTGCAGAGCACAAGGTATGCAATAAACTAATGCATGTTGATTAAACAGGAGATTACATTCTTTAGCTTTTATTGTATCCCTTTCTAAGTATCTGCAGATATGCCCACACTTTTTGCTATTTCGACAAATGATAACAACAATGAATTAGAGATGTTTAGTAGTCATAGTAATTGCTTATGCCCTTTGCCCTCTTTAGTCATAATAAGTATTTTGAATGTTTACATGGAGATTTCCTACAGGGAAGCTACTGGCTTTTGTACTTAACTGAGTGTTTGGAAGTACGGTGCATTGAAAACATATACTGAAATGACTTACTTATGTGGCATTATTCATTTAAGGGGGATGGAAAAACAGCCTTCAATGAATGCTGACCAATGCAGGTGTTCCTCAGTCTTAGCATTCCTGATTCGTTCACTTTACTCTGCGTTCACTTTTAGTCTCAGGATGTGCATTTTCAGCTGTTCTATGCTGAACACAAAACTGCCACTGAAAACAAAACAAGGATTCCTTCATTTTGGAAAAGATTATGCTCAAAGGCTTTACAACAGGCATGTCCAACCTGTGGCCCAAAATGGCTTTGAATGCACCCCAACACCAATTCTTAAAACATTATGAGGTTTCTTTGCGACTTTTTTTTTTTCAGCTCATCAGCTATCGTTAGCGTTAGTGTATTTTATGTGTGGCCCAAGACAATTCTTCTTCCGCTGTGGCCCAGGGAACCCAAAATGTTGGATACTGCTGCTTTATAAGGATCAGAAATGGCAGAGTCACTCAAAAGTTCTTTAGGTCTATTTGAAAGTGGTGTTTAATAATTCTTTTACATACATTCTTAGTGGGATATAATCTGAGGGCAAAAAGAACATAAAACAGATTTATTGCTAATGGTACTATTGATACTATCATTTTGAAACATTTATGTCTAGTATAGATAAAGTGAATAATATATTTATGTTAGTTAAAATTCTTACAAAAGAAATAAAAAGGTTTTTGGGGAAGCCCCTTGATGAATTGTTTACATATATTTCTTAGAAGTAATGTTACTCCAGTAGAGGGTGCCCATATCTTGATACCTAAATATCATTCTTCCCTGAAAAATAAATAAATAAATACCATTCCCCACAAAAGAAACAGCAGTTCTCAGAAAAAAAAAAAAAAAAAAAGGTTTATTTTAGGTCTCAGGCCTGGGAAGTACAAAAGTACAAAGATAAACCTGGAACACCTTGCCAGAAAGCAAGGAAGTACCCCAGAACAAATAGGATCAAGTCCAAAGTTTACAGACCAGTTTGAGGGGACTCCACTACCCAGATGTGAGTTGGCTGCGGTATGAAAAAGAATAATGACTGTGATAGTCAAAGCATTGAATATATTTTTAAAATCTGTAAGTCCAGAGTGATACTCAAGAGCAAGGATAGAGGAAGGGATTTTTTTTTTCCTAATAGAAGAATGCCAGCCAATAAGTGTAGATAGAATGATAGGATTAGAAAAATCACCATGTGCAGTGCCAATGATTTGGGCGCAAATCATCCATAGATGCTAAAACCCAACTTGTAAAAGGAGATAGGGAAAAGGAGGATATTTGAACAGTGTCAGAGTATCACCCTGCAGACTATTTAATAATTACAAAGGGGAAGATATACCTTATAATGAAGAAATTGCTTATGCCCTTTACCTTCTTTAGTCATCATGGGTATTTTGAACTTAATCTAGTGCTCACACTTACCACCACTAATGGTGGAACTACCTGACTGTGTAGGCCTCTTTATTTGATGCAATGTAAAGTAACAGCATCGCCTATGAAGGAACTTGCCCAATGGTTAACCTGAATATAATCAAGCCTTTTGACCCAAATTCTAGTTTGTAGGAAATACGGGGATAGAGGAACTAGTAAAATCACTCTGAGGAAAGACTCAAATCTTGAATGTGGGACATTCTATACAAAAATAGGTCTAAATTCTTCAAAAGTTCGCAACATTGAAAGAGAAGAAGACTGTGCTCGATAAAGAGACAAAAGATAATTAAATGCAATGGATAAGTCTTGATTGAGTCTTGGTTTGGAAAAATAAAGCTATAGAAATTTTGAGGACACTTTGGGAAATTAAATATGGACTGGATATTAGATGATAAGAAATTATTGTTAATTCTATTAGGTGTGAAATTTATGCAGGTTACTTAGGAGAATGTCCTATTCAGATATTTAGGGATGAAGTACCAGAACATCTGTAACATACCTTCAAATGTTTTGGCCAAAAACAATTATATAACATTGTATAAAATTTATGTGTATATGAATATCCGAGGGCTATTTGAAAAAAATTCAGCCAGCCATAAATGCCTCTGTTTTTCATATTACATAGCTGATACTTTTCACACAGCCCTCGTATATGGAAAATATCCATCCGTGTAATATGAAAAATAGAGGCATTTATGGCTGGATTTTTTTCTGGACAGCTCTTGTATATATACATATGTATGTATAGGTGGAGAAAGAAAGAATTAAAATGTGGCAAAATGTTAATGGTCAGTGTGGGAAAATATGTGTTTATGTACTAGTCTTTCCACTTCTGTATGTTTCAATTTTTTTTAAATAAAAAGAGGAAAGTGTTCATAGACTAGCTAGAATAGTTTTGAGGGGTACTGTGTGGGGGAAAGCAGCAGATCATTGAGGGGAACTCTAGGGGCTCGCAGTAGCTTAACAACTCAGTAAGAAGGAAGATTACAAAAGCATACGTGCTTGTCAGGAACAAAAGGCTGTAGAAAGCCAGATGGGTCAAGGCTTAGCAGGAAGATGTGGGCAGTGGAGGTCAAAACAGTCATAGGCGCTCTTTGAAGGCCAGGAAGGGAAGCATGAGAAAGAATTACTTTGACTTCCCCACATACAGGAGAGACTCCAGTGGGCCTTGCCTTCTGATGTGGTGACAGGAGCTTTTTTCATTTTTTTTTTTTACCCTGTTTGGCTTTCTCATATAACAGCCTCCAGCGACAGCCTTAAGATGGTCTTTTAAACCCAGAGTTGATTGGATTCATCTGCATCACAGCCCTGAAAGTACCCGCCTTATCTGGGCGTTGCCCACCTTCACTTTCACGTTGCCAGTTTATTTACTTATCTTAGAAAAGCTTATTTATCACAGAAAACACAGAAAAAGCCTAGAATGTTTCCCATCACTTTTATTGCACAGTAGATAACAATCTTTTTTAAAAGGGTACTTATATCAAACAACAGGTAGTGGGGGATGTAGTTCCCACACGTAAAGAGGAAAAAGGAGATAATTAACATGACTTTCCAGAAACCTAAATGATCCCCAGAGTATAGCTTCATCAAACTGCCATCGTTTGATAAACGTTTAGCCATTTTATTGATACAGTGGTAGCAGTTGAAAAAAAAGAACTACAAAATGGAGACCTTACTGCTCAGAGAACCCATTAGGTGGCAGTGGGAACCCAGGCATCTTCTGATGTCCTATTTTTATTGCTTGTTTGTTTGTTTGTTTGTTTTTCCTCCACTGATAGAGCCTTAATGAAGGAACAATGCCAAGAAGCTTTGTGGGCAAGAAGATGGGGAAAAACAAATAGCCAAAACAAAAAACAACAACAAAAGTGCTATGCTTATTAGTGTCTGTACTCAACTCCTGTTCTGGTTTTAATATACATGTTTGTATTTGTCCCTGCTATGATTCTTTTAATACAATTACTTTATATCCAAAGTCCTTTAGATCACTTATGAGCTGTTTACATCTCTGTGATGTCAGTTTTAAAACATAAATAGGAATTGTGGCTTATTTTATTCAAGACTTAGTACATTTAATACATGTTTTTATAATGACACCCTCATTCTCTGTAATTAGTGCTCATGAAAGGCTGTTTGTAGTCCTGGTAGGTGTCACTGGATGGGGTTCCCGGGAGATTTCTGTGCAAGAGGTTTGTTAGGGAGTGCCCTTGGGAACATCACCTGTGAGAGGTGACAGAGCAGGACTGACTGGCAGAGGGAGAAGGAGTTGTGATGCAATTGCAACAGAGGCCTCAGCCAATCCCACACAGCAGTTGTGGAACTGGGATGGCCCTTCAGAGATGCTGTGCCCCACCAGCTTAAATAAAGGGGACCAGGGCTTTATACCCTACTGCACATGATCAGCCAGTAGATGTGGGCTGCCCTTGTGAAGGGGGCTAAGAGCAACTCAGCTGAAAACTCAGCTGCCAGCACCTGCTAGCTCTGGGAGAATGAGAACCTCATTACAGTAAGAAAGGAAATATACTTTGCTCCTATCATTCCTTTTTTTTTTAATGCTTCTGATGCTTCCTCTCTTGCAGAAGCTACCCATGTTTGAAACTGTGAAACACTGTTACCTTCTCTTCTTGTTTTCCTTGCGTTAAAAGCAGCTAGCAAGAAAATGCCTCGACGTTAGCGGGAAAATGCCTCGACGTTTCCTGCAGATGATGTCATGTTTGTTTCAGATTGATTTCAGATAGATATTTTTTATGCTGTAGGAGAGCTTGCTGAGGCATAAGCATCTCAAGTACAAAGATTAACCATTTCCTCTGTTGAAAAATGCTCCAATAACTTTAGCACCATTGGTGATTAGTATTCCAACACATCAAAAGCCATGAGGGTGAATTTTGTATTTTCTTAAAAAGGAATAAATATTTTCTGAAAATAGCCCCTTTGCAGGTAGAAAATGCATAATTGACTATTTATAAAGTTTTAAATTTATATTTTTGCCTGATTTTGTTTTCTTTTGTATTTTGTGACACTGATGCTCTTCCTAATCTTTTTTTCCAGTTTCAGCTAAAGAAATCACTTTCCCCCCTTATACAGTAATCATTTGGCAAACTCTACTAGCGTAATGACCTTTGGGTGTACTTCCTCTTTTGCATCCCATTGCTGCTGTCATCATTTCTCACTTCGCTTGGTGCAATAGACTAACAATGGGATCCCTTCCCTGAGATGCATCTTCCAAACGGGGCTCCCGGATTGATCTTCTGGAAACACTAAATCTAAACACGCCCACACCTTTCTTAAATTCTTCACTGGTTAGCCCACTATATAAGGCCATTGGTGAGAAGGCCACAGCCTGCTTCTCAGCCTGGGCACTGACCACATACTCCACTTACACATCTGTCTTGTGTCTTTATGCCTTACTGCTTTGCCTCTCACGCCTTTCCTTCCTTTCCTACGTGGCAGAATATCTTTTAAGACCCAGTTGTGGTGAAGCATTGGTGACTGCTCACCAGCTTTTACAAGCAGAGCTCCTTGCTTCTCTCTTCTTCTGCCTTAGTATTTTTTTACACCTAGTAAGAGCACCAGTGGACTATTGGTGTTTAGAGCGGAGCTCCTCTAGGCATCACATCCTAAGGGCAGTGATTACATCTTGTTCTTTGCATCTTTAACATTTGGCAAGGTGTGCCTGGCACTCGTAGAATTGAGAACATGGAAGACGCAAACTTGACAGCAGTGAACATTGTATTTGACTTTGGAAAATAGTCTAAAGGTTTCTTGAAATTAGTGTTATATTTCTCTGACAGGTGGGCACATGATACCAGTTTCTTCACACGGTTATTATTGTAGTAAGATATAAAGAGTTAATGTTTTGAAGCATTTTCTTGATGGAGAGAACTTTTGGTTGATCCTAATTGTGACTCTTTGCAGGCAGTTGAAAGTGATTTTTACATTTGTGTTTGCTGGTAAAAATATAGATAGGAAAAACAAGATTGTAATACTTGATTATGAACAATGTCATCAATGCATCTGTTTTGTGCCCCCCACCCCACTGTTACTGATTAGCTGCGTAATTTGATGCTTTCTCTAGAGGCAAAGTAGAAGCAATTAACCTGACAGTCAATGGAAGAACAAAACTCATGTTAACTGAGACAAGAAAGTGACTGCAATTTATAGATCTATATGGCCATTCGTCTTGTAGTTTATGAAAAGTGTTGAACACAGAGCCCATGTTTGTTTACTCTTTTTTGTTGTGACTTATAAAGTGCCCAGGGTTAAGTCGCTTTCCTTTTTTTCTGTTCCATCTGGAAAAAAAAAATGAGGATAACATATTTCCCTGTATCTTAATAAGCAAACAAGATGATGTGAATATAATGGATGCTTCTGACAGTTTATGAGGTAGATTAAATGGTCATGGTTTTTTTTGGTTGTAATTGATGTTCTGTTTTATCATACTGTTTTTCTTTTGCATTGCTCTCAGATCTCCTATTTTTATGGTCAGGGGAAGACGTCAACGTGCTTGACTGGCAGGTGAGACAGCACCCTGAACCTGCCATAGTTCTAGTGTGGATTCTGCCTCTCACTAGCTGTGAGGCCTTCAGCAGGAAGATCTGAACATAGGGAACTGTGGGCCCACGCTTCCTTATCTGTGTTTCCTTGCAGCCCTGTGAATTCTCAAGTCTACAGGAAATTAAGAAGACATATGGTCTTCCCCTAATTAATCCAGTCAATAGATAACTTCATCCTACCCCCATTCCTCCTTCCTCTAAGTTTCTATTGAGGTGTATCAGGGTTACACAGTCTAACCCACATGAGGCCCCTGGTGGTACACTCTAGTAAGGAATCTCCATGTATGAAATTCCATCTCATTCCCTCCCTGCCTGCCTACCCCAGCCAACTCCCAGGTCTAGGCATTCCTCTTAGACTAAATACAAGTTAGCTAAAGGAGGAACCTCAGGTATTCTACAGCTGTCTCTTAAGAGTTGACTTCTCCTTTTACTTTACAGACAAAAGAAAGGTCATTTGGCAGCAATTTCCTTTGATAACTACCCCCCACCCCCGCCAGCACACACACCTTAAAATTATTTGTGTTGATTCACCCTTGAAAAGATTGAAAATATGACTATATTAAAATTTAAATCATGTGTACAACCAAAGCATCATTTAAAAGTTAAGCCACAGACCATGAGAAGAGATTTGCAATAAAGAATTAGTAATCAATATATTTTTTGAAATCCTATATATATCATTAAGAAAACAGATAAATAACCCAATGGAAAATAAAAATAACCGGGAGAAGGAGGAGAGGAGAAGATATGAAAAAACAATTTACAAAAGGAAGAACCCCAAATGACCCATAAACACATGAAAAATACTCAAACTTATAATCAGGAATATGTCAACAAAAACTGTAAACCATCAAATGGGAGAAAATGTTTAAAAATGGTAACAATGCACAAGTGATGATAGTACATATTGTTGTATCTGTGTTGGAGGGCAAGTTGGTGTTACCTAGTAAGTTGAAGGTGGGCACCCCTTATTAACCAACAATTCCACTCTGAGAGAAGCTCTTGTATATGTAATAAGGAGACATAAAGTTTATTACATTGTTGATTTTAAAAATGAAAAACTTAAAAATTAGAACCTGTCTTTTCAGCGAGGCAGCAGTGCTGCTGACGCAGAGATTGAGATCTTTGTGAAGACCCTGCCAGCTAAGACCACCACACTTGAGGTTGAACCCGGTGATAGTATTGAGGATGTCAAAGCTAAAATCCAAGACAAGGAGGGCATTCCACCTGAGCAGCAGCATCTGAGTTTTGCAGGCAAACAGCTGGAGGATGGCCGCACTCTCTCGGACTATAATATCCAGGAAGAGTCCCACCTGCACCTGGTGCTTCGTCTGCGGGGTGGCACCAGTGAGCCTTCCCTCCACCAGCTCGCCCAGAAGTGTGACTACATCCAGAAGATTTGCTGCAGATGTCATGCTCGCCTGCACCCCCACGCTGTCAACTGCCGCTGGAGAAGTGTGGCCACAACCTACACCCCAAGAAGAAGGTCAAATACGGCCCCTCCACTGCCTCCTCAGCCTGCAGGGTGGCCTCCTGCCCAAGCCCCTTGACCCTGGGGCTTCAGTAAATTTTTCCTTTCATCGAAAAAAACTCACAACCTGAATGCCCACAAACAGAAAAATGGAGAAAAGGAAATGTGCTGCATTTAAGTCAGCAGATGAGTAAATATTCATGAAGTCAATAGAAATGAACTAGAGGCACATGTATCAACATGGATAAATCTCAAAAGCAATAGTCAGCAAAAAATAAAAAATAAAAAAGCTAATTGCAGAGTAATGTGTACAATAGGAGACCACTTACACAGATTTTAAAGTCATGCAAAAATATATTGTTTATGGTAATGTGTGTAGTAAAAGTATGAAACCAGCCATGAAACAAAAAACACCCCTTTCAGAATGGTGGTTTTCTTTGGGGAAGGGGAGGAGGTATTGCAGAGAGCAGTACACAGGAGTCATTCCACTATATCTGTAATACTTTATTTCTTTATAATGTTTCACATGTATATTTACTTAAGGATATGTAACTTCTATACACAGCCTCTGGTGTAAATCTTAGAAAAAGGTAGTCAATAACACAAAAGCATGGCTAGATATGACTTTAGTAAAAGGTATCCCCACAGCCCCACCTCAGGACTTATGACCTGGAGAGCAGAATGGCCCCCTCAGTCAGTGGAACTCAATATAGATCATAACCTACACAACCATATGTCAAACAAACTCATCTTCCCCTCCTTCCTTGCATCTCGGAGTCCAAGAGTGAGATCTTCCTTCCCAAGGTAAACCCCTCCTGCTGGGCCGAGCTCATTTCTCTGCCACTTCTCTATCATTATCCCATCAGTCCTGCATCTTCAGCCTTGCTTCCCTGCTAGCCCATCCTCCTAGCATTTTTTTGTTTTTAAACAACAGAAATTTATTTACTCAACCGTTCTGGAGGCCCCAAGTCTGAAATCCAGGTATATGAGCAAGACCAAGCTTCCTCTGAAGGAACCAGGGCAGAAAGAATCCTTCTTTACCTCTTCCAGCTTCCAGTGGCTCTAGGTTCCTTTGGCCTGTGCCTCCCAACTTTTGCCCCTATGTTTCTGTTTACTGCTACTCCATCCCACTGTGGTCTGGTTCTCTCTTCCACCACATCACTGACATGATTGTCATCCACAGAGTCACCAAGGCCCTCCAAAGGCAGGGACCCACTCTACAGGTCTCACCTCACTCCATCTTTGCAACAGTTGACATCATCCTCTTGTGAAAACTCCTTTTGTGGCTTCAGTCACATTATTCTTTCTTGAGTTTTCTCCCTTGGCTGCCAGGACCTTGGTGTCATTTGTAGCTCTTATTCTACCTCTCAGCATATGAATGCTAGCATTCCATTCTCATTCATGTTTTCTCTTTACTCTCTTCTATTCCAGTAGCTTCAATTCTCACTTAACAAATATCCATTGAACACCTACTCTGTGCCAGGTTCTTTTCTCAGTACTGGGGATGACAAGACTGCCCTCCTAAATTTGAATTCTAGTGAGGGGAGATTGCGCAACAGTTTAAAAAGTAGGTAAGTTCTATGGAGAAAAATAAAGGAGAGTAAGAGGTCAGTAGTGCAGAAAGAAGGGATAGGTTATAATCATTTTATAGCAAATGGTCAAGAAAGCCTTATTGAAAAATTGAGCTTGGGGCTCAGGCCTGAAGGGAGTAAGAATTGTGGGTATCTGGTAGTAGATCATTCCATGAAGGGGGAATGGCAAAAGTGCGAAGATTCTGAGGTAGGACTCCAGTTTGGGACGTGCTGAGTTTGAAAGACCTGTACATTCAAGTGGAAATGCCAAGAAGGCAGCTGAATCTGTCTATATACATACATACCTATATATCTATGTATCTCTATCTCTATCCATCTCTGTATCTAGCTCACATCCCTAGAATATAAGCTCCATGAGGACAAGTCCTTGTCACTGCTTCATCCCCAGCACTGACATAGAGTAGGTGTTCAATAAATAGTTGTTAAATGAATGTTGAAGCTACATGATCTCTGGGTCTATATCAAAAGTTATAACATGGGTATAATTGTAATCCCCAAAGAAGATGAGAGAGAAAATAATTCAGAAAAAAAAAATTTAGATAATAGTAGCTAATTTTTTTTCCAAATTTGGTAATACTACAAATTCAAAAAGCTTAGTAAACCCCAAGCAGGATGAGTAAATTAAATAAAACACACCAAACCTAGACACACCATACTGAAACTGCCCAGAGCAAAAGATTCTTTAAAATATTTAGGGAGTAACTACTATGTACCAGTCACAATTTTGGGCACTGGAATAAAACAATGCACAGGACAGTTATAGTCCCTCTACTCAGAGCCAATACATTTTTTACTGAGAAAACATTTTTAAAAATCAGCTGACCATTAACTGGATGCACTACCTATTATACACATATGTCCAAAGTGGAATTTATCTTCTTTTCTCCAGAGTTGCTCCTCTTCTTATGTTTTCTTTTACAAGAAATGATGCCACCTGCCACATTTTCCTATAAGAGGGAAGCCTAGAGTCCCTCTGGACTCATCCTTTTCTTTCTTCTCTAGCTTAGTGGGACACCAGCTTTGTCTATTACATCATTATATAGTTCAACCCCCCCCCCACACACACACACAGCTGCTGTCTTAGTCCAATCTTTTATCATTTGTAGCCTGGAAGCCTCCTAAATTGTCATCCTGCTCTCTCAGCTGCCAGAATCCTTATTTTAAGTCCCAATTCTTACCATGTTACTTTCCAGGTTTTAGTCTTCTACTGGTTTTTCCATCCCTTTGGAAATAGTTTCTGTACCTTAGCATGACCTAGAAGGTCCTTTAAGATCTGGGTCCTGATGAAATCGCCAGCCTTAGTCATACCAAATCACATGCAGGCCTCTGAATAAGCCATGGTATCACCTCTGTGGCTTTGGCAGTGTTGATCTTTTTTTTGTGAAAGTTTCTTCTTCTCTCAGTTCCGTGGCTAATCTGTACTCACCCTTCAATCTTCAGCTTCAGGATCATCTTTTCTTGGAAAGCTTTCCCCCTGACCTGATCCTTTCTGTAGGTGGAACTGGGTGTGCCCACATTCCCCCCTTTTGATGCAATGGCATCCTATGCCTACCTATCTCTATTATAAAAATGTTCCCATGTACTGTTATAATTGATTTGCCTTTAGGATTGAGTCTCATTTATCTGTAGTTCTCCAGAACATGGCATGTAATAGGTGGTTGATGTTTGTTAAATGAGTGAATGCCCAAGTGAAACAGTTTGAATTGATTACCTACATGGGTCTTATCCATTTCTTAGTTACTGAGATCTTCTTTGCCATGATAAACTTTCCCAAGATAAAAATATCCAGGTGAGAAAAGCAGAAAAGAATCCAGGGGAAAGGCCCAAGGAGAGGAACTTGGTACACGTGCTTAGGTAAGGAGACCTGAGGGCAGTGGTATGCTTGGCTTATTTTCCCATCAAGATTACTTGGGCTAAATGATTCACCTCCTCAGCTGATCTCCCCTTCCTGTGATCATTAGCAGCTGGTAGATTAGCTGGCTAAACTGGAAGTGTGATCTTTTGCAGTGAAACTTTCTTTGTACTCTTCCCAGCTGTATGTGATAGACTATCTTTATTTGCCTTTTGTACCACTTTTTATGGAATGGTACTCATGCCCATCATTCATATTCCTGGGGTATTTGCTTCCAACCTAGATTTAGTAGGACCCTTTTGAGTCTACCTAAAATGAGTTTAAGCAACTCACTCACCAAAACACGGCCCAAATATATTAAAAATATTTTCTTCTGTTTTCCATCATTTTCAGTTTGTCAGCATGATTGATTTCCGATCTACCATGAAGAGAAGACTACAGAGGTGATGCTAGGGAAATGATGTGCTCTGAACTTAGAGAACAGTTCAAACCAGGAAAGACTGAACTACGGAAGGTTTGGCTCTGCCAGCTGAAGAGGCGTGCGTCACCTTTAAGTGTGTAGGGAGGCCTCTGCGACTGCATGCCACCTGCATCAGCTGTCCTCTTGCACAGCCTGCTCTTGCTTCTGTTCCATCTTCCATCTTCCAAACCTGGTTGGACACAGGGCTGGGAACCAGGTGAGCCAGCTCTTACCTGTCCCCTCACTGGCTTAGGCCAGTCCTGTTCTCTGTGATCTGGTGTTTTCTTTCTAGGTGCCCCCAGACAATAACGAATGACTCCTACTTTAGACGTATGCATGTCCTTTTTTCCTCATTGCTAAATCTAATTACCACATTAGTACTTTCTGCAGGTACCTCTTGGCGTCCTCAGAGTTCTCGCCCTGAACCTACTTACTAGATAACATAGGGAGAGCTCCTGGAACCTGGGAGAGGCTGTGTTCCCCCAGAGTTTCCATAGGTGGCAAGTCTGTTGCCAACTCTTTTCGGCCTCTGCAAATCTCCTTTAGCATGACGGAGGTCCCTTTAGAGCTCACTAAAAAGCAATTTAGAGGCAGCAGAAGTGGCAACAGCACAGGTACACCGTAGAAGGAGACTAAGTTGTCAAGAACAATGGATGATGGTAGAGGTGTTAAAAAATCAGTATCTGTCCACATATTTTCCATGCCAGCGGTGCCTCCATCAGAAGGAGTGGGTGCCCTTTGTCTCAGCCGGCTCAGCAGTGCTGCATGACTCACTCTCTGTGCTATCAGCAACCTGCCAGGCCTCTCGCCTGCCAGTTAGCAAACTTCTGTTCTGAATCTATCATTAATTGAATCTTTAAATGTAATCCAATTGCTAGCCAATTTACAAACGTCCTCCATATTCTCCAGGTTGTTTCTAACCTTCCTCCTAATCACTTTTGCAGCCTGGCTGGATTTGATTGGGTCTATCTAGATCGCTGTGTCTCCTGCCCCGATCCCCCTGCCCAGGTCAGGTAGAACAAAGAGGTGATCTCATAGGGATTTTCCACCCAATGATTCTCGTTTTGAAAACACAAATACATGAAAGCCCCAATCAGTTTCTTAAAATCCCCCTTTGTGCCCAAAGAGGAAGCTTGGTGAATAGTTCCAGTGAAGTGTCAGGAATATCAGATAGCACTGATTCACTGAGTCCTGGAAACAAACCGCAATTTCTCCAATCGATAGTCAAGATCAGAAAACTTCCCTTTCTCATGCCTGATGTGGCAACAAACCAGAGATGCATTTGTCCTCTGACACACATGAAACATGAATTTGACAAGTGTTCCACTGGGCCCTTCTGGCTGCATCTCTCCCCTGGGTTCTCTATTCAAGTCACATTCACCTTTGTGGGTCCCACTCTCACCCAGTAACCTTCCCCAACTTACTGACTTAGAGGGAGCTTTTCCTCCCCCAGACCCCTCTGGCACATATGTCAAATCTCTTCATTGACATTTCGTGTCAGCTTTCTAAGGCAGGGACTATGCTGAATTCTTACTCGCACACCTTGGCTTATAGCACCAGGGTGCGATGCAGACTGGCCATGAAAATCACCCCTGTCCAGGCCCCACAGCAGACCTTCTGAATCAGAATCTCTACTTGGGTGACCCTGGGATGAGAACTGCCACTTTGCTGTCAAGTTTGCATGAGAAATAATGCAGCAGGTCCTTTTAAAAATTATAGACTTCCATTGTAAATGCTCATTAGGGCTCGGAGTGAAGGCTAATCCTGCCCTTGACCTCACCCCCAGCCCTCTAGCTCCTACTCCCTTCCTTTCTAACAGAACATCCATGTGTTTAGAGGGCCCCCCTTCCTCAACACAGTCCCCTTGCTCAGTGTGAGGTGAGGGACTGAGAGGTCTGAGGTTCAATCCATGATTCAGAACTAGGTATCTGGCCTAATTCTGGCCTATGAGAAGCAAGAGGAGTGCTTTACACTACTGGGAAGGGTCTTCCTCTTGTAGGAACCTTTATTCGTTCTCTTGCTATTACTGGTGGCCACCTATAATCTTTCTTTCCCCTCACCTCTCCCCTTGCCCCAGAGGGACAAGTCTTAGGAAGAAACTGAAAAACCTGGATCCTTTATGGTGGATCAAGCAAACTTCAGGTGATCTAAATTTGGAAGTCCACTTACATGGGCTAATAAGTGCCTGATTGTTTAAGACAGTTCTGTTACTTGTGGCTGAAATAGCCTCCCAGGTATACCTGTTTTTATTCCTTTGACCCGAAGTACCACCTGGGACAGTACCGTTTTTAGTAAATGTTCAATAGGCATTTATTGAATGAAAGAATGAATGAATTTGTAGTCATTGAGTGCATACACATGCTGATATACTGGAGATGAAGTAGTAAGTAAACAAAGTCCCTGTTGTAATAGATTTTCTATTCTGGTGGGAATAACACTGCATTTGTAGGTCAGGTTAGCAGCTTCTCTAGGAAATAAGCTTTATGTTTCCACTTGCACAAATACATGGGTTCCACCAACATGAGTAGTTAGAACACCCGTGCCAAAGGATGACTGTAGGAATTCACCGACCATCAGAGTAACTTTCTGCAGGTCAAGAGAAAGCAAATGACAAGTGGGATCAGGGATGGGCATGTAATCCAGGTTGGTCCAATGAAAGTCAATTCTGAGGTTTTTGCTGAAACTACTAGCAAGGGGCAGCTCTCTTTCCACTAGGGTTGCTGAACTGGACAATGTAGAATGTAAGCAGAGCTGGCAGGAGCCACAGCATGGATTGGGCTCGCCAGCAAGTGGAACCAATCCAGAGGAAAGCAGAACTAAGAGAAAGAGAAAAGGAGAAATTAAAAAACAATAATTGTGGTGATAGGGCTCCCTGGTGGTGTAGTGGCTAGGCCTCGGTGCTGTCAACGCCATGGCCTGGGTTCGACTCCCAGCCAGGGAACCACCAAAAAAAAAAAATAAATAAAATAATAATAATAATAATAATAATAATAATAATAATTGTGGTGATAGAATTTGAGTCTCTTGTACCAGCTATGCCTGAAGAGAGGCCTACTCCTGGTCTTCTCTGTTTTATTGCTGAACACACCTGAATTAGGTTTACGCTACTTGCAACTTGGCGTTCTGAAATGACAAATAATGGAGACCATATTGTGATAAATAACTTTGCTTTACCATCTTCTCTGATGAGTTGATGACATCCAGCCAGTCAGCTGATATTTATATAGTGTTTTTATTGCCAAATACAGTTCTAAGCACTGGGGATACAGCCACGAGTTAAACTAGAGTCCTTGCTGTCAGAGAACTTAACTTCAAGTAGGAGGAGACAGCCATTAAAGCACAACAATAAAGACATAGGAACAGTTGAGACACAGATGAGAGCTATCAAGAAGATTAAATAGGATCATGAGCAAGATTGGCTGTTTTTAGTGAGGGTAGCCAGGGAAGGTTCTCTCAGGGGAGGTGATATTTGAGTTGTCACAATGAAGAGGTCATAATGGTAATGAGAGGCAGCTGTTCAAAGATTGGGAAAGCATGCTCCCAGCTGATGGAAGGGCAAATGTAAAGGCCCTGAGACAGGAACAAGATTGGCCTTTTCAGGGGACAGAAAGAAGGTGAGTATGGCTGGAGTGTCCTGAGTGAGGGGACAGTCGAGAGAAATGAGACTGGGCAGGTAAGTTGGGGCAGTGAGAGTTTGGATTTTACTCTGAATATAATGTATACTCACTGGAGTGTTAACAGAACCTGACTTAAGTTTTAAAAACATTATTCTCCTTGTTGAGTGAAGGTTGGATTAAGGAAGACAAGAGGAAAGTAAGAAAGACCTGTTGGGAGATAATGAGATAGTCAAGGCGAGAGATGATGGAAGGACTCTGGATGAGGGTTGGAGCAGCAGAGATGGAAATGGAGGAAGGTGGTTGGATTTAAGATAAGTTTTGGTGGCAAAGCCAGTAGTTAAACTGATGGGTTAGAAGTGAGGGGTGAGGAAAACAGATGATTCAAGCACAATGACTAAATTTTAGCTTGAGCACCTAGGTGCATGATAGTGTCATTTACAAAAATGAGAAAGCCAAGTTGGAGAGCAAACTTGGGGTAGGAAAGAATCCATATTTCTATCTGAGTGTGTGAAACACCCAAAGAGAGATGCCAGGTAGGCAGTTAGTTAGCCACCTGGAGTTCAGGAGAGATATTTAGGATAGAGAAATGTATTCACAAGTCATAGACACCTGGATGGACTGGATGAGGTCACCCAGCTAGAGAAGAGAAGGGAGGTGGCCGAAAACAGAGCCCTGGGCTCTGCACCTTCCAGAGAAGGGGAGAAGGAGCAAAGGAGAATGAGGAAGGCCAGTGACATAAGAAGAAAACCAGAGAAATGTGATGTCATGGAAGCCTAGACAGGTGTTTAAGAACAGGAGGGTTGTCCTCTGGGTTGAATTCTGCCAGGAGGTCAAATAAGATGAAGGCAGAGAACCAATCACTGACTTTCCCAGGATGGTAAGGGACATTTCAGTGGAGGGATAAGGAAAAAGGCCAAGTGGCAGTGCAATGAGAAGAGAGCCAGAGGAAAATACCCAGGTGGCACTGTAAGGCTTGCTGGCCAGGCACTGTAGGGACGGACAGGTGGAATGCGTTGATGAGCCCTTGTTAGGACACACTCTTTCTTTCTTTTTTTTCTTTTTTTTTTTTTTGAGTCAAATATTTTTACAGTTTCTTTTTTAGTTTAAATTTATGTACAATGAAATGCATCTTAAGTGATGAGTGTTTTTTTTAATTGAGGTAAAATTCACATAATATAAAATCAACTATTGTAAGGTGAACAATTCAGTGGTATTTAGTACATCACAATGGTGTGTAACCATCACCTCAGTCTAGTTCCTTTTGGGATATACTTCCTTAATGCACTAATACACTCCAAGAAAAGAGAAGATTTGTTTTTTAGGTCTAAATACCTAAACTTTTCATAAAACAGCTCCTTATTAAAAAAACATGGGCCAAGCCAAAGTAATCTATCATGTTACTTGTAGAAGTCAGGGTTGTGGTTACCTTTGATGAGGGGAGAGTTTGTAGTGAATGGAAGGAATCTTCTGGGGTAGTAGAGGTGGTCTATTTCTTGACCTGGGTGGTGGTTGCGTAGTTGAGTTCACTTAAAGATAATTATTCAAACTACATGTATGATATGTACACTTTCTGGTATTCATGCTTCAATTAAAAACAAAAGCTAAGGACTCAGGAGGCCTGGGCTTCAGTTCCAGTGCTGAAGGTGCCTGACTAGCTATTTGGTCATACGGGAAGGAGCCTCTCGCCCTCTGTGGACCTCAAGTTCCCTCATCGATAAATGGAGAGAATCGAACCAGATGCCCTGCAAGGTCCCTTCCACTCACCAACGTTCCACATGCGGTGTTCCTCCGTTTGAAGTCGTGCACTCGTGCTGCTGCAATCAGCCTGAAGCCCTCGCTGACCTTGGCAGTGGGGGCCTTTTTCATGCTTCTCCTTTCAGAAACTAGCAGTTGCAGCTGCCATCTCCGTGGTGCCACTTCTCACCAGCAAAGCAGCTATGAAGTTAATGATAGTGCAAATAAAAAGCTGCTAGTAATTAGGCGGCTGGATGTTCAAGCATTATTGTTATTTTAAAAAATCAATTAGTTGAATAAGAAAATGCCATTGAGACAAACATTTTTCTCCCTGGCATGGTTCCAGCTGTGTAGGAGGATAATGTGATCAATTCCAAAAGGGGAAAATATGTTTCTAATATATTGGGACTTAATATATGTACATTTTTAAGACTGTGTAGGGGAAGATGGAGGCTTTTCATTTTTTTTTCTTTTAAGTTTTCGTAAAGAAGAAAGAAGGTTCACATAATTACCTGTGGTTTGTACCTGCTGCTGCCTTATTAGCAAGCCTCTAGCTCTGGCAATGACCACATCCCCATTTCCTCTTTTAAGAAGGACTTTGGCGACAAAAAAATGCTTCTAGGACATCGGGATCATTGATCGGTATTCCTATCTCTAAGATAAGACCCGGAGAGCCTATGAAACAAATAAATGAAGCAACAGAATTTTTTCTATACTTCTCTTATTGTTCAAATAGCAGTACTTAGTCTAACAGATAGTATAATACGGCTGTTAGAGCTCGCTTCTGAAGACCACGTGGGTCCATGCCCTGCATTAACCAGGTTACTGAGAGTTCCTGAGCCTTAGTTTCCTGATCTGTAAAAGGAGATATTGGTAGCACTCACCTCAGGGTGTGTGTGTGTGTGTGTGTGCGCGCGCGCACACGCGCATGTACACAGACAAATTAGTTTATGTAACCCATGCAAAATGCTTTCCCCAGTACCAGACATGTAACGGGCGCTCAGTAAATATGAGTATTAGCTATTTTAACTCTGGGGAAGGAGAGGCAGTTCAGTTTCTAGGTCAGTGGCAAAGGGGCAGGGTGCTGTCAGGCAGCAGAACGTGAGAGACTTCCTTTTGCGTGGCCTTGAGAACTCCTGCATCAAGGGTTCTTGACCACCGTGGCTCTCACAAGACCCCCAGCAGGGCGTTCAGACCTCTCTGTGCTTATCAGTTTTTAGTCCCTGCTTGTTTTGCTTTTAGAACCACAAATAACCCTCAAGAGGGAGTCAGAAGTTCTGACTCTTCTCCTGTAATAGATGGTGACCACACCTCCTGCTGCCACAGCTGGTGACACAGGCTTTTAGCATAATGGAAGGCATTTGGGGATCTATTTTTCTCTCACTGCGAGAGCATTACTCACCTCACTCCTGTGTCACAAGGAGAGAGAGGGGGGAAACACAATAAACTGCCAAGGATGAGTCAAGTTTCAATAGAGCATCTTTGCTCAGAAGGCACTGCTGTTTCTTATGCATTCCTGAGATTCAAATTGCAAAGCAAGCCCTGAACTCACACTCCATTCTTCTTTCTTTTGGGGGAAGGGCAGCCATTGGAACTGTGTTTTGATTGTGTTCTTTCTAGGCTACAGAATGAGAGAAAGTGATACCCTCAGAGCTGACTTCCTCGGGCCCTCTGGGAGTTTTGATCATGAATGAAGGCGGGTTCTTGCCACCTCAGCTTTCACCTTCTCCTAAGACATCAACTCCCATCTGAGCTTTTCTGCCCTTCCCTTCCAGGAGCAGTCATGGTCACTATGGTTTCTCAGCTGGCTCTGGATTAAAGATGAGTATGGAGAACGTCTCCTTCCCACCAGCACACTGCTGTGGCCTTCCCAGCAAGTGTAGCACCTAACTGTTGCTATGTTCATCTCCATTAGGAGGCTGACCGATTCCCACATAAGTGTAAATCTCTCTACCCATGGCCCTGACCTCCCTTCAGAGCTCTCTTCTCAGGGTGGCATGGGGTCTTTCCCCAGGAGGTGTCAAGAGAGAGGAATGCTAAAGAGAAGAAAGAGACACGATCATTTTTATGTTATTTGGTATTTCAGCTAAAGGATTTTTTTAATAATGCATTGTATCTGCATATATCTTCTTATTTCCATGATACAAAGCAATGGGAAGATCAGAAGGAAGGTAAAGGATAGGGTTAGATCCAGGATGTAGGGCAGAACGTATGACATTGTTGAATTAACCAGCCTTCTGTCTGGCATGAGTCATATTTTAAGTATCTCCGAAGGCCATAAGAAACTACATTGCAGAAAACATTGATTTTAACTGAATTGACGTCCTTGGGGCCTGCAGTTCTCAAATTGTGACCACGCATTAGAGTCATAGGGAGCTTTCTGATGACACAGGTTCTGGGCCCTGTGCCAGGGAATTGTGAGTCCCTGCTCTTGGGTGGGACCCTTCATTTTAGAAGTTCCCCCAAGCAGTTCTGATGACTGCTCAGGTTTGGGAACTATGAAGTTGGCCCACATTTTGAGGGAAGATGGTCATGTATCATCTACCACCAATTATGTAGTTCAGGTTTATTTTTAAAGTTTTTGTTGTAAAATGTAACACACAGTGAAAATCACAGAAATGTGGCTCACAGCACACACCCAGTGTCCCACCTCCCAGTTGAGAAACTGAGCATCACCACCAGATACGGTTTTTGGCAACCATAAACAAAATCTCAAAAAATTTCCTTATTTATAAACCATCGGAGTTATTTCTCTGGTACCTGAAATACAAACATTGGGTTTTAGCTATAGTCCTCATACTCTTGGGCTTTTTTCTGACTTAAGAAGCTGACTTTTCACCCTTCATAATCTTGCACTTGGATCCTGTAATTAACCAGAAGTCAGAATCTTGCTTCAAGTCCCAACTCTTCCACTTGCCTGTTGTGTGAACTTGGGCAAGTTATTTTACATCGCTAGCCTTTAGATTCCTCATCTATAAAATAATAAGAACAATAATATCTGCCTCATAGGATTTTGTGAGCATTAAATTCATTGAGGAAAATCTATATTTCCTGACAATCTAAGTTTTCCTATCAGACTCCATTTTTACTTTTCTCTTCTCCAAAATGTCTCTTCCCAGAAATTATGCCCTCTCTCTCCCCTGCATCTGGGCCCCATGCCAGAGGCCCGTGTCATTTCCATCCATACAGAGCCTCACCTGCTTATCTCTTACCTTAAAAGGAGACCAGCAAACAGACAAAAAAACCGTCTTTGACCCCACATCCCTCTCCTGCCATCACCTTATTTTTCTGCTTTGCTTCATGGAAAAGTTTTTGTAATTACTATCTCTGCTTATTTATTCTATGTTGTTTCCTCTATGCTCTGCAGTTGGGCCTCTGCTGTCCCTAAGCCACTGAGACCACGCCTATCAAGATGACCAACAGTGTCTGCATTGCCTAGTCCAGTGATGACTGCTCTACTCTAAACTAAGGCAGCCTTTCAGCAGCATTTGACAGAGTTGACTGTGTCGAGAGTTGGAGGGAAAGCCTTGTAGACAGAGGGGACTGCAAGTGCAAAGGCCCTGAGATGGGGACATCCTTAGTTTGGCTCAAGAAACAGAAAAAAAAAAAGAAAAAAGCTGTTGTAGCTGGATCACAGAGATGGAGGGGCATGAGCTGAGAAGGCTGAGGTCTACAGGGGCCAAATCACATACATGGCACTTTGCCGACTGGCGTGAAGCTTGGCACAGAGCAGGTGCCCAGTGTTTGTTAGCTATTATCATTGTTATTATTCAGAACGTAATGGTGCCAAGTGGGAAGGGAGCTGGGTGTGGAAATGAAGAGAAAATTCCAGGCTTTAAAGGGCTTTCTGTCTAGTTGAGGGTCTTCTACCTGTCACATCAGTATATGGACAAGAGCCTTTGAGTCGATGCCTTCATGGTGAATTTGTCATTGCCCTCACTCCATGCCCTGCCTCCCCCACACCCCACATTTTTGGTGAATTGTGCCCCGCCCAGTGATTCTCTCTGGATAGTTAAGGTTTAGTTTTTCACTGGAAAGAGAGCAAAAGTGAACTGTGGGTCCCAGTGAAGAAAGAGATGACTAAGAAGATACCAACCATGAGATCACAGCGTGGGCTGGGGACAGAAAACAGCCCTGGTGTCTGTCCTCTCTGCTTTTCCGGATTGCTCAGCGTCATCTCTTCCAAGTAAATAATAGCTGGTCTCTGCAGATTCTGGATTGTTGATGCAACGTGTGACCTAAAGCACATGTGTTTTATCCTCCTTACCACATATACCCCTACCGTGGGCACACTTGCAGGCACGCACGCACACGCACACACACACACTCAACATATCTACACAGTCAACACAGACACAACACACATACGTACTCAACACTCCATACACATGCACCCTCAACACACATATTCAATATATACTCAACAGATACACATTCAATACACACACTCAGGTTATTGAAATTTCTACTCAACAGATGCACATGGGCAATAAACACGCACACACACACACTCAGCACACATGGACTCAGCACCCTCACTGTCAATACTTATGTGCAATCTGAACATTCATGATGCTAATGGACCATGAGATACTTCGCATTTCTCTGCCATTATTGCCTAGCAAGCTGAAAGTGGGACAGTGTGGAAAACTGAAGAGACTCAGAAAAGCTTCACCACTTTCAATTATAATTTTATGCCACTTACTTGCCAGATCAGAATCAGGTGGAAAGAATATCCAGAAAAAATGAGCAGGTAATTCTTGCACACGAAGATGCAACTGGCCTCATGCGCTCTCTGTCTCTATTTCTGCCTCTGTGTCTCTGCCTCCATTTATGGAAGAGCTGGCCCAGAAGAGTGACCCACTTAGAAATGAACTCAATAAGAAGTTCATGTGCATTGTGGCCTTTCACAGTACCTGTTTAAAACAGGCCACACTGAGTTTATGCCCCCAGAGCTGGAAGGTTTAGAGAATACTCCGAGTATCATCTGGGCAAACTAACAGACGTTAGATGGTATGAAATCAAAACTTTAATGAAGAATAGCATGAACAAGTGGAATAGACGGGCTTGCCACGTCTAATATTAATTTGCTTTCGCTTCCAAATTCTGATGCCAGCAGAGTTCTCCCTCCAAATGATAAACCCACAGAACATTCTGGGTGACAGCATGTAAATGAGTGAGAACACGGTATTCCCTGTTGGTTCTGGTAGACCATTCGGATGGCAAGAAATACGCTAGGGAAGACTATACCCCATTCTTGATATGGTGGTTTTCAGACTTCTGCTCGAGGACATCTTGTCATTACATGGGTTCTCCAGCATTCCTCTGTTTTGTGTCTGGTGGCTTGATTTTATTTTTTCCTTTCATGTTCCATTTTCAGTATTCCAGGCCAGTGTGATGTCTTTATCCTCTCCATTTTAGATTCTACAGCATCTGTCGCATGTCTAAATGTGTCTAGCACAATACAGGTGCTTTGCTTGAAGCAAACCTAATAGAGAATTAAAAGTCAAAGTCACAGAGAAAGACTCAGCAAGATTTCCTTCATAATTATCTTGAGAACGTTTGAGATCTTGCTCTTCAGCGCGTGTCATCGGTTTTGACTCAGATAAGCTCTTACAAAATTTTTAAAATAAATAATTGTCTTAGTACTTTTAAAAAATTTAATTTATATTAATCTTATTTTAGAACATATCAATATGCCACTGATGGAAATGGAAAGAAAAAACTAGTCCATCACTCACAAATAGTTTCAGAGGCAATGGGATAAACAACATTAAAAACCAACAAATTCTTTTGATGAAAAGACACACAAAGAATGGGGGGAAGATTAAGAACGTAATAGTGCCAAATGGGAAGGGGGCTGGGTGGGGAAAACGACGAAGAAAATCGCAGGCCTCGATCGCAGGCCCTCTAGTTGAGCGTCTTCTACCTGTCACATCAGTATCTGGACAAGAGCCTTTGAGCTGATGCAGTGAGGTGAGTTTGTTGTCATTGTCCTCACGCCACGCCCTGCCTCCCCCACTCACCATCATGGTGAATTGTGCCCCACCCAGTGATTCTCTCTGGATAGTTAAGGTTTAGTTTTTCACTTGAAAGAGAGCAAAAGTGAACTGTGGGTCCCAGTGAAGAAAGAGATGACTAAGAACAGTGGTTCTCAACCCTCCTAATGCTGTGACCCTTTAATAGGGCTCCTCATGGTGTGGTGATCCCCATAAAACTATTTTCGTTGCTACTTCATAACTGTAATGTTGCTGCTGTTATGAATCGTCATGTAAATATCTGATATGTGTTTTCCGATGGTCTTAGGTGACCCCAAAGGGGTCACAACCCACAGGTTGAGAACCGCTGACTAAGAAGATACCAACCATGAGATCACAGCATGGGTTGGGGACAGAAAGCAGCCCTGGTGTCTGTCCTCTCTGCTTCTCCAGATTGTTCAGTCATCTCTTCCAAGTAAATAATAGCTGGTCTCTGTAGACTCTGGATTCCTGATGCAATGTGTGACCTAAAGTGGGTGCATTTTTATCCTCCTTGCCACACATACCCCTACCATGAACACACTTGCAGGCACGCATGCGTGCGCACACACGCTCAACATTAATTGCAATTAATTATTAAGAGTTATAAGAATTGATTCAAATAAAAATGGGCAAAAAATCTGAACAGACACCTCTGTGAGAAGTCCTAATGACCAGCGAACATGTGATGAGAGCTCAACCTCATTATCTCCAGGGAAAAGAATGTTAAAAATACAGCAAAAGCCACAGAGCCACTAGACCTCCCAGAACTAGGACATCTCATAATTCCCAGTATTGGCACGCTGAGCAGCAGGAGCTCTCTGGTGGAGAGCAAAGCCTCTGGAACATTCTTTGGCAGCATCTACTAAAGCTGAACATCAAGCCAGACCCGTGAGTCCTAGGAACCAGTGAGACTTGTACACAAACCCAGTGATGAAAGCAGCATGATTTGTGATGGTTGCAAAGTGAAACAAGCCAAAGGACCAGCAGCAGTGGACTGGATAAATAGATGGAGTGCCGTTCTACTAGGGAGTAGAAACTCGCCGACCGTACCTCCAGCCGTCCAGTTTCCCCACAGGGCCTACAGGGCATTTCAGGGTCACACTCCCCTGAATGAAGTTGATGTCCTAATGCTGGACTCGTTCCTGTCTGCAGAACCTGCCCCTGCTGTGTGCCCAAACATTGTGGTGGTGAGAGAGTGTCCCAGAAAGGGTCTTCAGTGCGAGGGTCCCAGGCTCCTCCGGTCATCTCTGTGTTGTTGCTGCCACTGCTGGCTCTTGAAGCACAGCTGCTTGTCCAGGTTGAGTTGCCAGGCCCTCCTGCTCCTCAGGGGCTGGGTGCCTGCTCTTCTCAGAGTGCTTCCCCAGCTCCTGCTGTGGGCCTCGAGTCCCCAGGGCGCCTCCTGGGGTGGGGGGCGGGGATGGAGTCGGCCCCTAAGTTCCTTAGGTTCTTATGACCTTCATTCCTCTGTTTACTCCCCTTGAACTTGGTACATTTAAAAATGTTTTTTCCCATAGAGGACGTCAAGCCATATACCTGTTGTCCAAAATAAGGTGCCCCGGCAGCATTAGGGAATGAGTGAGCCATGGCCCTGGGCTCTGCAGACACAGCCCAGATTAATAATGGGTGGAAGACACACAATGAAAATGTTAAGACACTGAATGAGTATCAAGGACCTGCCTTTTCCTCCCAAACGTAACTGCTTCCTCTTTGCCTTCCCAGCTGCAGGCCCCCGTAGGCCCTTAACCGTGACTTTCAGCCATTCCTGCCCCTCTGCCTGGCCCCGAAAGATTTCATTTAAAATTTTGCCTGATTTCTCCAACAGCCCTGTGGCTTTTTCCTTCTAGGAGCCCTCCGAATAGACTCCCAATCGGCCCCCGCCCCCCACCCCAACAGCATCCAGGTAGAACAAGCCCCAGTCCCAGCTTCAGAAAGAGCCAGCTCACAAATCCCACTGCAATGGGTAGGTTTTTAGAGTTGCTAATGGTTGCATTTCTTTTTCTTTATTATATTGTTCTATTGTTAGACTTATTGGGGTCACTTTGGTTAGCAAGAATTACATAGGTTCCAGGTGTGCAATTCTACAGTGCATCCTCTATGTGTTGTGTTAGGTGTTCACCACCCAGGGTCAGTTCTCATTCCATCACCATGTATTCAGGTCCCCCTCCCTTCTCTCTCACCCCTTCCCTCCTCTCCCCCTCCCCGCTCCTCTCCCACCCCTTTCTCCCTTACCCCCAGATAACCACTAAACTACTGACTGTGTCCATGAGTTTTTTTGTTTGCTTGTTTGCTCATTTGTCTTTTCTTTGTTGCTTTCAGTTCTATATTCCACACATGAGTCAAGTCATACGTTTCTTGGCTTTTTCTGTCTGGTTTATTTCACTAAGCATGATGATCTCCAGGTCCATCCATTTTGTCTCAAATGGCAATATTTCTTCTTATAGCTGAGTAATATTCCATTGTGTATATGTACCACAGCTTCTAAGAACCTATATTTCTTTTTAAAATTAATCTAATTTTAAAAATATAAAACAGGTTAAAATATGTACATTGTACAAAATTCAAAAGGCAAAAAGATGGGAGGTACATGATGGAAGAAAAAGTCCCTGTCACTCTTATCCCCGTCTCCGGCCTCCCCAGCCCCTTCTCCAGAGACAGCACTGTCACCAGTCTCTGCTGGAGACGGTCTCCGCATGTCGGGGTCACATGCACAGGTAACCCTGCTCTCTCTCAACTCCTCAGATGATAGCATGCTACACACAGTGCCTTTGCACCTGCTGTTTCTCAGCAATTGCACATTTAGCTCAGCCTTGCTAAGGCTTGCCACTCCCCCACTGTGTAGGGGTTCCCATGACTGGACACTGGGGTGTTTTCCCCTAATTTTTATCTATCACGAACGAGGCTGCTGAAAGTAAGAACCTCTGGGTTTCCATGTCCTTCTCCAGAGTGAGTTTCCTTGAGTAGTCATTACAACATTTAACTTTTTATTTCAAGAAAAGAGGATGTGGGATGGGAGGGGTCTTCTGTGGGCCTGCAGGGGCTCTTCTGTCCACCACCACGTCACGGGAGGTCAGCTGGGAAAACTCCCATGAGAATGGTCTGGATAAAATGCAGTAACATGTTGGTCAAGGTGCTTTAAGAAGTTGAAAACATTATACAGATATAATGAGGTGTGACTCGACTAATGGGGCAGATTCTGGAATCTAGTACTGGAATCATGTACCAGAACTAGCCATGTTGCTTTATGTTTGGATAGAAGGTATCCCGAAGATTGAGAACACCTAACTCAGGGAAAAACAGGAAACCCATTGTGTCATGTGGAAGTTCATGGGGTAGAGTGCTGGCTTAGGCACCACTAGATTCAAATGCTCAGATGATGTCACCGGGACTCAATTTCTCTACCTTGGCTCCGCATTCTGACGTTTAGTAATCACCCTTTTCTGCAGGTAAGACCCCCAGTGGGTGCCTGAAACTGGATAGTTCTGAACCCCATATATGCTGGGGGTTTTTTTCAAGCATACTTATGGTAAAGTTTAATTTATAAATTGGGCACAGTATGAGAGTAATAGAACAATTATAGCAGTGAACTATAATAAATGTTACATGAGTGTGCTCTGCTTCTCTCTGATGATTGACCTGATAGCAAAGATGGCTGTTAAGTGACGAGTGGGTGGGGAGCGGGTACAGTACGGCCCCACTGGACGGAGAGCTGAGTCACCTCCTGGCTGGAAGGAGCAGGACAGCACAATATGTCATCACGTTCCCCAGAACGGCTGGCAATTTAAAACTTATGAATTGTTTATTGCTGGAATTTTCCATTTAATATTTTCAGACCACGGTTGACTGAAGGTAATTGAAACGGCAGAAAGCAAACCCATGGATGGGGTGCAAGACGGGGGCTACTGTACTGGCTTCATTCTCTTTAGTCTCCCCCTTGTGGGGACAATGTGACTGTAACAGCCCCAGCCTCATGTCCCCTCAGACTTTTGTACAAGAGGAAAGGGTAAGAATCGTCTTCTCTCGTAGCTGAAACCAAAGCCCCAGAAGGAGCCTCCTTGACCCCGATTGGCCAGTCTTTGGTCAGGTGGCCATCTCTGAACCAGCCAGAGATTGTGGTTTTCTGGTCCTCGCAGCCTTTCCTGAGGCCCAAGGCAAAGCCAGCTCCGCTGGAATCCTGTGGACTGAAGGGGCAGAGTAACCATCTCAATGTAAGCCCAGCGTTTCTCTGGCATTAAGTGAGTGGACATCGGACCTTCGGGAAGGCCCAAATTTTCACTGCATTTGAGGACTTGCCATTCATGAGTCCGTCATTTCAAAATTCTGGCTCAGACAACTGAGTTCCCTTCAAGGACTATGTCTGCGTCCTGTTTTAGGGGATAGAAACAAGCACTGAGGTAGAAACAAGCAATTTGATGCATGTTTGTGGCAAGAGAAACGTGTATATATTGAAATGGCCTTTAAAGATGTTTCTTCCTTTATGAGAGAAGAACATTCTTCTTCCTGTCAAGTAAAGAGGTTTGCCCTGCAAAGGGCTAGCAAAATGAATTTTGTTCTTAATCAGAGTTGCAGGGAAAGTAGCACAGGCCGATCATCCTCCCTCTGAGATCAGGGGTGGGAAACCCCTGAAGACGTGGCGGGGCATTTATATCAGAGCAAAGAAGGAAAAAGCCATCCTTGTTCTTTTATTCCAATGTGTGGTTGCTTTTAAGATAAGTTCAGCCATGCTTTTACTGTCACAAAGGGAAAGTAGAGGAGGTCCCCAAAGAGGCTCCCCCAGCTTTAAGCTTTCAAAGAGCCAATTATGGGATGCAAATAACCCAAAATTGTTCTAGGAAGTTAACGCTGAAATAACTGATGAGTGTGTCACTTCTTAGATCTGATTTCCTCAGTTTCTGCATCTGTTTCAACTCCTTTCTGCATCTTCCTTCTGATTGTTTGTCCAACCCCACCCCACCCTCAAATCGTCAGGTCCTGGGAGCTGGCGGGTCTGACTGAGCCCGGGACGAGGCAGGGCCCGCAACCAGGGAGCTGGCCCCCCGTTTCCCATCTCACCATTCGGGTAAGTCAGCACTTACCATCCTGCCCTTGACTCTGCTTTTGGAGAGAGTGGGGTGACTCTGGGCACAGGTGAGCCCCAGCAGGCAGAGGGTGCCCTAAGGGCGGAGAGGGGCGATCTGACAGCCTCAGAGAGGAGCTAGGACCACAGGGGCTCTCGGCTCTTCCTCTGCCTCCATGGTCCAGCACTTCCCAGCTCCTTCCTCCACTCCCTCTTCCCAGGCAGCTTGGTCTCCCAACAGTCAGGTACCCGAAACCCTGTCGACCCTCAGATTCTGTTCTGTTTGATCAGTCACATGTTTTAACATAACTCAAATTTAAATACCTTTAGGTATAGTATATCGGAGGGCTGTCCGGAAAACCTCCAGCCATCACTGCCTCTCTTTGTCCTACTGCATGGCTGGAAACTTTCCGGACATCCCTCGTGTACCCTTTAGTTTCCCACAGTCCCCGCCACTCCCAGTTGCTTCCACAGGCCTGCTCCAGGATGCCTGATCCACGCCGACCTTCAGCTGGTACGTGACACGTACACCCTTTCTTTCATCCCCTTAATTCTCTCCCTCCTTTCTCTCTCCCGGAGGTAAACATCCTCAAGGAATGACACTCAAACCCTGAGGGTCTGCCCCTCCCTGCCTCCACCGCTGCACTGCCCCCCTCTGCCCCGGGGCCCACTCTTCCCATCTGCCTTTCACGTCTTCTGGCCCCTCTTCCTGCCCTGCCCTCTGCCGCCTCCTAGTTCATTCACACTGAGCCTTCAGGTCCCCACCCAAATGTCACTTCCTCAAGAGAACCTTTCCTGACCCCCCCAGACGAGGCTGGCCCCCTGACATGCTCCGAACACCCGGCACTTCTGCTCCAGAGCACAAGCCTTGGTGGTCCTTCAATGGTGACCTGTGACATTAACTATCACCTGGCGTCTGCCTTCCTCCTCCTCCTCCCCATGGGACTTTCAGCACCTCCCAAACATGAGTTCGGGGACGGCAGGCACTCTGCCTGGTTCACTGTTGGCACAATGTGAGTGAGAGAGTGAGTGAAAGGACGGTTAGGGTGTCGTCAGACTGAGAGGGCGGGGAGGAGACTTTCAGGAGAAGGACAGCATGAGCAAAGGTCCCGAGAGAGTACAGCATGAGGCATATGACAGGACCATGCCAAGTCCAGTTGGGTCCTAAATTCCGGCCTGTGTCCCCCCGGAGGCACACCGGTGAGCAGGCCGCCGCCCCCCGCACCGCCGTGGTTTCCCTCACCACTGTGTCCCCAGTGCCCACCAGCAGCAGGCAGAGGAGAGCTGCCCAGATTCTGTGGGCCCTTTTGCTTGTCCCTACCAAGTCCCCTTTTATGTTCCCTCTGCTAAGTTTTCCTCAACTTTCCCACTCCATTTAAACTCCTTTCTCTGCTGCCTCTGGACATAAAAGCTATTTGCTAAGATCTTCCTCTGGCTGTTCCTCCGCCTGAGCTCTGGCCTCCGCAGCACTTACATTCGGTGGGGGAGGGGGACCGTCTTCCCAGGGCTTTCTAAATGTTGGTCTTTTTTTGAGACTTAAATGGATCCATTGATTCTTCTGATCCATTCAGGAACTTGGCTATTTTTTAAATAGAAGAGGGATGTGCCAAGTAATATAGCAAGTTGCAACCATCTCCGTTGGTGAAAATTCCCTTCAAGGACGGACCGTGGGAGCGTTTGTCCCTCGGCACATGCTGTCAGTTCGGCTAAAATAAAGTCTTGTAAAAATTAAAAGAAGAAAAGGACAGACCACCTTTCAGAGGGCTGGTGGAGGAACAAAGAAGAGAAGAGGAGACAGTCTGGGTGCAGGAATCGGGGGACCCCAGCCCCTGACAGGCGGCCCTGCCCAGCACTGGCCCTCCCTGCCCTGTGAGGGACTGGGTCAGGCTGGATCTGTCTCACTCTGATGACTCACCTGAGTTCCCAAGGTCAAGTTCAGGACGTCACTCCCCCCCACCCCACCCCACCCGCCCTCCGCCACTGAAGCCCAGGAAAGCCCCAGAGCATAGGTCACCCTGCGGCAGCCTCGGCAGGCTTGCCTGTACCCCTAGACAACTGTCCTGCCCCTCTGGGCAGGGTGTGTGTTGTGAGGTCCAGCTTACAGGAAGGCAGGGAGATTAGAGAAGTGGCTCTTCCCGTGTCTGTGCAGGCCGAAGGAGCCAGGTCTCTCACTTCCCCACACTGGGCCTGTGACTCGAGTGGGCCTGCTGATTGGTGTTGGGGATTGCACGTTCGTGTCCCAAATTCATGCTGAAATCCTACTCCCCAACGTTAGGGTTTTAGGAGATGGCGATTTGGTGACGTGATTAAGTCATGGGGGTGGAGCCCTGTGGATGCAGTTAGTGACCTTAGTAAAAAGGCCCTGGAGAACTAGCTCGCCCTCTTTCCGCCTTGTGAGAATAGAAGGGGAGGTGGCTCGGCAACCTGCAAGAGGGTCCTCACCAGCTTCCGACCATGCTGGCACCCCGAGCCCAGGCTTCCCGCCTCCGGAACTCTGAGAAACACACGCGTGTTGTTTAAGTCACCCGGTCTGTGGGCATTTGTTAGAACAGCCTGAACTGACACCGGTGGGTTGGCAGAAAGTTCTCTGCATACATGGGGGTCTCTCCATAATCCCTTCAGGGTCCCCCGCTTTCTTTTCCCTCCTCCGGCTCTTGCCACCCCTGACTGGAATACGCTGGTGTGGTTTAGCAAAGAATGAGGAAAAGGCTTTCTCCTCCTCTGCGCCCCTGTCCTGACCAGAGAGGCATGTTAATCACCAAAGGGAACCCAGCTGGTCAGTCATCAGGTATTTGCCTTCTCCATAGTGGAACAGAAGAAATTCCCGGAAGAGTCACTGGTTCAGGGACACTTATGACCTGGACAGTTAATAATGAAGCATCAGCTTAATGCATCCCAGGACAGGCACCTAGGATCCAGTCACCAGGAAGGGCCCCAGAAGCAATGGTAACTGCTCAGAGGAGCTTGGAGCTTGCCGAGGTTTTAGTGTCGGGTACTGGAAAGAGATGGTGGGTAGAGGAGGCACAGGACAGGGACTCAGGACACCACGCACCTTGTAGCATAAGCACTCCCACCGGGTCAGGCTGCCGCGCCTTGCTTGTGAATCGAGATGACATTTACAGCTCCAAGCATGGCTGGCCTTCTGGCTGTAGACTTAACCCATCCAGACCCTTCCTCTCTCCCCAGATGCCTTTCATTAGCCTTTGCCTGCTCAGGGAAGTTTATAAGTCTCTGGTTTTCTGAAAACAACAAACTAAATATGACCTTCCCTGCCAGGCCAGTGCTTAAGGCCGCCCCTGTCTTCAATAATGGAGTCTCCCAAGCCCTTTTCTGCCCTCCATAAGACATTTAGGGCACAGGCCTCCAGCCCACACACTCTTTTTCCTCTAGTTTTTGCTCTTTTTAAAGGTCCATTTCTGGGTCACCTTCCTTCTTGAAGCCTCCCCTACCTACTTGGTCCCCCAGAGCTCTGCCATAGGAACAACATGCTATGACCCAGTTCTGACCCACTAGATTCTAACCTCTATGAGGGCAAGGGCCATTCCTGTGTCGTTCACCTATGTGCAATACTTATCATCTATGACAGTAGCTGGCACATAGTAAGTACTCAATAAAACTTTGTTGATTACATAACTATCATTGTTTTGTCTTGTTTCATGTATGCAATTTGTTTGCCCCAAAGGGACTGCAAACTCTTGGAAGCTTAACACTGGTATTTGTAAACAGATATTTGTAAAATTCTTGTCCATTGACTAAGATGGTTATTAGAGCCCAGCGAGAGTAGTTACTATGCAGGATTGGGTAAGGTTGAATGTCTTTGCTGATGCTTTCGCTAGAATGCAATTTGACAAAACAAATCAAGAACCTTAAAACTATCCACATCTTTTGACTTGGGAATAGTGCTTCTATAACTCCATACTAAGGAAATTAACTGACATGTCGTCAACATTAATAAAACAAGAATGGCTGTCATTTACTAAGCACTTATATGTGCCAAACACTGCCACTGGCCATTCTTTCATATGATCCTCCGAGTCACCCCAGGAGATAAAGATTATGATCCTTATTTTACAAATGAGAAAACTGAGGCTCAGAAAAATTTATGAAACTGGCCTGTGATCACATCCCTGGTAATGGAAGAGCCAGAATTGGACCTGGGAACATCTGGCTTCAAAGTCAATGCACCCCATCCTTATAACAGGGAAAAATCGTGAGCAATCTAAATGGCTAGCAAGAGGAGACACATTGAGTTAATTGTGACATATCCACAATATGGAATAGAATCAGCCATCAAAAATAATGTTTTTGGAAGACTGTTCAATGACATAGTAAATACTTTTGATAAAAAGTTAAGTGAAAACAATAAGCTATTGTAGTGGGTTGAATGGTCACCCCTAAAAGATACATTCATTTCTAAATCCGTGGAGCCTGTGAATGTGACCTTATTTGGAAAGAGGGTCTTTGCAGATGTAACTAAGTTAAAGATCATAAAATAAGATTATCCTGGAATACACAAGCAGGTTCTAAATCAAATGACAAACATCCTTAAAAGAGATAGAAGAGGAAAAGACACAAAGAAGTGTAGGAGGCCATGTGAAGACGGAGCAAAGATTGGAGTGATGTAGTTATAAGCCAAGGAACGCCAGTAACCACGAGAAGCTACCGATTCTTCCCTGCAACCTGCTGACACCTTGCTTTCAGACCTCTGACCTCCAGAACTATGCATGATGAATTTCTGATGCTTTAAGCCAATAAATTAGTGGCAATTTGCTGCATCGGCCTCAGGAAACTAATACAGATTTCTAGCCATATAAGCCTCCGGAAACCTTACTATATGACTCTTAATAGAAAAAGCTTGTCAACCGCTGCAGTAGATGGATCCATGCATGTGGGAGGAGCTTGTGGCGGTGGAGGGTGGATGCCTACAATATAAGGAAATCCACAGCTTCTGGTTGAAAGTAATATTCAATTCCTTGAAGTAACTATCTTTCTAGCAAACATTTATATGGTACCTATTTGTGCCGGGCAGTATTTTACACACAACCATTGTTTATTATGATCGTCATCCCATTTCATACATGAGGAAACAGGGACAGAGAGAACCAGTGGCACGCCCAGGCTTGCACAGCTGGCAAGGGGCACACCCGGGGTGCAAAGCCGGCAGTACACACCAGAGGCCGTGTGGGGAGCCGCCTCCACACTGCTGCTCACACCCTTAGGAATCCTGCGCGTTCGTGAATTCACTGGACCGCAGTGTGAGGAGCCCGGCCGTGACTGCGTGTAGACGCCACTCTGAGAGCCCAGGGTCCTGCTGAGGCGTTTGCCCCACTGCCCCACACAGCCTGCCGCTCGCCTGGGAGCAGAACTGTTTGCAGAATGGTGACTCCCTTCTGATGCACTGGCCTTGGGAGGTTGGGGAAACCATGACAGAGCAAACGCAAAGGCCTTTCCCAAACAGGGACGAAGTGCTAAAGCCATGAGGCGATGATCAAAGGCAGAGTCATTCGCTGAGTAAGGAAGGGAGGGGGGCTGCAGCCCCCTGTCATGACGCCAGAGACTGGTCACCAGAGCAGTGAGGACGTCTTACATGCACTGAGGCTGCCAGACTCTGCTGAAAGCCAGCCACATCATGCTTAACCGGAAAAGGACAGAGTGATGGGCGAACCAAGCTCCGGCATCACCCGCCAGGCCCCCAGCATCCATCGGCATCTTTCAGCTCCCCAAACGTCCCCCCCTGCCCCCTGCGAAGGTGACTGGTGCTGCAAAATTATCTGGCACCCGATCAGGAAACACAAACTTTCATGCTGAGTACTCCATCCGGGTCGGGAGAAGGGAGGGGGGCCCCTGCTGCTGGAGTATGCTGCATACTCTGCAGGGGGGCTCCCTGGGGTAGGCCCCCACCTGCAGAGGTGAATTCACCCATCCCTGGCCTCCTGCCACTGCACCCCCAGCTGCTGGGGAGCTGGCAGGGGGAAGAGAAACTGTCTACCGTTGGTATCAGCTCTCCTACCCACAAACACTGCTCCCCAGGCAACCAGCCTGGGAGGAGAAAAACAGGTTGTACCTCAGTGGCTCGCTCTGCTCCTCCCCACCCCGCCAGCCCAGGACTGAGAAGAGGAAGAAGAAAGAATTGGTGGAGGCTCCCTGGCCCTCGGGAGGTATCGCAGAACAGCACCAGTCACAGGGTGGTGGGTGTTAAGTTGGAAAAAAAAAAAAAAAAGCATACACTCTACCCCAAACTAAACGGAATGAAAGAAAAAACCACTTGGGTATGAATAACAGGCCGCCCTCCGGGGCTCCCTTATCTGGAGGCCGCGGAGCAGGCATGCAGGGAGCTGTTTCTGAGAGTCTTAATCATTCCCCAAGTGGCAGCCCTCGGGGACACCCCTCCGCTAGCCTTCTGCCGGTGACCTCAGCTGACACCTGCTGGTGAGCTGGCCAGCTGGGGGTCTGGGGGACCCTCACAGCTCAGACAGGCAGAGAGAAGGGCAGAGCACCAGGACCCACTGGGAGGACACATAGAGCCTCTGCCTGCTGCCTCAGCGCCTCTGCCTGGTGCCTCTGCTCTGACCTGCTGCGCACGTTCACCCCCGGCCGCCTGCTCCCATTCCCTTTGGGCCCAGAGTGCAAGGCTGGGGTGAGATCCTAGCGGTGAGCAAGGCCGACCACCCGGCAGGTGTGGTTCTGGGTCCCCCCAGGCCTAAACCGGCAGATGCCGCCGTTTACTTAAATCATGTGACTGTGGAGCGTCTGCCTCTGCCATTCAGCGGGCCTAGAGGCACCAGGGGCCCCGCCCCCACTCGCACAGTCTGAATGTCCAGTCGGGGACGTGGACCCCAAACAGATAAACGCCGAAACGTACATGACACTACGTGCTCTGAAAGAGAAGGACCAGGTGCCGGGAGGGAAGGTTCCAGAAGCCTGAAGTTAGTTGGGGGATCAAAGGAAGTGTCAAGGCAGCTGTGCAGCCTTGTGGCGGGTGGGCTGCAGGAGGGGAAAGCTGTGCAGGCGGAAGAAACCACAATGCAGTGCATGTGGCTTAAGCCACCAAGAGGCACCAAGGACCCGAGTTGGGTACAAGGCAGAGAGTGGCATAAGAAGCAAGGGGCTCAGGCAAGGCCCAATCCCATGTGACTTTTCCTGGGTTGCCCCCCGGGCTTGGGTCTGCAGCCCTGAGTTCTTCCTCAGGGTATTTGCATGTGGTTCTCTCTCTCTCCTTCTCTCTCAGCGTTATGCTTGCATTTACCCCTAAACCCTGCAGCCCTTTCCTCCTCTCTGTGTTTGTGTTTCAAGGCTATCATTTGCCCTTGGCAAAAATACATGTCTAGGAAAGAAACCAGAAGACACAAGAAAGGCCCTCAGAGGGGCCCTAACTTAGGGGCTCCTTCCCTGGAGACCCCACTCTGTCCAGCGCAGGAGTCAAGGCTGTTACAGGGCAGGAGGGGAGGGAGCCAGGGGCTGGGCTGGAAGCCCCGTTCTGCTCCCAGCTGACCGTGTGACCTTGAGTATGCCACTCACCCCTCCAGATGTTTGTTGCCTCACCTGAGAAATAAATGGATCACACTAGGTCAGAGGTGGGGGTCCCGACCTGGGACCCAAAGGTAGGCTTTAAGGGAGTCCAGGGATCCCAGAATTGTATGTGAAGTTTAGTGGGCATACGAGTAAGTATTATGCATTTTTCTGGGGGGGGGGGGTCCATGGCTTTCATTCAATTCTCAAAGTGGATCGGACCACACAGAGGACCGGGAACACCTGTGTGACGTCTCCGAGACCACAGCTTTCACGACTGTCAGAGTGTGACGTCTCGCCAGCGGTGCACTGACTGTGAAGCCGACGAGACGTGAGCTTCCGGGGCCGTGAGAGCGGAGACCGTGGAGCGCTTGGGCCGGGCAGGGCAGCCAGGTGGCAGAGAGGAGAGAGAGGCTTCTCCGTGCGCACTTCCGGTAAGCTGCCTAAGAGCGCTGCGGAAACAGGGCTGGGTCAGCGGGGCGCCCGCGGGGTGCCTGGGCCGCCCCACTCTAAATAAATACTTGCTTTGTGCTTAACCTTGTTTTTATACTTTTTGTTTTGTATTTTTATTAAGGAGTGTCCCCAAATTGTAAGTCTTTGGCTACCATACAACCTAAATTTGTTCTTGGGTCTGGAATGTAACCAAGGCTGAGATGATCCAGCGGGTGTAAGGACGGTGGCAGTCAGACACCTGGGGGCAGGGGTCCCCTCACACAGGTGCTGCTCTGGCTGGCCAGCTCTCTTCTCACTTGGCAGCTTAGCCAGCCTGGTTCCTGCTTCCTCCCCTGCCCTCCCCTCCCCTCCCTTCCCTTCTCTTTCTTTTTCCCTTTACTATGGATTCCAGGGAGCCGGTCAGAAATGACCGGAATGAGGGGCCAAGCTCCCTGGGGCCAGTGGGCGTGGCGTCGGCTGTGACTCAACCCCGTAGCGGCCCAGGACGAGACCTCCGTCAGAGGAGCCACCTCGCTTGGTTTCAGGCAGCCCAGCTGCGTTCTGCGTGACCGAATTGGACACCTCTCACTTCCTCTGTGAACGGAACTCTGTGTTTGGATGACGTGCGGGCAAGTCGGTTGAACAAAATAGCTCATCTCCCCCTTCTGTTTCCCTCTCCAACCCCCGAGGCCTAAAAAAAGAAACAGAGAAAAGTAACACCTGAAAGCAACTGGGGCTTCACACAAAGACTTTTCTAAGAGCCACCGGTGCTGCCCTCAGGACTGGAGAGTGGCCGTGGCGTGCTCCTTGAGGCCTCCTCAAGTCTCAGGTCCCCAACCACTGCTGTGGCAGGCGGCTGGTCTCTGGTCTGGACTCCAGCAGCCTGCCTGGCGGTGGGACCCAGGCCAGTAAGTCACCGACAGCCCACTTTTCTCAGCCTGTCCAGCAAGTAGCACTCGCTCCACGCCCTCAGTTCTTCATCTTCCTGGGGAGGACTTCGGTGTTTTGTGAGAAGGAACCAGGCAGCACAGGCGGAGAGCCCAGCACCCAGGAGGTCCCTCCTGTCAGGCACCTTCTCCCACCCCAAATACCGGGTGGGGCCAGTGGTCCAAGCTTCAAGCCAGGGCGGGGGTGGGGTGGTGGGCCACACCCTCCAAGTCCAAGGGAAGCCCAGTCTCCGCAGGTGTCATGAGAGTCCCAGTTCCCCATCTTTAGAAGATGTTCAGGGGACAGATGTTTTGGCCTCTGGCCCCACCCATTTCCTTCTGGCTCAGGGAAGATTCCATAGCTAGCCCGGCGACACATCGATGAGCAAGTCCTCCAGGAATGATGCTCGTTTGAGGTTCTTGGCTGAGCTAAAATAAGCAAATAAATGAAAATATCTGCAAGTCATGTGAGGCAGTGTTGGTCTGCGTCATCTGAAGCGACAGCAAGGTTTCTGTTGGGTCACACTCACACCACAAAGGCAGCGCTCCCCTCCCACCAGTCTGGTTTGTCTGAAGACAGCTGATAATCCGAGGAACCGGCAGGAGGGCCGGTGTGAAGGTCAGAGACCCGCAGCCTGCACTGGGCAAGTCCCTGACGCTCTCCCGGCCCCACTTTCCTGTCTGGGGGGGACTTGAATGCCCACCGCAGAGAGACGTTTGGAGGCTTAAAGGAACACTGCTTAGCTCGGTGCACGGCACATGGCGGGTATCGGCACACATCACTGCCCCGCCCCTCTTGTCCACCTTTGCTTCCTCTGACGGCACTGCCTGCAGACGAAGGTGCTCACCTTCCAAGGTGGTCCCCCTCCAGGTCCCGCCAGCGTTGCAGGCTGTTCCTCCGGCAGCCACAGAGGCCCGTGGGTCCTCCCGCAGTTGCATCTTGCTTCCCAGTCTTTCCCCCAGCCCACGGCTGTGCCCAGCTCTGGTCTCTGCTCTGGACTCCAGTAGCCATTGCCCACCTGCCTGAGGGTGGCTCTGTGCCCTCAGGCATGATGCTATTCTGCCCATTCATAAACTTTGTCTTCTTTGTTTACACGCCTGCCCCCCGCCCCCCACCCCTTGCACTGGCAGCTCCCCTAGGGACC
Source organism: Lyroderma lyra (assembly GCA_004026885.1). Lineage (NCBI taxonomy): Eukaryota > Metazoa > Chordata > Mammalia > Chiroptera > Megadermatidae > Lyroderma > Lyroderma lyra. The sequence goes on along the minus strand of PVJL010000152.1, from coordinate 444,182 downwards.
TTCCCAGCTCAGGACAGTAAACCTAGCATGGGTCAGTTCTCCAATAGGGGCCACTGCAAGTCCCCAACTGAAGAAACCAGCCTCTGACAACTTGCCCATCACAACCCTGGGGCTCCAGGAGTTCTCATTCTCCTGGGAGGCAGAAAGATCAGTTGGGCCCCATCCGCACTGCAGGTGACATCTTCATAAGGAAGAGCAGTGGAGGAGGAAGTCACGGCTTTTGAAGGCCTCTTCCTGGGATATTCTGGTGAGAAGAACCAGGATTCTGCCTTTGGGGGCTTTGTGCAAGACCTATGGTGGAGTGGGGCCCCCATCAGCCTTCATCCTTAGGTGGGGTCCTCTGCCTCAGGATAGCCAGGAGCACAGTTGAGGCTCATGGTGGCTCTGTTATCATTGGGTTAAGTCTGCATCATGAACCTCAGGTTTGACATCCTGGAATGCCTTTGTTTTGCAGGAATGCCGCTGGAATGCAGCTTCTACTGACACTTGGGCTGCCAGGCCTCAGCCATGAGCTGACACAACTTCCCAGGTCTGCACCAGGGGCTGTCTGGACAACCAGCCACACGGTGCCAGTTAGGGAGCCCTGGTTAGGGACATCGTCTGTGGTTAGGAGTGATTACAACAAAAAGAGCAATAGTGGCGAGCCTATGAAAGCACACCCCTGAGCCCAGCACCACCGTGCAGCTCTAACTTCATTGTTCCAGGCAACCCAACCAGATAATAATATCCCCATTTTACATATAGGAAAACTGAGGGTCTAAAAATCGGGCGACCGGCCTAAGGCCATGCAGTGGGTGAGCCTGTGCACTAGGCAGCCTGGAGCCTGTTCTGACCCCTGGGCTCTGCTGCCTCATGGAAAGGCGTGAAGCTGATTGAGCCACACAGAGGTTTAGAACAGCAGGGTAACCAGCGTGGATGACTGTGTTGGAGCCAGGCTGTCAGCAACCAGCAGAGGAACTCCCCTCCGCCAGGGCTCCAGGTAGAAATATAACCACTCCTTGCCTGCCCCTCCCGGCCTCCCCATTCCAGCCCACGTCCCGCTCCCACATGTTTTCTAGCCACCTCCCGGCATCTCCCACAAAGGAGGAGAGAGATTTCTTCGCACACCTACAAGTTGTTAGTGTCTCTTCATCATCAATGTAATTCTCATCCCAGTGCTGTGAGGTTGGGTGCCACCATTCTGCCCATTTTATAGATGAAGAAACGGAGGCTCTGAGAAGGCACGCCCCTGAGAGCGGTCACTGCATTCAAAGAACTGGGCTTGAGACAGAGCGAACCCTGATCAGAGCCTGTGCTCAGGTTTCCACACCACGGAAGAAGAGAATGTCTCGCAAGCAACCAGGCGACTTCAGCAGCTTGGAGAGTGGGGCTGTGCCTGGCTGGGAAGGATGGGACGGTCAGGGAGGGAGAGATTTGCCCTCCTCTGCTGGGCTCAGCCCCAGGTCTCCCCTGCTTGGGCCAGCTGATCAGCCCCCTGACAAAGAGAAGGAGGACGTTGGGCCTTCAGCAGACAGGTGTCTGCAGAGTAAGCCACCTGTCGCTGGCCTCCTGGGGAACACACTTCACACAAAGCATCCGGAAGCACCAGACTGAGAGGCGTGACTTCTGGATGTTATGGTCCACAGTCATTTGTCTGGGAACCCTGGGCCTCCGGGGACCTCAGATTGCACAGGCCTTGACCACTGGGCTCCCGAGCAGCTCACCCCGCCTCTGACCGGAAGTTCCCACGGCCAAGGAGCTAAGTGGGGCTCTGTGACTTCCCTTTTAGGAGACGCCTTGCCTGGGGCACCCAGACCAGAGGCTGCGATGCACCAGCCCGCTGCCTCTCCCAGTGGAAACAGAGGTGGGCAGGGGCAGGTCGACTGCACAGGGCTTGAGAAACCTCAAGGAAGTGCACGTAGCCGTGGAGCCAGGCAGCCCTGGGTTAAGTCCTAGTGCCTCTTCCCATCAGCCAGCTGACCCTGGGCAAGCTGGGGTGATTTGCTACACCTCAGTGTTCACATTTGCAAAAAGGTGTCAGTAGCACCTCCACTATACTTTTGGTCAAAACAGAAAATTTAAGTAAGCAACTATCCCAATGCCTGACACATAGTGGGAACTGTAAATTAAAGCTCTTTAATTTTTATTATAATATTAAATATCCCCAAGATGCATACAATTGGAAAGAGCTCCAGAATAATCCCAAATATGATGGAGCAAAAAAGCCACTGATCGAAATGTCTGTGACTGAGAACTGAAGGGTGGTTACTTCATCAGGAAGTAAAAGAGTGGTGACGTCAGAACAGGAGAGAGGACAGACCCATTTTAGGTGCTGTGCTTGTACCGTCGTCTGTGTGTGAGTGTGTGAGTGTGTGTGTGTGTGTATGTGTGTGTGTGAGAGAGAGAGAGAGACAGAGAGACAGAGAGACAGAGACAGAGACAGGGCGAGAGACAGAGGACACACATTCAATAGACTAAAAGTCATCCTTAGCCATTTACATGGAACTAGAATACAAAACAAAACAAAACAAAACAAAACAAACCAGAAAGGAATGTCAAGATCGACATTTGTGAGACACAAAGTGCCACAGGAATAGAGCGACAGGAGAGTTCACTCCAGCTCAGGCGGGGTCCTGAGTGACTTGCCTTGCTTCCTGGGGGAGGTGTTATTTGAAGTGAATTTGAAGACAGGACAGGATTCCAGCAGGTGGCGATGGGGTTGGGGAAGAAGGCAGAGGGGATTGTTGGGGAAAGCCGGGAAACAGGAGGCAGCAGACGGGGCTCAGTGAAGCTCAGGCAATGTGGAAAGGAATGCTAAACCCCAAAGTGTTCTTAGCAGTCAGCTCTGTGTGGTAGGATTGACTTTTATGTTTCTTTCTGAGTATTCTTAATTCTCTAAAAGGAGCATGGATCATTTTTTATATTCAAGAAAAAAAATCATTTTAAAAATCAGAACAAAATGAGGAAAAAGACTGTTCCCCTGAGACTGCGGGCAAAGAAGCAAGAATTTTGGAAACTCCAGGAGAAGTGGCCGGTGTCCAGGGGGCTGGTGTCCACCCGGGGCCTCAACCTCAGCCCTGTTCACTTTCTGGGCTGGATAGTCTCTGTCCTGTGCTTGTAGCATCCTGACCTCTACCCACTAAATGCCCCCCGCCTTCCTGCATCAGTGGTAACAACCAGAAATGTCTTCAGACAGTCGCCAAATGTCCCCTAGGGGCAAGACATCCCCGGGTGAGAACCACCGCTTTGCGCCCTGGAATCTCTGCCGAGGACGGAAGTCATCCTTACCTGGTTTCCTCCACACGCCGCGGGTGGGGTCCCTTCGCTGCGGCCTTGCTCTCCTGAACTGCTTCCCCCTTTCACCCAATCCGCCCCCAACCCGGAAGGCAGACACCTGAACCGAGGTCTCAGGTGTTCACATCGCCTAGCTACAGGCCTCTGGGTGAGTCAAACGGCCTCTCTGTGCCTCAGTTTGCTTATCTGTAAGATGACAGGTAGTCTGGATGAGCTCTACGAGTCCACAAGCCTGTGTGTCTCTGTCAACCTCCTTATTTTGGAAGTGAAGAAAGCGGCATTGGGAAATGTCGTTTTGCCCAAGGCCACACACCTAACCGCTGGCAGAGCTGCCCCTGCCCCACCCCCCACCCCGTGCGCTTCCTTCCGTGTCCTCCATGGCTCAGAATCATTGCTTCTTTGTGCCAAGGATACGAAGGAACATGGAGGGTAACTGGGCTAGGCCACTTACAGGTACCAACGAGAGAGCAAGGCCACAGAGAGCTCCTCTCTGTAAATGACAACCGTGCCAGTGATGGGGCTTTCTGAATGAGCTGAGGCAACATGCAGAAACACGGGGCTAATTGGCCCTTTCAGGACAGTGGAGAATCTGGGGGTGATGAATTGCGTGCTATTCAATGGCGGGTTGCTGTGACAGAGGGCTGCAAATGCCACTCTGGGGATGTGTTAATGAAGGCTCTGCAAGCACAACACGAGAGGCAATTATTCTGTTCTCCCTGGCACCGGCTCCTCCTGGCAGGGGAGCTGCCGGCAGGGTTGGAAGGAGTTCAGCGGAAAGTTCACTGGGAGCCAGATGGAGCAGGAACAGAACTTGCTGTCTGGACCAGCCACCGCCAAGCATATGGCGTGCTTGTGCATCTGCGTGCCCCTTCTCCCCGAGGACGTGAGGAGGAGGTGGCATGTGGGAGGACGCGCTCAGCTGGCGGACGGAGAGACATCCGGCTGCTTCCGGCCCGTGTGGGGGCCTCCCTCTCTGGGAACGCTACGGCCTCTGGGGCTGCCGTTTTTCCCGGCCTGGAGATGCCAGGAGCCACCCCAAGACAAAGCGTGGCCACGAGGGAGACGGGAACGGCAGATCAGCCGGCAGGCAGGTTCCGTGGCGTCCCCTTCCTGTGCAGACCCAGCTCCCGTCCCCCAGGTTCACGCAGGGGAAAGGTGTCCCGGGGAGAGGGGACTCGGTCCCCTTCTTCTCCTGCTTGGGACCAGCCCTGTCAGCAGAATCGTCCCGGCAAGTGCGGTCCCCGCCCCACGCAGGCGCAGGCAGGTCAAAACCAACATGCAGGGCAGCTGCGAGGACAGGGCTGACAGTAAGCGGGTCCCACACATTTCCTGGGGTGACGTTTGGGGATGGGAACAGGTTCTCGAGCCTGTGGAGGGGCATTTCCAGGCCAGGAGGGCGTGGGGTGCTGCCCCAGGCCCACCTGCTTCCGCGTCAGCGAGTGTCACTGGCGTCAGCCACACGCCCCCTCCTCTGATTCTAATTGTGCTTCAGAAGATGGCGAAGACTCCCACCGGGAAGCCACTGTCACTAACGCTGGTGGCGCATCATCCTGGGCTAGTGACCTGGTAGAAGAGGGTGCTGAGGGTGTGTGTAGGTCAAGGTGAGGCTCACAGGCAGGGACAGAGCAGAGCCTTCCGGGGCGGCTTCTCCCGACGGAGTGGGTGAAGGGTCAGAGCCGGGCTGTCCTCAGGATGATTGAGCCTTCGTCCTCGCAAGCACTTGGGCTAAAATCATAGAAACACCACCCGAGGCCTCCGGAGGAATCCCTGGGGGCCTGATGGCATCAGCATGAGACTGGGCGGGTAACCGGTTAGGCCCCCGGCTCAGGGGAGTACCCCCAAACTCCTTAATGCATCACGCAGGACCCTCTGCCACCTGGTACCGTCGGCTCCCCCGCCCCAGCCGTCCCCCTTCTCCCCACTAGGTGGACAAGGGAGCAGAGGATGTCAGAACCACTGGGAACGACTGTCAGAACTGCAGCCTGCGGGCCCCATTCTCTGAGGTCCCCACTCAGTAAACCCGGACGGGACCGCGGACACTGCATTTTTATCGGGTACCCTGGGAAACGGCCTCCGATGCCACCGTGAGAACCCTGGTTCCAGGCCAAGGTCAGGCTCTGCCGTCGGCCAGAATGTCATTCCCCGCTCTGCCACTGGCCAGCCGTGGGTCCTGGGAGCCTCAGTTTCCTCGGCTGTAAGATGGGAATGATGACGATACCTTCCTCGTGCTGGGAGGACAAAATGAGGTGATTGACGAAAGGCCCAGGCGACTGCCAAGAAGCCAGCGAACACGTCATCAGTGTTACTTCTTACTGCTGGTGGTGTCCGGGCTCTTCCCTGCTCCCCCTCACCCCCCGCACATAGGTGCCCAATGCACAGTGACATGTTGGTGGCTTTGACTCAAAGTTGTCCCATTCTTTAGGGGAAATGATGCAGGGATTTGGGGGGTGATCTGTCCATTGTTTGCAGAGCCACGCCTCTTTGCCACCTCTGAGGGAGGACCCCACTTTTCTGTCCCAAGCAGGAACTGGAATTCTGGGTTTGGCCATTTCCCCATGGAGCACACAGAGGGAAGACCGTCTCCTAGCGCCCACACCCAGCCCAGCCCAAGTGCTGGCGACGTCTCTTTGACAGCTTGATGACTTTGTTGGCTTCGAAAAGAAAACAGAAGTCAGCTTGTGAATAGCACCACCAGCTGCACGGGGAGCTGCGGGCCGCGGGCCGGGCACAGTGGGTGCCAACGCAGGGGTGCTGGGCAGAGGGTGAGGCTCTGCACAGAGGCTGTGGGCAGCCGAGCCCTCCCCAAGCGCCGGCCTTTCAGGGTGTGTGGGCCCAGCGGGGCCCAGCCCAGACCCCACTCAGCTGGGCCCCCCTCGGCTGGCCGTGCTCTCCCCTCCTCTTCTCCAGCTGCTCCTTGCCTCTAGCCTCGGAGTCCCATCTTCCAGGACTTTCTTGTCCTCTTAGGCCACTCACACTTTGATCACCATGAACCAGACTCCAGAGGTATCAGCTTGCTTATACCCCAAGGTCCTGTTCCAGGCACAAGGTCCAGAGATGGAGCTCTGCAATCCTAGGGCCCCCACACTGGTTCTAGAGGGGGACCAGTACCCCAAGGATGAGGGCATCAGGAAAGGCCGCTAGGCAGGGCAGGGCCAAAGCAACGGGAAAGGTGGGATAGCTTAGAGAGGCTGCTCAGAAGGATGTTGGGTGGGCAGGCCCTGCCAGGTGTTCACACGTATCTCCTGTGGGTCTGTCCAGTAGCGTCTGAGCTGTAAGACCTCAGGGTAGTTACAGAAGATGATGACCCCGTGGCTTAAAAGCAGCCATCGCCTGTGATGCCTGAACTTGTACCATTGGGGCACTTGAGCTCGCATGGGCTCTGGGCCCCATTTGACCCCACAAAACGCTGTGTGCGCGCCGATCCTATGTCTGGCACACACTAAGCACCACCAGGTGATCGCTAATGGCAGAAGCAGTAAGGAGTTAGCATAAATGTCTCAAACACCTTAATGGTACTGAACTAACGGCTCTTCACAGAAAACACCAACGAAAAGGGGCAAAAGAAGACAGCAGTGGGTTTCTGCAGGACAGAAGGGAAGACTCCATGAAATCTTTTCTAGAGCCTGCGAGGATGTGTGGTCTTGGCCGAGTCAGCCAAGGCTCCGTGTCTCTGTCCCTCTTGGGAGAGTAATTACACTGGTTCTCTTGTCCTCCAGCCTTTAAAATGTTTTCTTTAAAAAATACAAAATGAGAGACGTGATTCATAACAACTTCTGTTGGTGTCAGCACCCTGATCCTGCCAACGGCTCCACAGCCTGTGCACACGGGCATGCTGTGTGTGGAGACGGACAGACCACCGGCTACACGTGGTGGGGGGCGAGCATGCCCTGTCCAGGCGCTGTGCCCTGCTTACAAGCCTCGACTCCTGCCAACGGCTGTAGAGCCGGGCGAGAGGCCCCGGAGGGAGGCATCTCGTGGGAAGTGTGGGTGCTCCAGGACAACGAGTGCTGGCGTCAGGTCTCAACTCCACCTCTTGCAGGTTCTTTACTGTCTCTGAGGCTCAGCTTCTCCTCTGTCAAGCGGGGATCCTAGCTGTGGTGGGGTTCACCGAGGGCCTGCATGGAAAGGAGCTCAGAGCCCCCTCGGTGCGGAGGAAGAGCTCTAAAGCCCCTCGCCCGATCTGCCTCCCTTCTCCTGCCTCCACCGCAGCCATCGCCCACCGTGCTTTCATCTAATCCTCTCCGAGACCAGTCCTGGAAGACGCCCAGGTTTCTGGGCCTTTTGGGGCGCTCTCGGAGGAGCTCCGGGGGAGGGAAGGCCTCACGCTCGCCCTGCAGGCAGCACGGGGTGGTTGTCCTTTGGAGGAAGGCTGCTCTCAGTGTTTTCTTTTCTTGCTCCCCAGGGTTCAGGGAAGTGGCCGTTCAGGGAAGTTGGTCCTCCGGTGTGTGTCATCACTGGTCCCACACGGCTGAGTGTTCTTCCCGACCTGGGCTGACTCATGACCCCAGGGCAAGAGACAGCTGCCCTTTCAGAGAAAACCCCCTCCTGGTGTGGGGAAAGGGGAAACAGAAACCCACTTGACCTTTACCTAGAAATTCCCTGTTAATGACTCCCTCTCCTTTAGGGTCATCTTGTTCACCCCTGGACTCTTGGCGGTCATGGCAGTGGGCACTCCAGCAGGTGCACATTGAAGAAACAGTAATTGGACAAAGGCATCAATGGACAGGAGAATGGATGGATGAGGCCTTAGGATGCCACCGTGGCCCCGAGCAGCTCACAGGCCCATAGAGAGGTCAAGGTACACCTGAAACAAGTTGCAAGTGCAGAAAACAAACTTTGCTTAAGCATCACATTGAAGATGTGATTTGCAGAGTCCAGTGCTTTGGGGAGGCCAATGAGAAGGAGCCTCACAGACCTGCTGCCACAGGAAGTGTCGTCAAGTGTGGGCTCCCACTGCCGTGTCCTCAAATCCGTCACTGCTGAGGCCACGCTCCCCAGGGGCTGCTCCCAGTCGGTGGCAGGGTGGCAGGGGGACCACTGCAGGCCGGATCCTGGAGACCACAGACTCCTCGGATTGCTGAGGACCCCGCACAGCCTTGCCGGGCCGCCCTTAAACTGCCCAAAAGTGCAGGACCCTCTTCTCTTTGTCCTTCGCTGGCTGTGAGACTCACATCAAGGTTGGAGGTCTCCCAGCCCTTCTGGCTCCCTCGCCATTTCATGTCACACAGGTATGTCCCCGGGTAAACAGGCATGTCCAGTCCTGTGTTGGCACCCACCTCTCAGAGGGCCCAGACCAGCAGCACAGCTTTAGTAGTGAACACGATGGGCCTGGGAAGTCAGAAAGGCTGGATGAAGAGGTGGCATTCCTGGATGTTCCCAGCAGGCTGCAAACAGCCAGAAGGGCAGATCCTGGTGCAGGTGGCGGAGGCACAGACCGGACTGACTGCATCACGAGTGGAGGGGCTGTCCGCATCGCTCACTGCAGACCCTGCGCCTCACACAGGGCCCAGCTTGCAGTGGCCCCTCCGTGAATTCTTGTTGGGTGAATGGATCAGCAGATCCCTTCACCCTTTTCTCCAGCACCAGAACGCCTTGTGCTTTCCTGGGGCCGAGAAGCCATCACACTGCACTGTTACAGACGTGGTTACCTCTTTATCTCTGCCGCTAGACTCATTGCTTCCTGAAGGCAAAGGGCTCTTATTCTGGAGACCCAAAGACCTGCTTTGTAGTTGGTGTCCAACGGAGGAATTAATAAACAACCACGGCTGGGGGAGAAGTCGTTCATGAGGAGATGGCTGGAGCTGTCACATCTGAGAGGTGGCTGCCTGGTTAACAGCAGGTGTGGGACTCCTGGGTGCTGGTCAGGGCATCTCAGTTTGCAAAGTGCCGTGAGGAAGGTCTGGCTACATCCTGGCACTGTGGCTGACTCCTTTCTTTCTAGTTGACATTTTCTGGTCTCATGAAGATCTTCTATTTGAGGGTCTCATATTTTTTAAGGTCCCGTCATACACATGATTCTGGGGGAGGCACAACTCGAATAGCATGGAAAGGTAAGTTGTTATTCCCAATCTTATTAGACAGCCTGTGGTTTTAGGCTGCCATCATCCACCAATGCTTCTACATGTAACAGCACCCCAGCTTTGCTTTGAGGAACACCCCTCTCCCATAGGACTGTGTTGTAGAACCCTCCACCAAAGTTCCCCACACTTTCCTGGCCAGGGAGAGTTCACAGGACTTGAGTGAGGCCAATCAGACGCTCTTCCTAGAATTTGAATGTCCCAGGTCTGAGAGACACAGTAGTTAAAACCAGCTGGGGCTTACTGTTACCTGTGCTCCCATAATTCTACTTCCTCCTGTGTCTGATCCCTGGAGAGTCATTCCGTAGCACCCTGAAGATGGTCTAAGCTGAGACGTACCTGGGGGAAGGGTAACAGGAATGAAACCCCGCCCCCCATCCCTCTGGAGGAAACATCTGGAGTCTAGAGTTCTCAGCTGGAGACTCCAACCATTGCCGGGTCACTGGGGTTCTCTGTTCTCTGGTGTCCTGGTCATTCCACATTTACTAAGCACATGCCAGGAACACTGAGAGGAGTGGAACACGGCTCTGCCCACCCCCCGGGGCTCTGCAGGGGTGCCTCTGCCCCCGGCCTCACACCCCTGGGCCACTCAGTTTTCAGCCGCAGCTGGGTCAGGCGGTGCGAGCCAGCCTGGCAGCAGCCTCTCTAGCTCCTGCCGGAGAGCCTGTGCCTGGTTTGGCAGCAGCTCATTGCCCTGGGGCAGCCACCACCAGTGGGGGACGGAGCCAGTGGGCAAATGCAGCAGCTCCTTCCCCCTGGCAGACAATTCTGACCGGCCTTCTGAAAGCTTCTCAGGGGCTTCCGGGGAGCTGAGCCCCCCTTTCCCCCAGAGGCCACCTCCTATGGGCTTTTCCTCCTTTCCCAGCTCAGCTTCCCCTTCCCTCATCCCAGGGTCACTGCCCACATCAGTTACCTGCATCCAAGTCCTTATTTGGGCTCCATTTGGGGGCATCTAAGATTGGGGCCAGTCCACGCAGAGACAAGAGAAGTGAGGGAGAAAGTGAGGAATCGTTCACGATTTTAGCCCTGTGGAATCCAGGGTGGCCGTGAGGGCGGGTTGGGCCAGGCCAGGGTGGGGCACACACACAGACAGTTGGTGAGGTTCCATATAGTAATAAACAAGCGACACCCGCCTTGGGTGTAATGGCCATGGGGGAGTGAGGACCTGCAGCCAGGTCTCTCCAATCCCCTAGGGCCCCGGAGCTGGCAGGAGGAGGTGTGCCATCAATGTGTGGGGAAGGAAGAGTTGGAGGAGGAGCCCATGGCCTGGGGCCATGCCCTGGTCACTCCCTGGATCCTGTACCAGGGGCGTAGGGCATCCCACCCACGTCCGGCAGTAATTAAAGTGGGGGAGGGCATGACTTGACCCCCCAGCGCAGCTCTATTCTGTAAACCTTCCTGGGAAGTCACCCCCAGGCACCACTCCCCAGCAACCGCCACCCGCAGAACTGCCTCTTCCTCATCATCTGTCCCCAGCCAGGTGGGCCTCCCTGGCCAGCCTCCCCACACCTGCCACCAGCCAACTCACCACCACAGAAGGTTCCTTAAAAGGCACCCCTTCCCTTGAAAAGAACAGTCTCCACTTCTCTTTTCCCTCAAAGGACACCTGACAGGATGCTTAACCCCATTTCGTGATGTTTGTACAGCTTTTAATTAGCATGGAGGGGCCAGGTAGGTTTTTAAAGTGCCTTTGCGTATTCTCGTAAAAGAAATTGCTTTATGGGGCAGGAAGCGTCCCCAGGGGGCTTGTTATCTGAAGAGGTCTCCTGGCTTGACCTTTTATGACCTTTCATGGCTGAGAGGAGGGGTCTGCCAAGGGGGTCAGGAGGGAAGGCAGGCGGTGGGGCGGCAGGTCTCCTGCTTCCTCCCTGACCCACCCAGACCTGGGACACGAGATTCCCCCTGCGGGGTGTCCTCCTGCAGCTGCCTGCAGGCTCAGGGAGAGCAGGAGTTAGGGCCACTCCTCACCCCACCGGTGATCCCCTCCCCCTAGCATTTACTATGGGCCAGGCCCTGAGCCCAGCACTCCGTGTGCTAAGTCACCTCATCCTTATAAGGTACATTTTATTACCTTCATTTTGCAAATGAGGGAGCTGAGGCACAGAGAGGTTAAGTAGATAGCCCAACATCACACAGCTAGCCAGTGGTGGAAAGGCCTGTAGGCCCATGAACCTGTGACAGCAAGTTGCATGTGTCCGTAACCGGTGGTTCTACAGCCTGCGTGGAGCCGGGGAGGAGGCACACGAGTGGGCGGAGTGCGGGCAAGGAAGCCGAAAGCCTGGCTATGATAAAAGCGTCCGTGACCGTACCAGCGGCATTTACTGAGCGCTTAGCGCGCCCTGGGCCTGGTGCTGCACACGGGCCTCCTCGTCAGCACCACGATGAGGTCGGTACTGCTGATGTCACCATTAGGAACGGTCCTTCTCCTCTCCTCCCTCCCTCCCTTCTGATTTTTCTTCATTCATTCATTCATTCACTCATCACTCCCTAAATTCTCACACAGCGATTGTCCCAGACTATGGACCAGATGGCCAGCGAGAGGGGCCCTGCTCTGTCCTGAGTCTGCTAGGAAGAGACCTTCTGCTGGGCCATGCTTGGCCCGGTATGGACTCAGTTGCCTGAGGCCCTGGGCATGCTGGGCATGTCACTCTTCCATCTGTACTCCCTCTGGACCAGCTGCCCTCCCAGCCCCGAGGCTCCTCACAGCCTCCCGGGGAGGTTTCCGTCTGGGCCTTGCTCACCCAGCACCCCGTCAGCTCCCACCGCGCTGCCCGGCCGGTGGGAGCGCATCCCTCCCTCCCCCTGAGCAGGCTGACTGAGTGGAGTTGAGGGCAAGGGGGAAGTTACTGAGGGCCATGCCTCTGGCTCAGCCCCACATCCAGCACGTGTCCCTGAGGGCATGCTCCTTTCAGGCTTTGTCCTAGGTCCTGGCAATGGCCTGGAGAGACCCCACTGCTCCGGCAACACCACAACCCCCAGCCCTGCCCTCCTCCCCAGGGCTCGGCATGGGGGTGTCCATCCAGGAAGTTTATCCTTCCTCCCCAGGCAACCTGGCCTTGGCCAGAGGGGATCCCTGTGTGATCTCCGTCCAGCTTTGTCCCGTGACTCCTGCACCATGGAAACGCCCCCCTCTGCCCCCCTCCTACCCTTGGGTGGCGCCACCTCAAGGCCACTTCCCATGTGACTTTTCTGCTCCTGGGATCAGCTATTCCCACACTGGCCGGGCCTGGGCCCACCCCCTTCTCTCTCTTCTCCCTCTCCGCTCTGTCCCTCTCACTCTCCGGAAAAGAGGAAGAGCTGTCACCAGGCCCCACAACTGATTAATGGCCCAGCTTTCACTGATAATTCCATCCCTGAGGGCTGCAGCCCAGAGCTTTGAGTAAACATAGTGATTTTCCTTAAATAAACATCCTCCCCACAAAGTAAAGTTGGTGACCAGGCCAGCTGACCCCGCAACTGCTTTCACCTCTATGTTCTGGTTCTCTCCACGCTCCCCAACCCCCACCCTCACGTGTGTGGGAACAGCTTGGAAGTCAACCCTCACTCGGCTTAGGCCACAGCTGTCTAGACCCTCTCTTCCGCCTGAGGAAACTCCCCTGCCCCTACCTGCCACCTGCAACGCCTCGCTGCCATTCTGAAGCTGACCCCTCTTGCTCCCTGCCACCGCTGACCCTTTAGATGGCTCCCACCACCCAACTCGACAAAGGGCAAAGGTGACCAGGCCCGCCTCCTGCTCTGTGCCCTTCCATTTGCACCTGCTCTTCCTGGCCATCTTCTGGGATCTCCTGGACTTGGGAAGACAAACACTCCTGCTGCTGACTTCCCACCCTCCTTTCCGTCCCCACCGCGGCTCCATAGTGTCCTCACTGCCCTGCCTCAAGCTCAGAGCATCCTCTGTCCACTGCCATGACTTCACTGCGGGACAAATGCCTGCCCTGGTGGGGACTTGCAGGGGACAGTCCCCACGGCAGCAGAGTGTGGAAAACTCAGTGATTGCGGGCCACACAACTGAAGGGTGGTGTGATCTTGGGCCTGTGCTCCTCAGAGGGACCCCAGAATGGGACCTTCACCCTGTGGCCTTCCTAAGCCTGTCACTTCAGATGCAGCGGTCACTTATAAAGCTGGATATTTTTTAATATTACTGTATTTTTCCATGTATAAGACACCCTCATGTATAAGACAATCCCGACTTTTCTAAGCCAACATTAAGAATGTAATATCAACCGGTTACTTCCCTGTATAAGACAACCCTCGATTTTTGGTCCAAAGGTTTTAGACAAAAGCATCATCTTACACATAGAAAACTACAGTTGTTTTTCTTTTTTCTCCATGTGGTACCTCCTTTCCCTTTCTCCCCTTCAAGCAGGAGTAGCCTGACAGTCTTGCTGGGTCTTTGCTCAGAAATTGAGGACAATTTAAGGAGTTTGCAGAGAAGGTAAGTGGAGAAGATTTACTGGGATGGACAAATGTCCTGAGGAGCACTGGGGAGCGGGTTCCCCTCTATCACTTCCTCTGAGGCCAGAGGAAGCAATTCTTCCGGCAGGACATGGTGGGGGCCTCACGAATAGGAGCCCCAGGCCTGCTTCCTGGCAGGGCGTGTGGGGACAGCAAGCTCGCAGGGAGGAGTGGATACCACAGTGTGTCAGGCACTGGGAGCATCAGCCCTGGATTCTTGGCCTGGACACACTCCAGCACTGCACGGAGGCAGGAAAAGATGGAAACAATGACATCTCCAAGCTGAACCGTGGAGATAGGTGGCCGACCCCCAATCTTGGCACAGTGTAGGATCTTGGATCATCTCCCGAACCTTAGAAACACCAGCAATGATGGGGGCCACACTTCCTGCTGCCCGGAGGAATGGGCTCAGGGTGAGAAATGGATAGTAAGACCTGGAGTTTGTGCACCAAGGTTTACGCCCATAACGGCAGAGGCTGGACGTCGCAGAGCACACCACGCTAGTGCCTGTCTTCACGCCAGGCCTTCGCCCATGCTGTTCCTCCTGCCTAGACAGCTCTTCCCACTGTCCCCAACCCGCTTCCCTTTCTGTGTGTGACCTCCCTCTATAAAGTTATATATTCCTGTTGATTTGTTTTCATTGAGATGTAATTCATATACCATAACACTCACTCTTTTTGAAGTACACCATCCGGTGTTTTTAACAGATTCACAAAATTGTGCACTGCTACCTAATTCCAGAACATTGTCATCATTCCCGAAATAAACCCCACACACTAGCTGTCACTTCCCTTTCTCCTCTCTCCCGAGTCCCTGGCAATGTTTCCCCTATTTTCTCTCTGTAAGGATTTGCCTGTTCTGGACGATTTATATAAATGGAATCACACTGTGTCTGTCCTTTCGTGTCTGGCTTCTTTCTCTTGGTGTAATGTTTTCAGGGCTCCTCCATGTTACGTGTGTATGTTCTTTTCCTATTTTAGGTAATAAACTTTATTGTTGGACCAAGCTAATTTTCAAGATAAGGTAGTTACTAAGCATTAGAAAGACAATAGTTTCCTCTTCAACGTGAATTATTCAGCAAGTCGTATTTTGTAAACAAATTAAGTAACGAATTGAAGTGAATTTTACATATGTTTCACACCTTTTAAAATCATTTTCCTGCTCAGGTGATGAGTCAGTCAGTTTCCATGTAGTTTTTCCACTGTATGTAAAGATTGGTAACCTTGCAAATAAGCATTAAAATTTGAATTCGCAACTTATATTTATATTCAGAAGAGACGAGAATCTGTTTTGAACACATGCTCTCGTGTTTTGTAAATATTAGTTCACCATGGCATTTTCCGTGTGTTTCTGTACCCATCTTTTTTTTGGAACTTAGTGGCAGGAAGTGACAGAAGAAGCAGGGAAAGAAAGGAACGTTCAAAGCCTTTATTTGAAGGACTCTGTTTCTTAGGACTAATAATACAGATGACTTCCACTGTACTTCCTTGGTAATCAAAGGAATAGCAGAAATAATACATTCTCAGTGTGGTTATCAACCTCACATAATACCCTCAGAGAGGTAAATTAAAAGACTTAAGGGAAAGATTCAATTAGAAGAATAAAAAGACGTCTTCGTAGAGAATCCTCTGATATTCCCAGTGCTCTCATTTATTTACCTGTGTGGGGTTTTGTTTTTCCTTTTTAACAAACTGGAAGTATAATAGAAAGAATCCCCAATGCAAAGTTGACATGTGCTAAAAATAGAAATCAGATAAACAGATATTTTCAATATTAAACCCCATTCTATTCTGTTATGAAAGAAAAAGAGAATAGATTTAAGGTCTTGGATTTCATTTCTTTTCAGAAATTTCACTGATTCCTGACTTTTAGTCAATATTTTTATAACTTTCATTATTTTAAACCTGCTGCTTTCTGTTTCCCATTGTGAAAAAAGAAAAGTGGACTATCCTGAAATAGCTTCACTATTATTAGCTGAATGCACTTCATTCATCTTCATGGTTACATAATATTCTATTGCATGAATATAGCATATTTCATTCATCTGTCCATCAACCAAGGAACATTTGTGTTGCTTTCACTTTGGGGTTATTCAGAATAATGCTGCTCAGAGCAAAGGTGTAAACGTTTTTGTGTGGCTATGTTTTCAATTCTTTGGGATATACATATAGTGTGTGTGTGTGCGTGTGTGTATGTGTGTGTATTAATGCCTAGGGGCGGAGTTGCTGGGTCACATGGCAACTCTGTCTAACACGCTGCGGAGCTGTCATACTGTTTTCCAAAGCGACTGTACCATTTCACATTCCGACCAGCAGTGCAGCTTCTCCCCACCCTCTTCAGCACTTGTCACTCCCTGTCTATTGTGCTGCGAGGGAACTATTAAGATCGACTCCTACCGTCTTTCAAACGTGCAATGCGGTGTTACTAACAATAGTCGCCAAGCTGTGCCTTCCGTCCCAGGACTGACTGACTTTATGACGGGAGCTTGTATCTTTCGACCCCCTCTGCCCATTGCCCTCACTCTCCACCCCCACCCGACCCCTCCCCCCTGCCTCTGGTAACCACCAAGATGGTGTGAGAAGAAAATGAGGCAGCGGATTCAGGACAGGGCCTGGTACCGAGTGAGCGGTCGGTGCCAATGTTAGAGCGACAGGAGCCTGGGGTGTCCCAGAGGGACCGCTGTACTGCCTTTCCTTGCCCGCTTGGCTCCCTTTCATTTGGAATCAACAACTGAGGGGCAAGTGTCTGAAACAGGAGAAAAATGGATACTCCACCGCCGCTGTCCCACGGTGGGGTGAGGGGAAGGCATGGAGGTGTCAAGCCGGAGCCCCGGGGAGCCAGGGGACAAGAGGTTCCCCTGAAGCCGAGTGGCTGCAGCCTTGGCCACGCAGACACCTGCGCCAGTGGGGGTGGGATTTATTCTTTGTGACTCTGGGGGCAGAGCTGGTATCAGGAAATGAATGTCCCTCCCAGCTCTCGATCCTGTGCGACTCCCATTTGATGACAAATGAGCCTCCTTCAGGCTTATCTGCAAAGCTGCCGGAGTGGAACAGGAAGGGCATAGGCTCTGGAGGCTGCCGAGACCTACCCAGGTGTGACTGCTGTCCCCTCACGGCCCGCTGGCTGGGGCCCTGAACAAGTCACATGATCTCTTTGCCCTTCAGCCTCCTCATGGGATTGAACACACGTGGTAGCATTTTCAAAGGGGATAACAGCCATGCAAACGTTTTTTTAAAGTAAGTATATAATGCAGGAGGATAAGAGCTCTGGGAGTCCCCTGAGGAGGTGCTTGGACTGGGCTGAGTGTTGCTGGCCCAGTGGGTCTGGCTCAGTATCTGGGGACAAGGACTGTATCAGGGGGTCATCTCAGGGGGTCCAAGCAAGAGATTACCCTCCAGTGGGTAGAGTTGAGGGACATGCTGTGGGGCAGCTGAGAATGAGACTGCAGAGACTAGTGGTATCAGACGCCCCTTTCCTGGTGGGGTCCAGGGCAGGGCAGAACAGTAAACAGAGTAGGGTATGGACAAAAGCTGACCACAGTGCCAACAGCTGCAGTAGGGTTCCTCACCCCCATCCATTCCATCATTCACACAACATTCGAGGAGCATTTGCTAGTGCTGATGACATTCTAGACCTATGTCAGATGTGGGGACCCAGCAGGAAAGAGATCCCGGTCCTGGTCTTGAGGAGATCACGGTCTTGCGTGGTTAGTCCAGGCCCACGTGAAGGCCCAGGGCTCTTTCACGAGCTCTGTGATCCAGGGCAAGTGACTCAGGATTTCGGTACCTTTCCCTCTTCTGTGCAGACAGTGACTGGACTTCCTCCCAGAGTTGGTTGGGGGAGGAACTACACGTGAGATTCTGACAGAAAATATTTAGCATTCCCTGCACACCGATAAATGGCAATCATTTTCTCACTTTCATTCATGTATGCTTGCAACAAGCTTAATAAGTAAATAAGTAGTAACTGTTTCCGAAAGAAACGTTTCTACATGCACATGAGGAGAAATTTATACCGAATTGTCTGAAGCCGAATACGAGAAACGACCTAAGTGTCCGACAGGAGGGGAACGTCTAACACGTAGTGCATGGCGATGTGCATACTGTGACATGCTGCATAGCAGTTTCAAAGAATGAGGTGGCCCGTGTGAACTGACGTGGGAAGATTGCCAAGAAACAGCATTAAGTGAATGTAAAGGGCAAGTTGCAAAATAGGTACAGTATGGTCTCATTTCTGTAAACCTGAGAAAAGAATTGGAAGAATTCGCCCAAGCTGATTTTGCGGTGGTTACCCCCTGGGGAGGGGATGTGGTTAAGAAGGGTGGCTCAAGGGGGTGTCACTTTATCTGTGTTGTTTAAATTCAAGAATAGCTGTTATACTTCGGGTATGGAAAATGATTTTTAAAGGAATGACCTTTTCTTTTCTTTCTTTTTTTTTTTTTTTTACCTCTCTGAACCTCAATTTATTTTTCTGCAGAATGAGGAAGATACTCTCTGCTCTAGAAGATAGATAATGGTTCCTTCCATTAAATTTTTATTGTGGTGGTAAAATATACATAACATAAAACTTACTTACGTGATCATATCGATTTTTAAGTGTGCAGGTCAGTAGCATTAAGTACATTCACATTCTTGTGCAACCATGACTACTATCCATCTCCAGAACTTTCTCATCCTCCCGAACTGAAACTCTGCACCCATTAAACACTAACTCCCCATCCCCCCTTCCCCCCAGCCCTGGTAGCCACCATTCTACTTTCTGTCTCTATGGATTTGTCTATTACAGATATCTCTTAGGAATGGAACCGTATTTGTCCTTTTTGTGAGGTTTATTTCATGTCTTCAAGGTTCGTCTGTACTGTAGTATGTATCAGAACTTCATTTCTTAAGGCAGAATACTATTCCATTGTGTGTGTGTAGTTCCTGTGAATACTTGAGTTGCTTCCCCCTTGGCTATTGTGAGTAATGCTGCTGTGAACATTGGGGTACAGGTACCTATTCGAGTCCCCGCTTTCAATCTTGTTTTTGTGTATAAACCCAGCGGTGGACTTTTTGGATTATAGAAACATTCTATGTTTAATTTTTGGAGGAACCTCCATACTATTTTCCATTGTGGCCGTGCCGATTGCATTCCCACCAGCAATGCCTAGGAGTCCGGTTCCCCCTCCTACATGCCAATACTTGTTTTCTGCTTTTTTGATAACAGCTACCAGAATGGGTGTGAAGTGGTATCTCATTGTGGCTTTGATTTACATTTCCCAAATGATTATGGTGTTGAGCATTTTTTCAGGTGCTTATTGTCCATTTGTATATCTTCTTTGGAGAAATGTTTATTCACATTCTTGCCCATTTTTCAACTGGGTTGTCTGCTTTGTTGATGTTGAGTTTCAGGAATTCTTTGTATGTTCTGACTATTGTTGTATATATGATTTGTAAATATTTTCTCTTATTCTATGGGCTCCTTTTTGGCTCTATTGATAGTGTCCTATCAGGCACAAAATTTTAAACTTTGATGAAATTCTATGTAAAGGAATGACTTTAAAAATATTCACAATAAAAAAAGAAGAAAATAAACAAAGAAAGAACAGGAAGTGAGGCAGAGATCAGTGGAACGAACCACGGATTCTGCGGTCCTGGGCCTTCGTTCCTTACCCATCACCACCTGCATGTCAGACACCCCAGCCCAGGGGCACAGGCTCTGAGAGCAGCTGTGCAGTGGGAGGCCGGGGGGGAGGCAGGGGGAATCCGTAAACCCCAGCCTGGTCCCTGCAAGTCTGCCTGCCAGGAGTGGGCGTGTGTGGAGGGGCTTGTGACTCTGGGGTTTCCCTGTATGCTGTAAGCGGGGGACAGGTGGGTGGGCTCAAAGGCAGGAAATTCTCAGTAAGGAAACCTGTGGGTGCGCCCACCTGCCTCTCTCAGCCTCGTTAACTGCAGGTTAAATCTCAGGCCTCAGCGCCAAGGTTTGTAAAGAGCATCTGTCTTTCTGCCCCTTGCTCCCTGCAGGCCATTCGTCAGCTGTCACTCCTCACCTTTCTTTGTTTCATGAACATTTGTTCCTTTTCTCTGATTCTAAAACGAATAACACCTATAGCCAATTGGCCAGACTGCAAAGAGAAGGAAACCAACCGCAGGCCACCATCCTGCGGTAATGACAGTTACCAGCCACTGAGAGCAAACCTTGTGCCAGGAATTGTGCTTTAGACTCCCCAACATGCCCGTCTAGCACCTGCTCCCTCCTGGAACCCCATTTTAGGACCACAGACACTGAGCCGTGAATGAAGGGATCGTGAGTGTGGTGGGACCCAGCTCAGGTTGGCCTGGTTCTAAGCCCCCTTCTATTTTAGCCTCTATCCTGCTACTGTTAATAATTGGACTAACTTTTTTCTTGCCTTAAAAATAATTGTTTTACATTTCAAAACTCCCCTTAGAAATGTAGGCCGCTTGTAGAAATGTTTGGGTATTTGGGGAATAATGAGACATGCTCTTCATAACGTCGGTTACTCATCCCACGATCACACTAGGTGTTATTTAAAATGGTTGTTAAAAGGGTCAGTTGCTGTGCTACTGTCTGCTCCCCCTTGTCCCCCACCCTGCCTATCCCCTGCCCTGCCCTGCCGGGGCCACCTGGGCGCTCTTTATTCTCCCTACGACAGGTCTCAAAGGGGCAGCGAAGCTGGGAAACAAGTCAGGAAGCAGGTTAGGCTCACGGTGTCCAAAAGGTGACAGTGGTGACTGAACTTGGCTGGGATGACACGCCCGCATCAAGCGACATCTCCGAGGGGAGGGCAGCTGGGCTGAGACCGCGGGGTGAACAGAGGCAGCCTGTGCAGTCTGAGGAAGAGGTTTCAGGCAGCAGGGACAGCGAGAGCCAAGACCCCGAGGAGGGAGGGAGTGGGGCTCAGGCTCGCCTGTCCCTTCCTGGTTGCATTCGCAAACCTGCCTTGTCCTAAGAAGCAGCGTGGCCTGGGAATCCACTGCCGGGGCGCCAATCCCGACCCTGGGATTTCTGGGTCCACGCGCGCCTGACAGAGCCACCTGCCTTCCCTTTTCACGCGGGGAGCTGCAGATGGCACCTCTCTTTAAGATCGACTTAATAGTACTTGGCACAAAGCAAGGACCCCATAAACGTTCCTGTTATTTTATGGGCCACTGGGAAGCTAGCTGGCATCCATCCACAGCATATTGAGAGGAAATTTATTTCCTCGCAGTTTCCCTTAATGGAACTCAGGAGGAGAAAGTCGTCGCTTTCTGGCATCGCTCTGTCCAGCAATCCAGCCCCTGTGCTGGGAAGGCAGCCCTGTCTGCCGAGTTGGGGTTTGTGTTTTCAGAGGTGTGGCTGGGATCCAGGTAAGGCCCAGGGAGCACGCCCTCCGGGGTGTCAGGCCCTGCCCTGCTGGGGTCCTCCTCCGGCTGAGGATGAAGGAATCACGAGAGGGTGAAGGTTCAACACAGCGTACGGCACCCCTAAAGTTAGTGCCACAGCTCCCACAGGTGAGAGGACCTGGGAGGCAAGTAAGGGAAGTGGGTGACAGAGGAAGCCCCCTCCCCTGTGCAGACACAGCCTAGAGACTCCTCCCCAGCAGCTCACTTCCCTTCTCTCTCCCAGGACCCATCGTGAATGACTGCCTGTCCCTGCTGTCAGCCCTTCCTTGGAGTCTTGTAACTGGCCAGTCACCCTGTCTCTGAACAGGAAGCCCCCCTGGGCCTGCCCCTTCCTGGCCCACACCTTCCCCTGTGCCTCACACAAAAGCACAGGCTTGTTTCTCCCCTTCTCACAGCGGGGCCAGGGCTCCATTACTCTAATATTCCCAGATTTATGACCATGATGCCGAGGAATGGTCAGGTGCTCAGAGGCGTGGGTCTTCGTGTGAAGACACATCTGTGCTAAAGGTCACTTTCTGGAAGCAGAGGGATGTCACCAGCAATTTTCCTTCTTTACAAAGAAAAGTGGTAAATGAGACCCCGGGGCTTCGCACTGCCCAGCAGTTTGCTGCTTCCTTAGCTCTGAAGAGGCAGGTGAGTGGAAGAAGCCCAAAGGGGCACAGTCAACTCCTCCAGGCTAAGGTGTTACCCAGGTATTAACTGGGAACTAATTGAGGGCAAGTCGAGCCTTGGGATAGAACCCCTGCCCCTGGGGAAGTCATGAGCACTAAGTGCTTGGTCTGACCCTCAATGGACATGCTTTACCCAGGCACTCTCAATGGGCTTGCACTGGACACCCTCCTGTCATATCGCCGTGGGGACTTGCCTGCCCCACCCATGGGAAACGACACACCCGAAGACTCACATGTGCAGCAGATAACTCACCTGCTCACATGGGCTCACCACGCGTCCCTACAGCCAACAGGCTCACAGGGAAACAGTGTTTGCCATGGGCAACCCCCCACAACCGATAGAGTGCATCCAATTTACATGCAAAACGGCTCCCGCGGGCACCAGCTAAGCCCCCACCCACACCTCCCACCACTTTCACATTCCCCCACTCGGAGCGCACAGCAGATTCCCGGCAGAGATGACCCCCAGCTGCCGCCGTCCCGCAGAGAACAGGCCGCTTTGGGACCCGGCTCTGACGCCGCACGCCCGGCCCCTTCACGTCAGACCCTTCCCTCACTCAGCCGCTCACACGGACCCACGCGAGAGCTCGGCCCCCACGCGGGCACAGCGGGCGCGCTCACGCCCCAATTCTCACAGGGCGAGTCCCACAGGGTTGAGGGTGTGCTGGGCTTCCAAGAAAGCAGCCCCCACCCTTCTCGGAGGCAGGGGCATTCTGATGTGCATTTGCCCTGCACACCCACCCACCTCCCCTGTCTGCCCCAGTGTGAATTCCTGAAACTCAGGGAATAGGGTGACCATCTCATCCGGGTCTGCCAGCATCCCAGGAGCCCATCTGGTCCTGAGCAAGCCCGCATAGTGGTTGGTCACCAGCCTGGATGGAGAAAAGGAACCCCTGGCCGTGGGCGTAAACCTCCAGGCAGCTCATGTCCCCTGACTTTGCCCCTCTCTTTCTAGGTCTGTAGAATGGAGCTGTGGCTTTTCCTCAGCAAGTGGCCTTGGGCTACTTGGGCCCCTAGCCACTGTCCCCAGTCTGAGGTGAGCTGGACAAGCGTTCTTTCTTATTCCCATTTTACAGCTGAGGAAATAGAGGCTCGAATAAATTCAGTGACTTTCCCCAGTCACACCTGTGCACGTAGTTGAGCTGGGCCCCAGGTAGCTGCTCTGAGGACTGCAGCCAACCCTCTCCTGTTACAGGGACAGCAGCTGTAAGCCGGGCAGACACAGCCTGCACCAGAACCCCTCCCACTCTTAGAAAGGTGGCCCACCGTGTAGTGGCCACACTTCCCCAGGACTGGAACTTCCCAGGCCACTGAACGGAATGCTGTGTCAGCTGAGGAGCTTTTTACAGCCCACATAGACCCAGGTGACCTCCTGCTGGTGCGGTTTGTAAATCAAAGTTGCAAAGGGCACAGGGCATCTGGGCTGTGTCCCCCTCCCCGACCTGGGTTATATTTAGCCTTCTCTCCCTTATCAGTTTTCTCCTCCCCTGTGCTCCATTTGCTATCATGAATACAAACAGCCTCGCTCAAGGTGGGGCAGTCACACCTTGGCTCCCAAGGAAATGTCCCTGGCCCCTGATGCCACCTCACAGCGGTGCACCAGGCATTTCTGAGTGATTTGCAGGAAGAACCCTTAGTGGGTCTATGGGCTGGCACCAGCGGATAGTGATCCAAATAAGGAATGAGCTGCAGGACAGGCAGGGAGCTCCCCATCTGTTATGGGCTGAATTTCGTATCCCTAAAATTCATATATTGAAATTAAAGGATGATAGCAATCACCACTTTTCTCACCAGGCTCTTCCTGAACTCCTTCCACACTCAGACCCTGCTCCAGGCTCCCCACAGGAAGTGCACCTCCTCCAGGCAGCCTGCCTGATTGTCCAGCTCGGGTGGAACTTCTCAGAGCATCCAGGCACAGTCTCCCCACTTAACACCTAATTGTTCTGTTAATTGTGTCATTACATGTGAGTGAGATTTGGAGTCCCCTGAGGGCTAGGATAGGCCTCCTCTGGCTTCTCCTCTGTCCTCTAAGTTGTCCAACTGCTCCGTGGGCAGCAAGACTTTACTGAGCACCTGTCCCAAGTCAGCCATCTAAATCTGCTGGACTTGGAGCAGGTGTCAATGATGGCACACAGGTCAATTTACTTACACAGGTCACAGAAGCCGCCAAAGAGGTGGTCCTTGGGCACTCAGACCCATGGCCCAGGTTAGAATTAGCTACACTTCTGGGCCAACCCAGAACAGTAGAGACCCTGGAACCTCCCAGGAAAAGGTCAGAAGTGCCAGCAGTGACACTGGGAAGCATGTTTTGCCCCAGACAGGGGGAGAGTTCCCTCTGAGGGCTGGGTGGGCCTCAGGCAGGAGCTCCTGGCAGCCCAGGATGAGACTTGGGTCTGGCGGCTGGCTGCTCTTTGAGCCACTCTGCTCTCCCCAGTTCCCCCTTGCCCAGATGGCATTTTATGGCACCTCCACGAGAGGCTAATGTGGGCAAGAATCACAATCATGCCTGGCCAGCCTGGCCCCCCCAATCCACCTGCCCCCCACTCGCAGCACACATCAACAGTTTGGGTGGCCGAGTGATCACACTGGGGCCGAACTGGCAGGGAACAGAGATGGGCCAACTGAAATGACACGCCCTGCAGGCATACAAGGCCTCGCCCACCTCTGCTTCTGGGAGCAGCACCTCTCCCCCGCTTGTCAGCCTGCCGACTCAAACACCTTCCATATGATTACAGAGGGGCCATGTGTCCCCAAGCCAGTCCTACAGAGTCATCTCACCCCAGTCTTCCCTTACCTCCTCTCTTATTCCATGGAGCCCAAACACCTGCATTTAAATCAAGGGTGCCACCCACTAGCTGTGTGTCCATGGAGGTTATTTAACCTCTCTGAGCTCCAGATTCTTCAGCCGTAAAAGGAGGGTAGCAATAATACTTCCCTGTTGGGTTATTAGCAAACGTCCACGTTAACCGTTCTTTTACGATCGTGGTGGCGCTCACCATGTGCTTGTATATGGAATGGCAGGAGGCGTCTTCCGCGACCAGGAGGCCGTTCTAATCCAGGGCAAAGCTAGGACATATGATGTCAGTTTTACCTGCTTTTTTGGGGATTTTGCAACCTATGACTTTCTGTTGAGGAATCTATACTGAACACAAGGCAACTCATTCATCCCACAAATATGCACTGAGCACCTGCTAGGGAGGTGACGTGTTCTTGGCGGTCCCGAGAACAGACGGGAGGATGTGGGTGAGCGGCGTTCCTGGCAGCTGCCCAGCCCCTCGTCGTGAAGAGTTCCTTTCAGGCTTCGGTGAGGTGAAGCAGGTTCTTTGCCTTTGCCCGTATCCCTGTATATTGGGCCTAGCATGGCCTGGAGGTGACGCCCAAGGAGGTGAGGCCGGAGGGATCTGTGCCCAGGGATTTGGACCAGCTTTGGGGTTCGGGTGCCAGCTTCACCTCTTCTAACTCTGTGACCTTGGAAAAGTCGATTAGTCTTACAGAGCCTCGGTTTCCTCCTCTGTTAAATGGGCCTAAGGCGGCCTAGCCTGTGACCTCCCAGGGTTGCTGAGCGGTACATGTGTGTGGAAGCCTCTCAATAACTGAATTTTTTTCCCTTCCTTCGTTTACTTCCTCCCTTCCCCGACCCCTCATCCATTCTTTCAACCATCCGACATTTATTTTGTTTAATTTCCTACTCTCTCTCAGCTACTGTGGAAGGAGCTAGGAGTAGAGAGTAGAGGCAGACCCGAGACGTGGTGACCACTAATGTTCTCGGCCTTTCTTCCAGCTTCTGGATATTGATGTTAGGACCAGCAGACAGTCCAGCCCCAGTGACTGTGGCCCCTCTGGGCTCAAACCTGGTCTGGGCAAGAAGCAGCCCGTGCTTGTGGGCAGATGCCCAGGGTGGATCTCCCCCACTCCTGGGACCCCAGCCAGCCCAGCCAGCGCTGCCAACTGGACTCTTGACCCTGTTTTCCCATCCTTCGGCAGGAAATGAGCTCTGAAAGAAAAAAGCTGAGTGGGCTCCAGACAACATACCCACGCTGACGGCAGGAAGGAGGAAGGAGGGGAGGTTCTACCCATAGCTGTCCCCTCCTCTCAGAAGAGCAGTGCTTTTAATACGAATATCCCCAGCAGTTCTCTTTGGAAAGAACTGGGACATGTGGCCACTCCCAGCGTGGGGAAAGGGAGGAGGATGATCATGATTAACTTACACCAAGGGTCAGCAAAGTTCTACAAAGGGCTCGGGGGTAAATAGCTCAGGCTTTGTGGGCCGTGTGGTTTGTTACAACTACTCATTGCTGTCTTGAAAGAGCCCTAGACCGTAGAGAAACAAGTGGGTGTGGCTGTGCTGCAATAAAACTTCATTCATGGACACCAACTTGAATTTCAAATAATTTTCATGTGTCACAAAATGTCTTTCTTTTGATTGTTTCCAACTATTTACAAATTGTTAAGAAAAACCATTGTAGTTTAGAGGCCAGTCATATTGGGCCCTCAGGCCAGAGTTTGCCAATCCTTGGTTTAGCACACTGTGACTAGGCATAATCCATCCCCTATGACTAGGCACACTGTCACCCCCAAAAAGGATGTGTGTGTGTGTGTGTATGTGTGTGTGTGTGTGTGTGTGTGTGTGTGTCTATCAGCAGGCACTGGGAGGGGCTATGGAAGCATTACATCAGCACAGTGCTCACCACAGGCCGTACAGTCACTGCACAGGAAGAATACCAGGAGTTGAACCCAAACCCTCCAAACTCCAGAGCCCACCTTCTTGCCTCCATGCTAATACTCTGCATAGCTTCGAAGGCAAGGGAGGTGGAAAGGCATGTGATCAGGCATCAGTGTTAGGATGTCAGCACTACTACTGAGATGGCTCACGGGGACACAGGCCCTGTATCCTCCTGAGCCATTCTGCAGCCCCTTCTCCTGGATGGGAGGTCATAGGAGGAGGTGCTGGGAGGAAGGAGGAGCTCCCACCCCCTCCTGCCTGAGGCGAGTGCACATCCCTGGGGTGGGAGGTGGTACGGGGGCCTTCCTCCAGCCCTGGAGCAGGATTTCCTTTCCCCTCGATATTGATAGACCGGAAATTGGTTCCTGTTCTCATGGTGGGAGAACAAGCCCGCCCACCTCCCCGTGACACCCCTCTTTCCCCTGCCCTGCCCTTCCTGCCTGCCCTAGGAGGAGATTTGGGGAAGTCTCTAACAGCTGGGAGGATCTAACAAGAGTATGAAAACTCAGAGATGTCATCCTTTCAGCCATTGAAGTTTCTTTCCTTGAGCGCCTACCACATGCTTTATTTAAAAAAAAAGAAAAATCATTCAATTCCCACTGAGGACGAGCTAGGCATGCTTCCAGGGAGTTTTGCATTCTCCAGCTCCCGTGATTCCCCCAACAACCCTGGGAGGTAGGTGTCATTACACCCACCTCACAGAGATAGAAACTGACACCTAGAGAGTTGACATGATGGGTGGCAGAGCCAGGATTTAAGCCAGGCTTTCTCCAGGGTCCCGTCTCTCTGCCTCCACATGCTGCCTCTGCCCTGTGGGAGATTCCGGGAGGAAGGGCCAATGAAGGATGGGGGTTCAGTGCTCAGATTCTGGAGTCAAAGATCCTGGGGTTCAAATCCGGGATGTAGATGTGTATTAATTGCTTCCTTGCGCAAGTCATTTAATATCTCTGAACCTCAGTTTTTCCTCCTATTAAAAAAAAATATCGATCCTCTCTTCTTCCAGGGCCATGATTTCTCCTTGGGAAAACACTATTCCCCAACACTACTGCCAGGAGAAATATTCCTATGGTTCTCCTGCCAATGACTTCATTTGTAGGGCGCAGGAGTGAGGATGTGCCCAGGCCCAGCCAATCAGAGAATCTTGTTCTCCTGACCTTAGTGATGAGTTCAGGAACAAGTACATGTGACTAAATCCAGCCAATGAGAGTCAGATTTGGGATTTTTGCTAGACACATTAAGAAAGAAAAGGCTCTCTTTTGTTTTACTGGGATGTAAGCCTGGAACGGCTAGTGGCCAAATTGTAACTGCAGAGGAAGAGCCTTCCTGAGAATGAGGCAAAGGAAGAAAAAATGGTGGTGTTGGGGGGCAGAACTAGGACCCCTGTCAAAGAGTCTTGATAAGAGAACCACCTGAGCTCCTAGCTCCCACCAAGCCTAAGACGTGTCCTTAGCTGCCCAGGCACAGTGCCTGGGTCTCAGTCAAGATGCTCTTAGGAACAGAAAAACTTACTCAAATGTCTGCAGCCACACAGGACATAGGATCCCCCCCAACAAGAGGACCTTGGGTAGGGTGCTCCAGGTTTGGTGAGCAAAACTGGGTTTGCTCCACTGAGGACCTAGGTTCTTCCTGCTTTCCAATCTTCAGGAAGATCAGCCACGTTTTCAAAGGGATCTCCTCATGAGGAAGGAATGGCTGCCATCATTCCACGCCTCAAGCCCTCACACCGAGACACAACAACATCTGGTAGAAAAGGGAGCATCTCTTGTGTGTCTCATTGTGAGAACCTCCAAAAATAACCTTTCCCAGAACCCACCCCCTGACTTTTTCTCCCAACTCATTGGCCAAAATAGCATCACATGCCCACACCTGTACCAATCTTTGGTGAGGGAAATGGTATGGCCCCAGGTGACTAGGTAGTCAAGCACCTGGCCATGTGTCCAATCAGGAAAGGGAAAGGCCATGAGGGCCGACCATGTCTATGCCCAGCTGGCATGTAGAAAATGCACAAAAAAGAGCAGCTATTGGCTTTTGAATTTGGACAGACATGGTGATTAGCACAAAGAGCATTAAGTTGAGTGAATTAATGGACAGGCTTCATTCCACCATTGAGGACTTGAGACCAGAAGGTCTTAGACTGGGTCCTACTTCTGTCTTGGGGGGGTTGGGCGAGACTCTCTCCAGCCTGGGCTTCTCCAGGACATTTTCTAATTCCTCTCACCTTCACTGTCTACTGCAGAGCTGCATGTCCTGAGGGCTCACAAATACACAGACACTCTAGCTGGAGAGCCCAGACATTCCCCGACCCCAGCCCCACACACAACTGCAAGCCTTCTGGAAATATATGTGTTCCCATTCCCAAGAAGCACCCCAAAGAGTTGCTCTCTAAATCCTGTTCTTGTCCTTTTCAATCTGGGTAATTAAACTCAACTCCTCCAGGGCGATTAAAAATTAATTCAGCATTCAACAGGCCCGGAAATGAAATGCACTGGGAAACACACTTGGTGTGCATGGCTAGAGGTAATTAGAAAATCATTCTGCTGGGGAAAGGGTAACTAAGGCATCGCTGCAGCCCCTCAAGTGTCAGCTGGGAAGGCGACCGCCCCGCTTATACACTAACAAGCCTCTTCCTGGCCTCTAATTACTTACTCTCATTCAGCTGTTGCTGACAGTGGCCTCGCACAAGCAGTGGTTTACGGTGAGGGTTTTAGTTCTCAATCGGCGAGGATTCCTAGGCACTGCTTCTGCCCAAGCCTGTTTGAGTCTCCACACCAGTGACCACCCCGCCTCCCCTGCTGGCAGCCTCTGCTGACCCTTCCCTCCCTCTCAGCCCCACAGTGGACAGCAGGTTCATCCTGGTCCCATGTCGCAGCATCCCCTCACCTTGGGCTCTTGATACCACATCCCAGCCTGATTTGGTCCTCTCCAAGCCCCTCCCTTTGCTTCCAGGTACTGTCCTCCAGGGGTGGTCCCTGCTGCAGGCCAGGGCCTCCTGGGAGGTCTTCAGTACTCGTCATCTCCCAGGCAACAGCTTGGGATGCAGCCTGGAGGCTGGTATTCCAGGATGCCACAGAAAGGCATTCCCTTCCCCCACGTCGAAGCACCAGGGCTTTCACACCTCCCAAACCCGCCAGCTTTCTTTCCCATCTGGTACCTCTGAGCACCGAGGGCAGTCAAAAATATCTTGTGAACCCTGGAGGGCTGGAACTACTGTACTATTCTGAGTGGCTCAGGAGCCTGTTGTGGAAACCGTGTTTTGCTCAAGATCATCCCTGTCCCTTACTGTGAGCCTGTTAACAGCAACAAGGCGTGGAGGGGATGTTCTGGGTCTTTCTTTGGCCTTCTGAAAGGACTTAGTCAGTGCTGCCCTCAACAGTAGCTACTTGCAACATGTGGTCATTAAACTGAAATGAATTGAAATTGAATAATTAAAAATTTGGTTCCTTAGCTGTGTGGTTATTGTTAACTGTGTGGTTAGTGGCTCCTGTATTGGAGTGTGCAGCTATCACATTCCTTCATTACAGAAGATTCTGGGAGATGGGCTGACCCAGAACACAAGCTTTAATGTAATAGCATGGACTCGAAAGTTGGACAGGCCCTCTGCCGTTGGCTTTGTGATCCTGGGCAACTCACTTATCTTTCCGAAGCTTCCCTCCACTACTTCATCTGTAACAACTGCCTCAGAGACCCCTGAGGTCCAGTGAGCGCACCCAGGTACCTGCTCGGCACAGCGTTTGATAGTAGGCACGAGGCGGAGGGTGCAGCTTGGTGAAGCAGAAGAGTTTAGGACAAAGGAGACTGAGTTCTTGCCCCAGCTCCATCACTGCCTATAACTCAAATGTGAAGGCTGTGAGCCACACAGCCCAAGTTAGAAAGCACAAATAGAAAAAATTACAATAAAATGGCACACTCCAGCACTGACTTCTCTCTGAAGCCTGGGATCCAACATCCCGCTGCCTGCTGAGCAATGCAGCGAGATGCCTCACAGGGTCCTCAGAACCAAGAATTCCAGATGGAGCTTCTTCTACCCCAAACCCACCTGCTCTGCCTGCTTCTCCTAGCTTGGGAGTAGCGCCCGGTTTCCAGAAAACTAGAAACTGTACCTGCTCTGTCTCCTTAGTTTATAGTCCAGCCCCGTGGCCGACACCCTATTCTGGCCACCATGGCCTCTTGCCTGGCTCAGAGCAATAGTCCCCTGGCTGGTCCCCGGGTGTCCTGACTGGCCTCCTCTCCTTTTCCTCTCTCCACCTTCACCCCTGCCCCTGCCACAGTCCCCTGCATAAGCTGAGTATTTGGTGGCATCACTTTCATGATGGGAACCTCTCGCGATTTTGTTCACCGTTGTGCCCCTGGACCTAGCACATACTAAGTCATCCCCAAATATTTGGTTGAATGAATGAATGTATGCATCTTCTGAAACAATCCAATCCAAGAGACCGTTGGGAATATGTGATCGAAATGAGCCTCCCGATATGACGCACCAAGAACATCATCTATGTAGTATTCTTGTCCCTCAAAATGTTGACTGTATCTAACCATAAGAAGACCATCAGACAGATCCAAAATACATGAATGTTCTATAAAACAACTGGCAATTCTTCTTAAAGATGTCATTGTCATGAATAAAAGAAAAGACAGAAGGTAGTCACTTGATGTGTGATCATTGTTAAGATCCCAGAGGACTTTATTGGGACCCTTGGAGAAAACAGAATGTGGAGTATATATTATATACTATTATTGCATCAAATTGATCGAATATAATAGTAAATGCAAAGAATGTCCTTGTTCTTCAGAGACAATAGCTGATGTATCCAGAGGCAAATTGTTATCATGCTCGCAACTACCTCTGAAAGGGAGAGAAAGCTAATGTGGCACAATGTCAGTCACCATGAATCCGGGGAAAGGCAGCCAGGTGTTCATTGTATTCATTTTTTGCCTTTCCTGTAGGCTGAGATTTTCCAAAAGAAAAAGTTAGGAGGGCAAAAGGCTTTAACAGAAACCGTACACGTGATACACAATTTCTGCTCCGAGTTAATTGTTGAGAAACAGAGCAAACATTTATCGAGTTTTTACCACATGCCAGACACTGTTAAGAGCTTTATTTGAATAATTTCACCCAATTCTCACACCAATTTTATGAGGTGGGACTACTGATACGGAAGTCCTCGGGCACAGAGGGGTGACATGACTTGCTTGAGGTCACATAGCTAGGAAGTAGCTGAGCCAGGATATCAGCCTAGGCTACCGTGGCGCCAGACCTATTCCCTTAAGCAGTTGATCCTTGATAGGCTGACCAGATGTACCACTTTAAACAGGACAGAAAACAATGGTTCTGTCCCATTTCAGACAGTACATACTCAAATGGTCAGCCTAGTCTCACTGGGCTAAATACAAGGTGTCAGTAGGCTGACCAGATGTACCATTTGAAACAGGACAGTACCTTTGTTTTCTGTCCCATTTCAAATGGGGCATCTGGTCAGCCTAATCCTAGATTAAGTCTTTCAAAATATAGGTTCTCTGGGGGTGAAAATAATAGAGAGAATTTTGGGGGAAGAAAAAAGATCAGTGCTCGCCAGGGGTTTGGGGTAGAGAGGGATTGATAGACAGAGCACAGAGGAATTTTAGGGCAGTGAAATTATTCTACATAATACTGTAATGTATAATACACGTCATTATACATAGGTCAAAACTCATACAACGTGCACCACTGAGAGAGCCTTAATGTAACCTACGGACTTTGGGTGATTACGGCGTATCAGCATGGGCGTGTTGATTGCAACAAACATCTCTCTCTGCTGGAGGGTACTCACAGCAGAGGTGCACGTGTGGGGCCCGGGACCAGGGCCGATACGGGAATTCTCTGTACTTTCTGTTTGGTTTTGCTATGAACCTAAAACTGTTCTAAAATAAATCAATAAATTCTATTTCAGAAACACGACTACATTTCCCAGGCCTCTTAGATTCCAGATGTGATTCAGTTTTGACCGCATTGCTCACATGAGATTTGAAAGTGGAAGTAGCATGGAGGCCAAACATCTTACTACCTCTCCTCTCTCTGCTGCCAAGCCCATGTTTTACCTCAATAGGGTCAGCAAAACTCAAGGGTCCAGTCGCTGACTTGATGGGTGTTGAGAGGCAGGATGGGGGCACCCAGTCTGCCTGGATTACATCAGGCACACAGGGGCTCCGGAGCTGGTGGGAGAGTGTCTTCATTATCATGGTGAGCATGTCGTTGGTAGTGATTTCTGATTGCAGAAGAGGCAGCAGGGTGACTGAGGAGGTCATTCCTGAAAGCTCAGCCTTCCCAGCGATTCTGCATGTAACACCCAGTCATAAAGCTCCTGCTCTTTAAAATAGCTGGAGTGTTCCTCTTCTCATTTGGATCCCAATTCAGACAACTGTGACAGGACTGCACGCACCGAGTTCTAAATACTTTAGTCAGTCGAAAGCATGTAGCTGGCACCCATTCATTTCTAGGTGCTCTACTAAGAGCTAAGGGTCACACAGAGGGTCCTTGTCCTCAAGGAGTTTGCTGCCCAGCAGAGATGACCCCCCAGGAGAGCAGGAATGCAGAAGTTCAGAAGAGGCACAGGTAGGGAGGGATAGGGGCTTGGACACCTCTTATTTTGCCATCTGCATCCACTCACCTGTCTCCAGATAAGCATAGCTCAATTTCCCTCTAGAGGTGAAGCCCACCCCTCTTCACCTCTGGGGGTGCAGGTGATTTGGGTCTAAGCTAATCATGGACTCCCCTGGACTACTGACTGGTTCAGGATGGGCACCCTGACCCATGTCAGACCAATCAGTGACAACGTGTCTCAATTCCAAGACTAAATGTGAGCTATGGAGAAATAAGACTCACGCTTTCCACTTTTCCTGAAACTTGTAAGAACATAAGAACAGGAACTGCTGTGCCCTTCTGATACCACATGGGGCCTGAACGTTTAGACTTCGTAAACAAAGGCAGGGCCGAAATTTAGAAAGAAGGAGAAAACGGATGACACGAGTTGAGCTCTGAATCCAGCCCTCCCCTAAAATGAGATCGCCTGAGCTTTTTGAGGTTACTTGAGTCAAAAACTTACATCTTTTTCTTAAGCCTGTTTGGGATGAAATTTTCTATCACTTGCCACCAAAAGTGCCCTCACTGATTCAGAAAGTGTCCTGGAGGAGACAGAAGGAATAGACCCTGAATGACTGTTGGAATCCAGAAAAAAGGGGAGGTGGGAGGACACTGCAGGCACAGAAACAGTCCATGGAAACTCGGAGACTAGGGCGCCTGTTAGTTCACGGAGTCCTGGCAGCAAGTCCTGGCTCTATCAGCTGGTAGCCTTCTACCTCTTTCCCTTTCTCTGAAACAAGATGGCCTCTTGAATCAAATGAGCTTAATGGCACCAACCTCCCAGGGCTCTGGAGATGAAGATAATGGCGTCTTGTGCATTGGAGGCTCTCAACACCCGATTACTGAACAGGCTGATCATTTCGACTGGAAAAGAGAATGGAATCGCAAAGTATTAGGTGACAAGGTGTGGAAGGATGGGAAGGTTCATCCACTGAACCCTATCAGGAGCTAGTACCTTTTCTCTCCAGCCCTCACAATGATACCGTAGGTAGGGCATTGCTGTCCTGTTTCCAGACGAGAGAATGGAGGCTCAGAGAAGTGGAGTAACTTGTCCAAGGTCACAGCAGACAAGCACAGGAGCTACAACACAGACCCATGTCTAATAAACTGCTCACCCGAGCCTTTCCCACCATGATGTCCATTCCCTGTGGGCAGGGGCTGAGACCCTGGGGCCTTCAATGCTGCACAAACAGAGTGGTCTTCCCTTAACGAACTTGCCCAACCTATGACCTGCGGGCCACATGTGGCCCAGGGTGGCTTTGAATGCCACCCAACCGAAATTTGTAAACTTTCTTAAAACATTACAGTTATTATGCACAGAACTTTTTTTTTTTTTTTTTTTAGCTCATCAGCTATTGGTAGTGTTAGTGTATTTTATGTGTGGCCCAAGACAATTCTTCTTCCAAGGTGGCCCAGGAAAGCCAAAAGATTGGACACCCCTGCCTTATAAGTAAGAGCAAGCCACCCAGCCTGGGGGAAATATGGGAGTGTTTCCCTCCAATACTAGTTGATTAACAGACAGATTGGACAGCTAAGCGTGGCAGGAGAAGACATTTCATCCATCTAGCTCTCCGTGAGGTTGAGCCTGTCGGACAGACATCGGTTGAGCCTGTCGGACAGACATTGGCAGTGGGAGAGAAGCAGTGCAGACAACTCCCTGAGGAGTGGACAGAGGGAACCCAGCTCTGGGGAGTGGCTGGTCTGAGACACCTAGAGAGGCCAGAGGAGCCTGGGTCTCTGTGTCCAGTTGCATTCTGGGAAGCATGCAGCTCCCACCCAGAGGGCCCTGCTGTTGGGGCTCTGGGGAAGGGCCAGAGGAAGTGCAGATTGGGGCTGAGGAACATTCCCCCAGTGCTAAGGAGGAAGATTTGCCTCTGTGCTGTGGGAGGAGGTCATTTGCGGAGGGATGGGTGTGTTTGCTGGGTGTGTCCACTCTTCCTTCTCCCTTTAGCTCCCCTCCCCCTCATCAATAACTGGTAGAGCCTGCAGGGCTGACGCAGGCATGGGTCCCTTGCTCTGACTCAGTGGCAGAAAAGAGGAGTGTCCCAGAAAGCCACCCACATCCCTCCCTGACAGCTATGCCCCCAGGGCCTGTGTCCACCAGCTTCCACTGGGCACTGTTCCTCTTTCCTCTTTTCCTTGTAACAAAAGTAGCTCTGAGCACAAATGTGTGGCTCTCTCAGTTCTCCGGCAATCAGGACAACTGATCAGGACAAGGACCGTCAACAGGGCCTGACCCCTGGGCAGCTACCTCAGCCGTCTCCCGTGTCATCTGCCCAGGCTCACCTGATCCCCACATCAGCTCCTGAGCTACCTGGCACCACTCCCATTTCACAGAGGAGTAAAGTGAGGCCGAGAAAGGAACAGGGACTTGGCCAGGATCATATAGCTAACTGGTGGTCTGGCAATGACCAGAATCCAAACCTTTTGACATCCCCCCCCCCCCAATCTACATTCCGGGGGTGCTCCCCTTCTCTCCGACAGTGGACTCACCCCTTGCCATAGCTGCAAGTTGGGAGTCCCATAGGTGCCCATGGCCAGTCTGCTGATGTTTCTCCTGCTCCAGTTCCTTGCTGATGCCTGCTGTGTAATGGGCAACTGAGGCAGGGACCACACCTCTCTCCCTGCTCAAGTCCTCCATGAAGTCTCTGCTTCTCTGCTCAGGTTGTGGCCCCCAGTGCTGTCCCCAGTGACCCGGCCTCAGTCCCCACTATAGCAAAACCGTCTGTGCTCTGAGCCAAAATAGGCAGAAGGCTCCCTAACTTGTGTCCCAGTTTGCAACCTGGGCCCCCAAGAAGCCTCTGAGCTTCTCCCTGCAGCCCGCTCTGTAAAGGGGGGAAGGGGGTCAGTGTTCTTAGCAGCTTATTCCCGTTCACTCACTTGCAGTTAACAGACTCAACTCAGTTTCTATGATTCCTGTGAAACTATCCCATTGCCACCGTGACCAAGCTCCCTATAATACCCCTGTCCCACACACCCAGATCTGGGGTACAGACTGTGATACCC
The DNA here is from genome assembly GCA_004026885.1 of Lyroderma lyra. NCBI lineage: Eukaryota > Metazoa > Chordata > Mammalia > Chiroptera > Megadermatidae > Lyroderma > Lyroderma lyra. The sequence goes on along the minus strand of PVJL010000152.1, from coordinate 407,979 downwards.
CCCTTACTCCCTACCCCCATTAGTATACTCCAACCCCCTGGTCTCATTGGTTAAGGGATGCTTGGACATTGGCCAAAGTCATGCCAATCAGAGTCAATGAAACTCAGTTCCAGAACTTTGAGCTATTAGAGAATCAGACTGGTTCTTTGCACTAGGGAGCAGGTGTGAGGCTTGGATTTTCTGCAGCCACTTTGCCCCCATGGGGTAGAACCTGTCTGTGCTAGAACTTTCCTGGAAAAGAGCAGAGCCAAAAGACAACAGGGACCACTGGGTCTTGGTGACATACTTAGAGTCCCTGAGCAAACCCTGTCTAAAGCCAACCACACCCCCAGAACTTTCATTGCAAGACCAACAAATTCTGGTTTTGCATTAAGCAAAACATTGGGTTTTCCTTCACTTACAACACAAATTCTAGTGATACAGAAGGTCAGACTGGGGTCCCTTGCTTCTCTCCTTGCCCCACCCCTACTGTCTCACCAAATTTCCCCCTCGGAGTTACCCCATGCCCATTAACTCATACAAACAGGTAGCCAGGGCCCCCACGACTAGCACATAGATGCCTTTGTACTACTTAGAACTGTTGGTGCTACATAGAAGAAGTCCCCAGTACAGGCCCCTGGCTAGGTGAGTGGGGGTGGGGTGGGGGGAGTGGGGAAGAGGGTAGTGAGAACAAGGCACAACGGCAAACACTGGAGCAGCACCAGTGGGTTCGGAATGCCTAGGCAGTCCCGCCTCCTGAGGGACTATGCCCACAGCTCAGGAAAGCCTTCCTCCCTGAGGTGGCCTTGGGGGCCTCCTCCTCCTGCTTCCAGTTGGAAGGATGGATCAGAAAAAAAAAAAGAGAGATGGAATTTTTGGCTTTTTGAACTGGCCCCTTCCCAAGATGACTTATCCCTGAACTAAGTGGCCTCGAGGTGCCCTTGTTTCTCACTGTGCCCCCTGGCCTGGCTTCCTCCCAGCCACACCCCCAAACAAATCCTTTCCTCCTTAGAGCAGGAGCCTGAGAATGAGTCAGGGCCTCCTTCCCCTCATTCCTTCCTCACCCGTAGGCCTCGGCCCTCCCTCCACCAGCCCCTCCCCTGCACAGCCATCTGTACAGTACAAGCTGTGCCCACGGGGGCCTCTGCGTGTGAGGACAGACAGGTGGGCAGGGCTGAAGGCTCAGCTCCTGGGGCCTCGAGAGATAGGGGGCCCCTGGGGGTGGGCCACGGTGACTGGAGTCTTTCCAGCCCCTAAAGAAGGACTTTCCTGTGGGGGGAGGGGGGGGAGGTGTCCCCCAACAAGCCCAGTCTTTCTTCACAGCATCAAGATCATTTCTATGTCTGTCCCAAAGAAGACGAATAAAAATTCTTTCAGCAGGTGCCTGCTGTGCCACAGGCCTGGCCGCGAACTCAATTCTCATAACAATCCTCAATATGGTGAACGCTGACCACACTTTAGATGGAGGAAATGAGGCTCTCGGCGGGGAGCTCACGCCTGCTGTCAGCACCCGCTCTGCTTGCTGGCCGGGGCTGCATGGCTCCCCAGGGGCTGCAGCTGCCGTGGGCCAGTTCCACTCTCACTGCCCTCACCTCCGGTCAGCTTCCTTCGCCCTGCCCACGGCTGGCAGGCCCCCAGCCAAGAGCGGATTTTTATGTGCTCTCTGGGCTAAATCAAGTGGAGTCAGGAGCAACCCCCCGTGGCCTTCCTGCCTTGTTTGGAAGAAGGGTAGGAAGAGAGACACAAATCTGCTACGCACCAACGCGCTTCTTCCTATGGCCACACCACTGATGGCGTCATTCCCTGGAGTGTGGGGAACCTGTGCCCCCGGGGCCCCTGAGAGGGATAAAGCAGGGGGGCTGCCTCGCACGGCCCTAGAGGAGGGCACATATTTGGGAGGGCAGTCATCTTCTGCCAGCAATGAAAGGAACGTTCTGCTTTAAAACAAATAAAAGTTATAGGGGACTTGGCAGTCACGGGAGCCCCTGTGGGGCCCCTGAAGTTATGGGAGGGTGGTAGATAAGTGGGGGGGTGCATTCAATCAGGGTGAGTCTCTGAGCACTGGTTTACTTCCGGCCAGTTCTGGACCTGCCTACATAGTATTAAATCACCAAGAGGACGGTTCACTAAGCACCAGGTCACCCTGGTGTCTCAAACGAGATACATAGAAAAGCAGCCTGGGACCTTATAGAATCTTCTAGAATTAGTTCTCAGCCCTTGACTGCACGTTAGAATTACCTGAGGAGCTTTTAAATGTACTGATTCCTGGGCTCACCTCAGACCTACTGAGTCATAATCTCAGGGTGGCGGTTGGACAGCTGTAATTTTTAATCTTCTCAGGTGACTCTACTGAGCTGTGTTTTTCAAACTTCCCTGATGATAAAAAAAAAAAATCACTGGGGGAAGGGGTGCACATTAAAAAAAAAAAAAGATGAGCAGGCCTCCAGCCCATCAGATCCATCAAGTCAGAATCTCTGGAGAACAAGGCCAGGAATCTGCATTTCTCACAGTGTCACCTGAGAACCAGGTGACGTACGCTGACTGAGGCTGGAAAACCGTGGCTGCAGTGCAAACCCCGTGGGCACCCCAGCCTCACTCAGCTCGCCCTGCGACCATCCTCAGCATTCCACCAGGGACTCCCTCGACTCACGGGCTTCCCTGTGACAGAGTGCAGCACCCATTTCCCCCAAGGCACCTATCGTAACTCGTGGTCGTGTATTTATTTCTGGGTGTGTTTCAGGAGAGGCTTCCTCCTGGACTGGCATCTCCACAAGGGCAAGAACCTCATCTGTTAGCTTCCCAGGAAGGAGGTGACTACCAGTGCGGGTTCTGGCCTCAGGTCCCCGTTCCCCAACTCACTTGTTCTCTCATCTTCGTCAAGTTGCTTCCCCTTCTGGTGCCTCAGTGTTCTCACTTACAAATCAGAAATTTATACCTTCCTCATAAATGAGGCATAAATGAGATTCCATAGGTAAAACATTTAACATAGTTCTTGGCACAAAAAATGCTCAGTAAGTGTTGATTGTATTGATTCTCTTTTTGCTCCCTAACAAACCACTCCAAAATTTAGTGCCTTAAAACGACCAGTACAACCATTTAATAGCTCACAGTCGTCTGGGCTGACAACGTGGGTAAGGCTTAGCTGGGGTGGCTTGTCTCTGCTCCAAGTGGTTTGGTGTGGGCTTACGCTAGCATTTGTGGTCAGTGAGCTGAGGGCTGAGGGCTGGGGGCTCCATGTGGTCTAACCTTGCATGACTGGCAGCTGACTGAAGCTGTCAGTCAGGGTGCCTCAGTTCCCCCCCAGGTGGTCTCTCCAGCAGGGTAAGCTCGGGCTTATGTCGGGATTCCAAGAGGGTGAGAGTGAAAGTACATGTCACTTTTAGTCAAAGCCATTTCAAGCTCATCTCAGAGTCAAGGGATGGAAAAATAGTGCCAGTCTTTGCTAAGCAGAGGTGCAAAACCTTCCTGGGCATTTTTAATCCTCCATAGCGGCTCCTTTTCCATATCTAGCATGGTATGCACAGGTGCCTGGCTCCATACCCATTTCATACCCATTTGCTGAAGAAATAAATAAATGGATAAACAGAAGAGAAACTGGAGACCAGAGACAAAAACGATTTGCTCACCATGACACAGCAGGTGAATGCAGAGCCAGGACCAGAAACAAGTCTCCTGGAGCCTGGTCCCGCCCCTTCCCATGACACCAATCAGTGGGGGCTGAATTCTCCAAATAATCGCCTTACTCCTCAGCTTCCGGTGAGCCTCTGGAGATGTGTCTAGAAGGCTAGGACTGTGCTTACTTCCTGAAGAGCCAGGGAGAAGGGAGCATCACAGAGAGTGGTAGGATATCAGCAGACATCCTGCAGCCCCACTGCATGTGGGCAGGGGCCAGGGTGGGAGTCAGAGACAAAGGCAGACCCAGTAGAGCTGCTGCAGGGCCTGCTTCTATTCCCATCAACCAGGTGTGGACCCAAGCGAGTGCATGCTCACTGCACAGGCACATGTACACACATACACACACACACACACACACACACGCACGCACGCACGCATGCACGCACGCATGCAGGCACACATACACGCACGCATGCACGCACACACACACGCACGCACGCGCACACACACATGCACGCAGGCACGCACGCACACACACATACACACACGCATGCACGCACGCGCACACACGCACGCACACATACACACGCACGCACACACGCACACGCATGCACACGCACGCACATGCACGCACACATGCACACATACACACACGCACACATGCACTCACGCGCGCACACACACACACGCACACACACACACACACACACACACGCACACATGCACGCACGCACTTTCTAGCCTTTCCTTTTAAACCCTGGGAGAGAGCTTCCATGAGTTTGGGCGTTTGGCCTTGTGGCTCTTCTTCGGCCTGGACCAGCAATCTCATGGCTTTTGAAAGGTGAGTTTAGGGAAGGGGAGCAACGGAAAAGGCCGCTGGCCTAGGAGAGCCGTCCGTCTGTTCCAGCCTACCGGCCTCTCCCTCTCAGCCGGCGGCACCGGCAGCGGCAAACCAGGGCCGCAGGCACGGGCTCCCTCCACCCCGGAGCTCTCCTCGAGCCTGCTGAGTCACCCACCTTGGGCAGGGAGGCACCTATTTTTAGCCTGAGGTAAATGAGCTCTGCAGTCACCTAGACCACGATCCCTTGTGTCTCTTTGTCATAGCTGGTGTGACTGGATGGGGACCACGTCACAGGGGAACCCCACCCCCAGCCAAGGTGTCTTCCTCTGCTTGCTCTGAGAAGCCTCCCTGTGGGGCAGTTACTCATAGGACCGAGTGTAGCCTAGTGGCAGTGGGTGGCACCAAGGGGGGGCACAGGGAGAGCAGCCCCCGCCCGCCCCCCCATCAGAGGAAAGTGTTTTATCACTGACATTGCTTAGAATTCCTGCACATCACTTTTAGTTAGTTTTATTATTTTATTTAACTTTTCTACAATCACTCTGTCCCCTTCTTGTGCCAAGGTGGGCCACTCCCACGACCCCACTCCCTGTCCCCAGAGTTGCCACTGTTTGGAAGCTAAGATGATGAGGACCTGGAGGCCAGCACACCAACACAGCCAGGATCCGTCACTCACCAGCTATCTGACTCCAGCAAGACCCTTAAACACACTGACACCTGACCTCTCCCAGGCCACCCAGGCTGGTGATCGATTGCAGAATGTGACAGTGGGAAGGGCACCTAGATGTCATCAAGTCCAACCCCCTCACACACACTTTATTGATGGGGACGTGGAAGCAGAGGGCAGGGGCTTGCCTGTGCCAAGTGCCAGAGACCCCTCCACGTCATTCAACCAGAACTGCCCCCGTGGTATTAAATCACTAAGTATTACATCAGAGTATCAAATCATCGTTCTACCTCGTGGTCAAAAGCCAGTAAAAAGCAGGTGCTAATGAGAAGGCCTCTGCTGGTCAAAACTATTTGCACTTCAGTCCAGTATCCCTGTACCTGGAGTCCAGCACAAGGCAGCGAAGTATTTCTCTGCGGATCACCCGAATTACCTGTGTGCTTATCAGAAATGCACATCCCTGGGCTGCATTCTGGCTTAGGGTCTGACGCCCAGCACCACCACTCACTAGCTGTGGGACTTGAGGGGTGTTGGGTCTTACTTTCCTCTCCTGTAAAACAAGGTTACACTTCCTTAGGTAGATGTGCAGAACAATGCATTCACAAGGGGAGGTGGCCCCATCGTGCCCAGCTCATGGAGGTTGTACAATACGTGTCACCGGCCACTGATTCTACAAATCTCTGCCAATCAGTGGCACTGCTTAGACAAAGGCTCAGATCTTAAGATGTTCAACCATCCACTGAAGAACCTCACCCCCAACCCCTGACAACTGCTGCACAGACGTCACTCAGCAGAAAAGCACTGGTCACATCCCTGCTCCTCATCTCTTTCTCTGGTGACTGAGCCTGATGCCTGCCAAACATTTTTAGAAGCAGATCCCTTTTTTTAAACAAAACTTGACAGGGCATGGGGCCCTCATGTATACAACTGATAGAAACCTCACTCCGTTGGTTGACATTTATTTTCTAAGTTCAAGCTGCCAACATGTTACTGTGTTATTTATAAAACCATGATGAGCACAAGTGTGCTCCAATGTGTGCAAATCATGTATTGCTTCTAAATGTGCATGTTGATGCTTATTACAAATTTTCAAGTAGTTTAAAATACATTTTGGAAATTATATTTGATTGAGCATTTACAAAAGCCACTAAGCTACCCCGGAAAATGCTAGGATTTTGTTTAGCACAGCTTGCAACCCCTGGAGAATCCCAAAGGCCTTTTATTGGGTATGGAGAAAGGGACCCAGGTGGGAGATTGGACCTGCCCTGTAAGTGGCTGTAACAGCGAGAACCCAGGCCCACATCCACATTGCCAGTGTGACCAGTGGGATAAGCTGCTCACAGGGTGGGAGCCAGCCCAGGTGGCTCTAGTCATTGGCCAAATTGATTTTATGTGTCAAAGACTATCTATGGCTTTTAGTGTCTGTAGCTGATAGGCGGGCAAAATCAGGCCCCAAGGCTTGGGGTGAGGAAGGCAGTAGTCGTGTGGGGCCCGTTGGGACACAGGAAGGGATGACGCTAGAAGGGTTTGGATTATCTCTCCTTTGGTGGCTGAGCACTTGGTCCAGACAAATTCTCACTCTGCAAATACATCTGAGTTTTTCAGTGCTTTGAGATCTTAAAATAAAAGACCCCAAAGAAATGCAAATTATTATTCTCATTGATGACAATTTCCTCCCCAGCCCAGCAGCCTGCTGGGCTATACCCAATCTATTCCCTGCTCCCTCAGAGAGGACCTATCTGCAGGAGAAGATAAATGATGCCCAGAGGCCTTGCCTCGGGCCAAGCCTAGGACATGCCAACCAGAGGAGAAGCTAGGTCTCTGCTGTCTTTTCCACCACATCCGTCCCCACCACACCCAGCAGGCAGGACGCTGCTTCTTCCTGTGGGACAGCAGCTGCCAAGGGGCAGAGTCACCGCCTTTTTGTTGGTTGCTGCTCCCTGCCTCAAGAAAGGTGCCCCAAGAGGGTGTGGCAAAGCACCCTGAGCAAATAGGCCTGGGTCGCTCCCAGGAGAAACTATTTTTCCACCTGGGACAGGTGTGTGGCCGGCAGGGGGAATCCCTTCTCAACTTGCAGCCTGGGCTTCCTGATGGAGACCATCTCATGGGCCCTCAGTGCCCAGGGTCCTTGTTGGGGTAGGGGTCCAGCTCCTTCAGCAGGGATGGAGTCAGGGTTGTCTTTGCTCTCTACCCACCCCTCCCACCAAGAAGGCTCATCAGACAGGAGGTGGGAAGGAGGTACCAAGTGCCTGAAGGTCCTCCCACTTTCTTAATAGCTGTGGGCTCCAAGATAGTTACCTCCATTTTGTTTTGTAAGTTGCCATTTTTCTTTTCTAAAGGTGCATGCACACAATTTTTAAAACTGAGCAGAAATAACTAACATCCATGCCACTTCTGATCCCTTTTACCCGGTTCCCTTATCCCCACACCCCTTCCCTGCAGCTACTGCTGTTACCAGTTTGGGGGTATCATTCCGAAGATAGTCTATGCAAATGTAAGTACATATACAGGGCTATCCAGGAAAAATGCAGCCATAAGTGCCCCGATTTTTTGGATTACATGGCTGGATATTTTCTGACAGCTCTTGTAGGTATACTCCTATGTGAGTCTTTCCTTTTCTTTTTGTGTGTAAATGTGAACAAAGTATACATATTTTTATGGAACTTTTATTTTTTTATTTAATGACATATTTTGGAAATTGGTTCATATTGGCAGCTGGGATCTATGTCTGAAGGCGCTAGGCAAGTCCTAGACCATGAGCTATTGAACAGGCCCCTAGCGATGGATATTTAATGCGTATCCAGTCTTCAGTTCCTCTGATGAACACACTTGTGAATGTGACTATTTTAACTGTCTCCTGCATTTCTGAGGTGCCTGGTACACCCAGAGCCTGGGGGAGGGAGCCATAGGCCACAAAGGGGATCACAGTGCATGAGAGACAGCCTGGCTCGTGTATGTATGCACGCACGCACGCACGCACGCACGCACGCCCGCGGGGAAGGCAGCCCCACCCACCCACGACCTTTAGGAAGGCCTCAGGTGAACAATGCCGCAAAAGGGCTTTAAAGAGCAGGTGGGCAGGGTGGATGAATAAGATTCTTTATTGAAATGATCTGAATTAGTTCTTTACTGATGAAAAAGTAAAAGTACTTATTATAGGAAATTTGGAAAACACGGAACAGATGGGAAAATGAAAGCCACCTGGATCCCAGTCACCCAGCGGTGACCACTATCAACATCAGTCCACGTTCTGCCTGTTTTCTAGATACAAAAGCTTTCTGGTGCTCCAGGGGGACATGAAGAAAGGGCATGCAAGAAGGGTCCTCTGAGCAGAGGGAGCACTGCAGGGGGCTTTAGACTATTTCAGAAAACAGAGAGAGTCAGAGATAGGCTGACCAGACAGACGAACCATTTTAAATGGGACAGAAAGTAATGGTATTGCCCCATTTAAAATGATATGTACAGTCATGTTGTTATGTACTGCCAACTTGAATTTAGCCCAGTGAGACTAGGCTGACCCTATGTACCATTTGAAACAGGACAGTACTGTTGTTTTCTGTCCTGTTTAAAACAGGACTCCTGGTCAGCCTAATCAGAGGCAGGAAGAGACAGGAAGAGGTCATGGCCAATGGGTGGTGGGGGCAGGGATGGGGGTCATATGGCAGGTGAGCCTGAGGGTGGCAGGAAAGAGTTTCCCCCAGATTAATGGGCCGTGTGGGGCCCCAGCAGGTGTGTGAGCACAGGACCAGTTAGATCAGCCCAGCGAGAGATCTGAGGAGTCTGGTTTTGAGATTTTAGAAGGATATCTAGGGAAAAAAATCTCATCAGACCTCCAGATTAGATCTGGAGTTCCAGAGGGAGGACACCTCTGATAATAATAACTTAGGAGTCATGGGAAGAGAGATGAGGCCTGAGTATGAATGAGACAGGAGAAAGGTGTGCTTAGCATAAGCTTAAAAATAGTAAGGCCTTGGTTGAGTCCCAAAGACACTACTTACTAACTGTGTGACATTGGGCAACTGAATCATCCTCACGGAGCCTCAGCTTTGCCATCTGCAAAGTGCAATGAAACTAATACCCCCAAGTCAGAAGACTGATGTGGGGATTACAGGAGGTGACACAGTTAAGAGCCTAGCCTGGTGCCTGGCACGCAGAGAGCACCCAATAATTGTTGAGAGGCAATGGAATGAGAGCAGAAGAAGAACCGAGTTTAAATCTGTGGCAGAGGGCACTGGGGGGAAAAGATGCCATTCAAGAAAGAGGTCTTCTAGGCAGGAAGAGGGTGACCCCTGGGCAGAGCAGGAGCCTCAGGGTTTCAGGAAGAAGAGTTGGTGACAATGCCAAACACTGCCTGGGGCCTAGGAAGGGCCCAGGGCCCAGAAGATCCCTGGTGACTGGCAGGTAACTGTAGAGCAGTTGCCAAGATGAAGTGCGGGGAAGGCAGAGCCTGAGAGGGCAGGAGGCAGTGGGAGACGAGGGAGTCCCATGGGTGAGTTTACAAGTCTTTCAAGTTTGGCATGAAAGGAAAGAGAGAGTCCTGGCTCAGGGGAGAGGCTATAGGGAAGGTGTGTCCCTACCTACCAGCCTTTGAGAGCCTGCCCCTGTCTTATTACTCCACTGAATGTCTCCCATACTCAGCATTGTGCTGAGCCCACACAAGTAATTGCGTGAATTAGTACTTACTATGTCCACTCATTCAATACGTGTTTATTGAGCACCTACAATGTGCCAGATATGGGGGGACAATCATGAGCAAATAAGATCTCTGCCCTTCTTTTTTTCTTTTTTTTTTTTTAATTTATTTTTATTGAACTGCCCTTTTTGAATTGGTTGGGAAGCAAGACCATCAAATGTGTAGGTCTGAGGAGGAGAAGGCATTTCCTGACAAGTGTTCCAAGCACCAAGGCAGCAGGAGCTGCCCCCCAGCTCACCCCGCTTCCCTCGCTGAGCTGGCCTTGGGAAAAGGGGCCTTGCCCTGGGACCACTGCTCCCAATCCCCAGCAAGAGCTGGGCCTGTGGCGAGTGTTTTGTTGACAGTGCCCAGCAACCGGGGCTACTGTTTTAGCAGGAGGTTGGAGTCCTGGGGAGGAAGGCCATGCCCAGCAAGTCCCCAGCTTCCGCAGAGCAGAGGACAGTGGATGGAACAAAGAGGGGTGTTCCCTTAGCTTCTCACCCTTTAGGCAGGCTCAGTGAGAGGGTACACCTCTCCAAGCCTGGGGGGGGGGGGACACCTAAGAAGGACGTTGGTTACCTCGAGCAGCAAAACCTGCGAATTGCAGCCCAGGTCTCAGATTCTGGAGATCAAGGGAAGAAGGACAGGGGAGGTTTCACACCCAGATCGACCTTGGTTTTTTCACCTGAATGGGGTAACCTGGTGAAGAGCCCAGCACATAGCTCCCCTGCCCAACCTCTGCTAGTATTTCCACCTCCAAATTCCCACCCCACCTTCTGTGTCCAGAGACCCAGAGCTGACCCAGGGCCTAGGCCTTAGGAAGGCCACTTCCTCTTTGAGTTTCAATTTCTTCATTTAATGAAACTGGGAGCTTTGTGGAAAGGCCAAAGGCAAGAGAGTTAGTCATTTCTGATCTGCAAGTTGTTTTTGCCTCCTCCGAGGTGGAGGCACGCTAGGCGCTCAGGCATGGGCTGAAATGAGGATGCTCCCTAAATCCTAAATGGCAAAAGCACTTTTGTTTTCCATGAGAACTGATAGCGAAGGCGAGTTTGATGGTTTCAGCCACACACAGGAGACATTCCACTTGCCCCAGCGCAGCCCAGATGAGACATTTTCTGGGAGGGGTAGTGGTAGGGAAGCGGAAGGGGGTCAGAGAGATCACGGATGAGTAACTCCTGAACAGTTCCCACCTTCACTCTGTAGGACACTGCTCTAAAAATACTAGCGAAAATACACAAAGATATACCCAAGAGCACACTCATCATCTGACTGCTTGCCTTGGTAAAAATGGAAACAACCCCAAAAAACATACACAGCATGCTGCCAGACGTATTAGACCAACCTGGAAAGTGGTCTGTGATACATTATTATGTGAAAAAGAATTGAAGTGAATGTATGGTGTAATCCCATGTTATGACTATATATGCCTTGTAGTACACGAGTATAACTGAATATAGTACATGAACCAATTCCACACATACTCACACATACACATTTTGAAGGATAGAAAATAAAATCCTACAGGTGCACAGCAAACTGTTAACAGAAGTTACCTCTAGGGCGGAAAAATGATTTTTAATTTTTCTTTTATACACTTCTACAATGTTTGAATTTCTTAAAATTAGCACATGTGAGATCGGATTCAACACATATACACAGCCAGTAAACAAGAAAGAAACTGAAGAGGGTCAAATGGTCAACCTTCTCCTGGGAGCAACCAGAGGAAGTAAAACTAACAGGACAAGGTCCATGTGTCAGGGTGATGCCACAACAACAATCTAAGCAAGGGAAGTGGAGGTGGGGCACAAAAACAGGGGGGCAGTGGAGAGACCATTCCATTTCCCTGGTGACCAGGATACTACAGGTCTACACCTCCATCCTCCAGCACCTGCCCTAGACCCCACAGAGTGCTCGGGGACTGTGGTCCTTGGAGAAGATGGCACGGGAACGCTGGCTCTGCAGGAGACAGGGTGCCCGACTGTTAACCACTCACAAGTCCTAGACATTTTGAAGCACATTGCTCCTTCCTTCTGCAATATCCTCTAAAGGAGCCCCTATTCATCATTAACCCAGTACCAACGACAGCAATGCTCACCATTGGTTGTGCTTTCCACATGCTCAGTACATTGCATGTATCATCTCATTTTAACCCAGTCAGAGTCCTATAAACTAGATTTCATACAACAAATAAAGAAACTGAAGCTCAGAGGGGACAGCTGACTTGCTAAAGTCTTCACAGCCATAGAGGAGAGACGCTGAATGCAAACCCACACACTCTGACTCGAACCCACCTCAGAGCCACCTTTTAGTGGCCTCTTAATGACACGTAAAGCAAATAGACACCGGTGGTTTTTTCGGACCAGGTCTTCTTGGCAAAGTCAACACTGCAGATGTTTCACAAGAAGAAGCTGAGGGTTTGGCTTGATGATGTCAGTGGCTGGGGTCCGTTGAGCCAAATTATTGCTAGGCTGTGATGCCTGGAACTTCCCATGAGCTGGTTACTACCCAGATTTAAAGGAAAGGTGGAAAAAAATAATGCTAGTCCCCCATGTGAATCAGCTGGCCACAGTGTTTACACAGTTATAAAAGGTCAACAATAAATAATGATGTAACCGAAATTACTGCGTATTTCTGTGTTGGGAAGATAGTGGCAAGTGAGCAGATGTGAGGCACACAGGAGGTGAAAGAGCTCATCTCCCAGGGCAGGGAATCAATAAATTATTCCTAAAATGGCAAAAATCCAGAAGGAGATGTTACTGAGAGATATGAAAGTGGACGTTTCAAATATGCAGTTTCAAGAGTTACAAGTGGCTACCCCTGGACCTGGACCAGGGCTGCAGTTGCTCATGACTAACTTCGTGGAAATCTTTGACTCTTTGTATTATACTCATGGGTAACTGTGATCTTAAAAAACAACCGAATTAAATAAATCCAAAACAAAAGCAAGAAGGACCAGTGTGGCCCCAGATGGGGTGGGACAGAGGCCAATGGGCTGTTATCAAATAATGGAGGCCTGGGAGGTGGGGATCCCTTTGTCAATCAAACGAAGGAAAGCTGATGGTGCCTGAGCTGAGGCGAGCCTTCCTCAGAGAGATACTAGGATGGTTGCTTCAATTGGAACTGGTGTGAGTCAGAGAGGGTAGGAGGGTGGGGCTAAAATACAAAAGAACTTAAGGAAAGAAGGAAAAGAAAGCCTGCTCTTTCCACGGGCAAGGTCCTCTGAGACCTCCGGCCCTGTTTAAGGGGAAGTGATTGAACGAACCCTTTGGTTATACAAATATAGAACCAAGGTGTGGTTGCTCCATTAAATGGGGAAGTTTCTGACAGAAAGCCAGTGTGTTACAGAGCAATGTGGATTGCAGATTGCTGGTCTGGACCATCCCTGGCTGGTTAGGCCCGCACACTGGAGCCCAGGATGTCATAGCCCAAGGGGCGGGAGGACATGAATGTGGTATCAGTCTGTTCTGAGAACGAGTCCATGTGTGTGTTCTTCTAGACTCCTAAGGACCCAACACCCGTAAACATGAAAGAATCCACGTAGGAGGAAGGGACTGAACTCACTCCCCCGAGCCTGGGTTAGGGCTATGTCTCCCTGGAAAGATAGTCCTCTTACCCACAAGGGAACTGAGCAAAACCAGAGCGTGGGCCCAGAGAGGCCAAGGCCTTCAGACTGGCCTGCTGGTTCCCACCTCTGGAATCGCACTGCTTCCTCCAGGAAGCATTTTCCAATGAGCTCACCACCGCACACCTGAGCCCTCACGTAACTAGCTTCTCAGTGTTCTGACCTCCAGATGTTTGGTCTAAAAGGACACCTCAGCCCCTGTGTGAGAGGTGATGCAGGATGCTGTGGGGAAAGCCCACCCCTCAGCATCCCAGGCCTGGGTTCGAATCCCAGCTTTTCTACATGCTGGTTGGGTGGACTCTCAGGCTCACTTTTCTCATTGGAAACATTAGGACTGAAAAACTCACTTCGTAGAGTTGTGAGGCTTAAAGGTGCTAACGTGGTTGAGCACTCATTGGCCCCAAGTGCAGCAGGATTAGAAGAATGACTAAGACTCAGGGGCTGAGGTGGGGTTGGGGTGAGATGAGTGGTGGGTGGTCCTCTCAGGGGATACTGCAGGCCTCTGCCAAGGCAGGATGTTGGATTGGACACCCTCAGAGACCCCTCTAGACTAGGCTGTGCTCATGGCACTCTTGCCCAGAGGTCCTGAGCCCTTTTAGCTGCAGTTTCTCCCACAGTCATCTCCAAGCTGGAGAAGAGGTCGGAGCTGGTCAGGACCTCCATGAAATGCTGGTTCAGGACAGAAGCCCCTGAGACTCTCCAGGAAACAAAATTCTGTTCCTTGGGCCCCATTCAGATGGGAAACAGGCCAGCTTGCAGTCATGCTTCAGATTAGACTTTGAGGTCTCTCTCTCTCTCTTTCCCTCTCCTTCTCCCTTTCTCTCTCCCTCAGTATAGATTCAGATGACACATGCTTCCTCCTCAGCTGGTCCTATATCTCCTTTGGATGCCCCTGTGTCTTATAGCCATACCACTAGGGTCTCCAGCCAAGGAACTGTATTTTGCCATGTATAATGTGCTCCCGTGTATAATGCAAACCCATGTTTTTGGCCCAAACTATCATGGAAAATACCTGTGTTTTAATTTTTTAATTCAAAATTTTAGTTTTTTTATATTTAGGTGCTTGCTTTTTGTATTATAAAGGAATTTTAGCATTTATTTTTTGACATATTACAGTACAAGAAATTTCATGTAGTGAATAATTGCAGAACAGTTATTGATTTCTAGAGTTACACTTTTAACTCATAAGCATAAATAAAATAATTAAAAACATTTACATAGATACAGAATTAGTACTGCCCATGTATAATGCGCATCCTTAATTTTCCCTCACAAATTTGGGCCAAAAAGAGCTCATTATACACTGCAAAATATGGTACATCATTGCACACATGTTCCCCAACCCCCTGACTCTGAGACTCCCTCTGACCCCTTTCCCATCTTCCATCTTCTTCCATCTTCATAGCCTAGGACAGATGTCAAGGAAAGACAATTCTCTTCATTTCTGAGATGACTCAGAGAAGTGGAGTGACACATATCACCTCCCTAAAGCCAGCTCGGCCTTGTTATTTCCCTAGTCAGATCTCTCTTGCTGTTTTGCAGGTCCTACCAAGTAAAGAGGCCTTGGCTGACCTTTCCTGTGACTTTGCTCCCATGTGCCTTCATGCACCCCACACTGCAAGCCATCGGACCACCCACTGTTCCTACTGTTTCCCCACCTTAATGACTTCTCTCATGCTATGTCCTCTGCCTGGTATTCTTTCCCTTCCTTTTCTGAATATCAAAGTTGAATTCTCCTACCAAGTTCCTGCTCTAGTGCCACCACGTCCTTTGGGATCTTCCCTGCCATTCCCCAGTGGACATTCATTGCTCCTGTCTCTGTACTTGCTTTGCATTTACCTCTCATGATTCATGATTTCATTCTGTCCAAAGCAGCTTATAGTCGACACAAGTTAGTCTGTGAGCAACTTGAGAGCCAGTACCCTGACTTACTCTTTGCCCTATGGCCTTGGGAAGGAACTTGCCCTTTCCTGATTTATAAAATAGGGATAACACCAGCTTTTCCTGGTTAGGGTGAGGATTGTGCAAATTGTCCAGCCTAAGGCTTCCAGTACACGTTTGGAGGATGGTGTGAAGTGAGTCAGGTAGAGCCAGGTGTAGCTGAGGCCCAAGCCCAGGCAACACTGTGCTATTCATGTACATCCTTCCCCCCAAGTGCATAAACCCATCTGGGGAAGTGAGATTGCTGTGGTTCTTAGAGGCAGCTACATATTGAAACCACCAGTGACCTGTTGCATCAGAATTCCTCAGGGAGCTTGCTGAAAATGCAGAGTACTGGGTTTCCTGGAATGGGGCCCAGAAGTCTCTTTCTAATAAGCTTCCCAGAGGATTCTGATGCAATAGCTCAGGCCACATGGGGCCATAGTAAACTCTGGGGGACGCAGGGATGGGGACATGATGACCACAGCCTCCCCTTCACTTAGGAGGTAGTGGAGGTGGATGTGGGGGCTAATAATGCCAACAGCCAGTGCCACTTCCACTCCCCAACTGGCTTCTCTTAGACCCCACCCAGGGCCTGACATGGGGCTCATCTGTGGTCAGACTGGTTTACCGGATTCACCTCTGTCTCCCCAGCCATCAGCTAAGAACAGGGCCTAGTCTGGGTGCTCAGCAAATATTTGTTGAACCAACTGAATTCCCTGGGGCCCACTGGCGGGTGAATGAGGACCCAGCCTGCTTGGCTCGATCTTACTCCCTATCCTCCCTCTGGGCCTGGCTGTTTCCCCACAGAGCCAGTGGGGGCTGGGGGTTGCCAGGCTGGCTTCATAGGGAGGGTGTGTACCATAAGGGAGTGGGAAGACCCTTTCCTCTTTGTGCTGGATGGGGCTGAAACGAGGGTAAATGTCTGGGGACACAGACGTCAACGCCCTCCACTAGCAATAGAGGTAGACGCCAGTCAGCAAGGATTACTGAGCTGAGACTATTCTCTGCCTTAGAGCTCACACAGCTTCTCTCAACCCCAGCTACATATTAAAATGTATGAGGAGGTTTTAAAAAATCCATGCTCAGACTTACCTGAGATAAAAAGAATGGGAATCTCTGGAGTGAGGCCTGCACATTGATATTTATATAAAGCAAGCCAGATAATTCTTTTGTGTGGCTAGAATGGAAAAACTGCTGGGCTAGTTCCTCCTTTCCTCTCCTTTCTCCTCCCAGGGCTGGCTGTCTGCTACTACCCAGACATTTATAATCATAATTAGTGAGCCCTTTCTATGTGCCCAGTATCACCTTGCTTCCTACAGATATAGCAGGGAATAAGCTAGACTTGGCACCTCCCCTAGAAGGGCCCACAGGCTAGTGGTGAAGACAGACTAGTGATGATTACAAATCATTAAAATACAGAGTGTTATGGGGGCATGTGGGAGAAGCCCCCACCTCAGCCTCTGAGGGTTGGCGGGGCTGAGGGGAGGTTTCCTGAGAGGGTGAAGCCTACGCAGAGGTCTGATGGAGAGGTAGGGATGCGCCGGGGGAAGGCAGAATGAGAGGAGTGAAGCAGGCAGGTGCACAGCACATGCAAAGCCCCACAGCAAGAAAGAGCTTGGTTCATGGACGGAGTGAAGAAGTTCAGGTCTGCTGCACTGTGCATGGAGGGATTTCCATGGGTTAATCGTGATGGGAAAGGCAGACGGCTAGATCACACGGAAGGCGGTAAGCCGTGTTAAGAAAATAATAGGAAGCCAACCACGGACGCGTGAGAGGGGACGGTGGAAGTTGACACGCAGATTTGTTTCACTTCCTGCTCGGTGCAGAATGGATTGGAGAGGCATAGAGTGAGGCAGGAAGACCAATCAGTGGCTGATGGGTAGGAGATGACAGCTGGCTGGACTCAGGTGGTGGTAGCAATGGAGGGAGGTGAGCAAATTCAAGGGTTACAAAGGAAGTGGCATGAACAGGGCTTAGTGACTTACAGGAAAGGGAAGGAGTGATGCATCCAGAGTGATGCTTGAGCTTCTGGTATGCACAGGCAGGTATGTGTGTCTAGTGGGGGCATGTACTGAGCTGTGGAACCAGGTAGAAGAGCAGGTTGGAGAGGGAAGATAATGGGTCTAGTTTAAAGCTTGTGCAGTTTAAAGATCAAAATTACGCTGGCTATAGCTCTTCCCTCCTGACAGGCACACAAAAACAGACACGTAGGCCTGGAGGAATGGGTGTGAAATGTCCAGAGACCATGTTCTAGGTTTACCTGCAGCACTGACTCTCTGGGTGACATTGGACAAGCCCCTGAGCCTCTCGGGGGCCCTCTTGAACAGAAACAATGGCCTTCCGGGTCCTGCACCACTTGGGCCTGAGAAGCCTGTCCCCACCAGCAGAGCTCCTGGGACTGCGTGTCAATACCCCTCGGGGGAGAAAAGCTGTTGTTCTTGGTCCTCCCATCCAGGATGTTAACCAGGGAGGAAGCCTGTGCCCCAGGGAACCAGTGAAGTACAAACAACTTTGAGTTGGCAGCAGCCCTTGTTCCTTCTGCAGAGCCTCCCTGGGCAGGTAGGCTCCCATAGGTCCCCGGGGAACCTCGTCCCAGACCCAGGAGGCCCAGGGTGGAGCCCTCCGTGCCAGGGTAGCAGAGAGCCAGCCCCAACACAGTTCTGCTCCTGCTCCTTCAGACACCTGGGCCTTCCCTCCAGCCTCTCTCTCCTGCATGCCCCAGAGATAGGAGTGCCACATTAGAGGGGTGGGGTGGGAGAAGGCACACTCATTTAAATTTGAATTTTAGATAAACATCAAATTCTTTTTTAATATAAGTATGCCTGGGTAATATTCAGGACTTCCTTACACTAAAAAATAAACTTGACACTTTCTGAAATTCAAGTTGAACGGGACATCCTGTATTTTATCTGGCAATCCTACCCAGAGAAGACCCCGGGTGCCAGCCGGTAAGACAGGAATGGGTGGTTCCCCTAGCCCCTCCCCCAACCCTGCTGCGCTTGCTCCGTTGAAGGCTGGTGAGAACTTATCATTCCCCAAATCCTTGGCAAGCTGCAGCCTTCACCAGATGTTATGGCTGGCTTTGGAGCCAGGGTATTTGGAAAGGTGTCGCGTCTAATTAATCTAATAAGTGGGTTGTAAGCTCTGACCGGAACCTGCAGAGGATTCACCCTGACAGATGGGGAGAAGTGGGTCAGCCTGCCAATAGGCTGCTGGCTGTGGCCAGAGGAAGAGCTAATAGGAGGCTCTGACTTCACATCAGATCCAGGGGAAGCAGAAGTTATACCAACATCATATTAACAGTGATAATAACTGTCATTTATGGAACCCTTACTAATGCCACGCACTGAGCAAGCATTATCTCATTTAATTCTCCCAACAACTCTAGAAGGCAAAAGGTATTATTATCCCCATTTAACAGATGATGAAACTGAGGCCCTAAGAGGTTGAGTAATTTGCCCAAGGTCACACAGCTACAAAGGGGTAGAGATAGGGATTCAAACCCAAGCATTTGGACCCTGGGATTTGTGCTTTTAGCCACCAATCCCTTGACTCCTTCCCCTACCCCGCTTCCCCAGCCCCAATCATTTGCAAGACATTTGGTAAATGACATATATACATGAGAGGAAAGACTCTCTTCATTCATTCTACTAACTTTTGAACCATTGTCTATGTTTGAGACATCCCGCCTCCACTGGCTTCAGGAATATGGTAGTTCGGTGGGAGAGAGAGATAAATGAATTAATACTTGAAAAAGCACTTAGGTCATGCCTGGTACATAGTAAGCACTTTACTTAACAAATACTTACTGCGTGCCTGCAGTGTGCCAAACCCTGGTCTAGGCTATTGGAACATAACAGTGAACAGAGCAGACAAAAATATGTGCTTTTGTAGCATTTGTATCTTTGCTTACATTCTAATGATAGCTATTCTTCTTAAATGAACTATTATTACATAAATAATGTTAGCTTAATATTTTAATTATTATTTTTAAATGATGGGATGATTTGCTAAATCTTGCTCTGTTGATCTTAAGAGGGCACAAAGCAGGAAGAGAGTTAATCCTCTGAGTTGGACACGACACTTCCTATGGTTTCAGAGATGGGTGGGTGACTTGACTTTAAAAGGCCACTGGGTCTGGGGATGGTAGTGAGACCACTGATGACCTACCAGCCTTGAGGCCGGTGGAATGAGAAGCCGGTGGGGCACCTGCGCTGTAGGGCTTGGCCAAGCCCTGCTGTCAGCAGCTGGCTGGGCAGAGGAAGTGTGGGGATACAGGGTAAGGGTGGTCTGCCTGGCTGGCGTGGAGAGCATGGGAGCCAGTCTTTTTCTGAGAATCCTTTGTGAAACTCTGGTCTAAGCAGAAAGCTTTGCCCCGAGTTGATGGCTAACGCTCATGAAGGCTAATGTGGCACATGAACCTTGCATTGGAGCAGGGGTGGGGAATCAGCCACAGCTTCCGGCAGCTCCGACTGACTAACTGCCACGAACAGGGTTCCAGCCATGGGCCCATGTCACTCTGGGACCCCACAGACTTCTAGGAACTCCCACTCTGACCTTGGCCTCCCCACCCTGCCCCCAGCACTGGCACACACTTGTTTAAGAGACAGTGACTTTTGATTTGTCACCTGTCACGCTTCAGAGGGGAGGGGGGGCACCAGAAGGGCCGTGGGAAACTGAAGCTATTGGGGAGATTAGAAGGAGACAGAGGGGAGGGGCAGGTGTGCCTGGGAGAGGCCTCGAGAACAGGTGCTCTGTTCTCACGTTCTGATTGTTCCGAGA
The DNA here is from genome assembly GCA_004026885.1 of Lyroderma lyra. Taxonomy (NCBI): domain Eukaryota; kingdom Metazoa; phylum Chordata; class Mammalia; order Chiroptera; family Megadermatidae; genus Lyroderma; species Lyroderma lyra. The sequence goes on along the minus strand of PVJL010000152.1, from coordinate 387,881 downwards.
GAGAAGGAGCCTCTGGCTGAGAGCGTGGTGTCACACGGCCAGCGTGTGGCCGCTTGTGATGTGGCAAGGTGTTTAACTTGTAGCCAGTGAGGGCCAGGGAGGCCCCTGGGACTGTTTCTGGGTGGAGATACAGTTTAAACTTGGCTAATGGAAGGCGTCCTTAGTTTAGGGGGTAAGGGGCAATTCTGACCCACTGGCAGCTGGTGCCTGCACACATGTAACTAGGGCTACATGCCTGTGTCTGGGAGGACACGTCTGCTTTGCATGTCTGCATCCATCTTGGGATGGTTATGTGAGTACGTGTCTGGCTGCCTGCTGTCTGTGAATCTGTTTTTGCACATACACGAATAGAACTTGCCTGTCGGGTTGGGGTGGGTACGAAGGAGCACTATAGAGCAAGTCAGGACCCTGGGGTCTTCTCCCAGCCAAGCCTGTCACGGAGGGGCCATGGAGTCTATGCCTTCTGCTCTCCAGGCCTCCCCTGTCACAAAGCCTGTTGGTCAAGCTTCCATTTGTGGTGCTAGTGACCCTGAGCATCCTGGGTTCTTGGTGTGGTGACCTGGAGTGAGGAGAGGATCCAGGGCTCAGGAAACCTCTGCAGATTGGCAGCAGGGTCATGGGATGCACCCTATGACTAACTAATTGGTCCCTTAACACTGAACTCAGGTGACATCCTATGACACTGTTGCCCCTGCTCCCTGCCACATCCACTGAACCAGGCTGCACCATGGACATGAAACAAAGCTGTCAGCCCACAGGCCCAGCCAGCCAGCAGCCAGGCCGGGGAGCACATCAGTATTCGGGGCTCAGCGTGGTCTCGGCCTGCTCTGGCCACTCCCTGTTAGAGGCAGTCCCAGGCTTCCTGATGGCGTGGTGAGAAAACGCTGTTTCCAGAGAAGGTGCCCAGGATGGCCGTAAGCAGGGAGGGGGTTGAGGGTGGCAGCAGTGAATCTGGCCAGCCGACGGGGTCTGTGAAAGCCAACTAAAAAAGTCCATGGCACCCACCCATTGCTGTTCGGACTTCCTCTGTCTCCATCTCTCCCTCTTATTCCCGTGCTGCTTGTCCTATTAAAACCTCTAGTGCAATGCTGTCCAGTGGAACTTTCTGCAACGATGGAGATAGTCTCTATCTGCGCTGTTAAATGTGGTAGCCACCAGTCACAGGTGGCTATTGGATACTTGACATGTGGCAAGTGTAATTGAGAAACTGGGTTTTTTCATTTTATTTAATTTAATTGTGGACAGCACGGCTTTAGTGAACCAATTCCCACTGAAGGGACTAAAAATGGCTTCAATGTCCCGATTCACATTTCACACTTTGCCAATGACATAGTTCCTCCATGTCCATTGTCCCCATTGACACAGTAACTCTGCCAGATAAGGACAGAACCTATGAACCCCACTGCACAGAAGGTCAAGTGACTTGCCCAAGGTCTCCCGGCCATTGGGCAAAGTAGTGAGACTAGAGTCGAGGGCCTCTCACTCTATAAGTGGGGCTCACTCTGTCACTAGCCTCCTTAGAGCAGACCCTGCATTGGGCACTGAGATTTCAGCCAAAAACGATGACTGATGCTAGACCCAAGCTTGACTTGTGGAAAAGAGGTTTTAGAGGTAGCATATGGAAGGGTCATTGTAACCTAAAATTGCTCACTCTATTTTAGGAAATATGAATATTATGAGAGGCACTTATAGGCTCGGCACTGTGTGGGACTCTTTATAAATGTTATTTCATTTACCCTCACAAGGTCATGTAGTTTTTCTCCCCATTTTCCAGATAATGAGATGGAGGCTCAGGGTGGTAACTTGAGTCATCCAAGATCATACAGCAAACAAGTGGCAGACATAGGCTTTGAACCAGACCCGTGGCTCTGAAGGTTTCTCCTCTGCTACCACCTGGCTCTGGATAAAGGCCTGACTTAGAAGAAGCTGACTGTGAGAATGAGACAGCACTTGGAACAGGGCCCCCACTATGTGCAGAACTCTGGCTGAAGCTAGAGGGCAAAAAGAACACAGCTCCCTGGGTCCCGGCCCCAGGGGACCTGCCTGCTACCAGGGTTTAGGAAGCAGGCACAAATGAGTCAATGAATTGCAGCTAAACAAAGAAAACTTACTAGAGTGACGTGGGTGAGCGAGGCTGGGGCCGATTCCACCTGGAAGCTTCTCTCACTGGGACCGATTCCACCTGGAAGCTTCTCTCACTGGGGCCGATCCCACCTGGAAGCTTCTCTTGTCTTAGTCAATGACTCACCTGCATTTGATGCTTTCATTCAGCTCCAAGGGCAGTTTCCTGACCAATTTCTGTTTCAAATATCTATTGTACGCAACAAAGCACCCCCAGAAGAATGATTGTTGTTTGCAGTGGCTTCAAATAGGTTGACAATGTACTGTGGAGTTGTATGCCTGAAACCCTTGCTAACAGATGTCACCCCAATAAGTCTAACAATAAAAATGAATTAAAAAAAAAAAACAAAAATCAACAACAACAAAAAACCAGACATATATTTGTTCGTGATTCTGTACAATGGGCAGGACTGGTGGAGACGGCTCATCTCTGCTCCTTGGGCGTCAAGCTGGGGCCGTTCTGTTCATCTTGGGGTGGGAGGTGTCACGCATGTGGCTGCATCTGGCTGGTTGAGGAGCCAGCTGAGGCATAGACTCAGCTGGAATCCTGGGGTGCCTGGGTTTCTCTCCTTCTCCATCAAAGTCACCCTCTCTTCACGTGGCCTCTCCAGCAGATTTCTTACCTGGAAGCTCAGGGCTCCTGTGGTAAGACCTTAGCAATGAGGCCTGGAGAGAAAGAATACCAGCCTGTCTCACGGGGCATTCTGAGGGTGTGGGGACAGAATGTGTGTGCAGTCCCTCTCCCAGAGTCTGGCTGCTGTCGCTCTCAGCTCACATTGGTGCTGCTAAGTCTAAACACCAGTCACAGCCTCCCCAACACAGACAACTGATGAAGCCCTATCTGTGGCCTTCCAGTTTTATCTTTCAAAGCTCCTCCCCTTCACGTCCCACACTCCACTGACCTGAACTGCACTCCACAAAACACACCGTGTGCTTCTGAGCGCCCCTGCACTCAGCTCTCTGCCCAGAATACCCTTCTTCCAATTGCCCATCTGGCCAGTCCTCCCCAGGGCCTTCCCTGAGCCCCTCTTCCAGGGCTGGCTTCTTTGCTTTCCCCCAAGTTGTTCAGAGGTGACAGTGGCTCACCTAGACAGTGAAGGCAGGCAGGGCCTGAAGCTCATAGGTCCTTTCTCAGAGGCTCTGGTGGGAAAGGCTGCTCAAGGGGCCTGGGCCTGATCATGACAATGGGCCCCAGTGGTCAAATGCAAGGGCTCCGGAGCCAGGCTCGTGGTTCAAATCCCACTTACAACCTAACTTTTTGGTACCTCTATTTTCTCATCTGTACAGTCAAGATAAAGTAGTACTTAGCTCCTCAGTTTGCTGTGAGAGTTAAATGAGAAAATTACCTGTGTCAAGTGCATGGTGAGTACTCCGTAATTATTGCTCCTACTGTTATTAATATGTGCTCCTCAAAGCCAGGCTGTGGACTGCTGACTTCCTCGTGAGCTGGGCTTCAGCTGGGCAGGGAACCAAGGCTGACCCCACTGTGACCTTCAGCCTGACCCTCCCTCCCACCGCCCTGAGAGGCCAGCTGTTACCACAGTGTGACCTGTCACAAAATACCCTGTTGCCGAATTCCCTGTCCCCCATCCTTCTTGTTAGTGCCTCCCTGCCTGGATCAGCCCAGCCACAGACCCCAGGCAGTCTGAAAGGTGTTAACAGGAGGCCACAGTCCTCTGGGCTTTGGTGCCTGGCAGCCCCCGCTGCATGTTACAGAGAAGGAAGGATCTATGCCTCCCCAGTCCTGGCTAGGTGCTGCTCTTTCTTCTCTCCTGGAAGGCCTCGCAAAGGGCTATTGAATAGAACGAAACCTGCATTCCTTTCCAAAATCTTGCTGGTGACTCGGTGTTAGTCTTACACCAATGGTCACAGGACCCCGAGACAAGTTAGACAATATCAGTCTTGGAGTATGGGGTGAGCCTATCCAGTTAGCTAGTCGGTCATTTTTGTCGTCCACTCTTCTTTATCCCACAGAGATTTCCTGAGCACCTACTGTGTGCCAGGTGCTATTCTAGGCAGAGGCTATAGAGAGGAGGATTGATAACAGTAGACTCCCAAGAAAAGCACGCCTATGCCTGTGAGCTGGCAGCCACTTTGTAGCCTTGAGGTCTGGGGGCTCTTTCTGGTTCCCTCCCTCATGTTCATCTATGTTAACACAAAGCCAGAACCTCAGCTCTGGACTCTGCAGTCAGAATCTGCCTCTTACTCACTGAAAAGTAGGTTGGCTCAAATCTCTGAGACTTGGTGTCCTCATCCATAAAATGGAAGTGCAGCTGGGAGGGCCAAGTAAGAGCACCTGCAAAGGGCCCAGCACCGTGGCAGACACTTCCCAGCACCCAGCAGATGGCCTTCGTCCACCCTTTACCATCCTTTTCCCTCACCACAGCCCCACCTCCTCACGTTGGAGTCTTGCCTTTCCTCTGACTTCCTGGGGCTGGATGCAGTTTTGCTGACAATAGCCACATTGCCTTCTGGACCCTGGAGAATGCAGAAACCTTTCCTGTGAGACATTTGCCCCCAGATGCCGGGGTCACAGAGGTCTTAAAACCTGAGATCAGAGAAAAGAGAGGTGGGTGGTGACAGGGGCCATATATCAGAGCACTGTCCCAGCTGTTGGCAGGAATTCCTTCCCAGCCAAGGACAGACGGAACCAGCCTCCCAGAACGCAGATCGATGGGGCACCTGGGGTGGGAGCTGACACCGAGGGTGAGGAATTCATGTGACCCTGTCATCTCCTGTCAGGAGACTCCCACGCTTTTCTTCCTGCAGCCGGGAAATGAAGTGACAGGTCATTCTGAGGGGCAACTGCTGACAGGCCCTTCTGTAACATTTATTTAAAACTGGCAGTCCTATCTCTTTCTGAAAGGGACTAAGGGAATGCTCTGACATTTGCGGAATGCCTACTGGCTAACCAGCCCTTTCTGCGCTCACACTGTCATTGAATCCCCACAAGAACCCCCATTTTAGCAGCAAGGAAACGGAAGCTCAGAGAGGTAAAGTAACTTGCTGATGTCACCCAGCTACTCCAAGGCAGAGGAGCATTAGAAACCTGTTTCCTCTGTTATTTTTTTAAATGCAGCTATGACAGGATAAAAACAAAACAAAACAAGACAAAACAAGAAACATAAAAATGGACTATTAAATATCAGAGAGAGCAACCGTTCTCACCTTCTGGGGGGGGCCTTCGAAGACTAGGATTCATCTAACGCATTCATCATGCTGATCAGTGCGGTAAACATTTTCTAGAGGGATACGTAAGAGACATTACTAGACAAACCTTTAGGAAGAGCAACTAGAAGGGGGGAGGGATCAACAAGAGGATCTCCCTTCTCGTTGTACGTCTTTCTATAGCATTTGAACTATTTTTCATGTGCATTTAAACAGCAGAAACATAATGCCCTTGAGCATTATGCTAAATGAAATCAGTCAGAGAAAGACAAATATCATATGATCTCTCTTCTATGTGGAATCTAAAAAAAAACAAACAACCAAACAAGCTCATAGATACAGAGAACAGATTGGTGGTTGCCCGAGGTAAGATGAGGGGTGGGTGTGGGGCAGGAGAAATAAAATGAAAACAAAGCAAGGACAACAAAAACGCTACACTGCAGGGTAAGTGGGTCCATAAAAAACACAAACAGCTTACACATAATAACTAAACAAGTAATAAATAGCAGAAACAAGGGGTCCTCACTGTGAAAGGAATGTGGGTTGTTTTTATTTTCTTTTTGATACTTTTCTGAAATAAAAAAATAAATACATTGCTTTAAAAAAAAAAACTTTGAAAAGCTAATGAAATCTGACTGAATCCCAAGGAAATTTCACAAATATATTTATTCCCATAATTAAGGATTCTTTGTACGGAAGATCAGAGAGAATATTAATACGTAAAGTTCAGGCCAAAACGAGATTTCCATGACTGAAAGCAGAATGCAGTTCTCTGACATCTGTATTGAAGACATTGTGATCAATAATTAAAAATGGAAGAAGGAAAACCTAGGCTAATGTGGTTTCTGGAAACAAGTATTTTATTTTACTTTGAGCCTCATACCTTAAGTGGAACCTTGAACAGAGTAGATGCCCCCAAAATCCATTGGTTAATGGATGACTGTCTGTTGAATCCTGAAGTAGGTCAATAATTGTTAATGGAAACCTATAATAAAATGCTATTGGTCCCAACTGCTATCCCTGGACCCCAGGTATGTCCTTAATCCAGGTGGGGGCAGGGGGATGAGTGTGGTCAGCCCTGGGCTAGCTTTCAAGGGTGGGACTGACCCCGTCACTGTCAGTGTCTGCTTGCCCCTTCGATACAGTACACAGAGGATGCATGGGGCTCAGCCTCATTCAATGTTTACTGCCCTTTCCCCGGCCTCTTGCCCTCCTCCCAACACATGCAGGTATACAGAGGCCTGAGTTGAAACCCTTGTTCTCATGTCTGTCTAGGAGCTAGAATCCAACCTTACAGGATTTCCTTCCTCAGACCCAGGAGATGGGAAAGCGCCCAGAACACCATGGGCATGCCATTGCCTCAGAGGCTACGCATCTCCACTCGAGTGCACCATCTTCCTTCAAACCAGATAGATGACTCTTCCAGCTCCCCTCTCTGCCCACACACCCACATTCACCCCACCTCCAGGACCACAGCCTCCACTTGGCTCCCCAATCCAGTCTCCCATCACCAGATGTCATGAGCACGTCCCCCACCAGGCCCACCTTTCCATTCCCTCCAATCTCCCTGGCCGCTCCCTCACCAGGCACACCTCATCTTCTGCATGGACTATTGCAGTAGACTCCTAATTTGTCTTCCTGCTTCCAGGCTCTCTACCTCCAGTCCAGTCTGCACAGGACAAAGCACCCTCTCGTCCATGCACGATCCTGCCCAGAAACATTTGAGAGCTCCCTGACACCTGTAGGATAGGGTCTCACATGCTCACTGGCATCCATTTAACTTAACCAACACCTCTGTTACACTCCCTCTGGACAAGATACTATTTAGTCTAAGTGCATTAAAACTATGAACTCATTTAAGGAGCATAAAGCGAGGTTGGTACGGTTATTATCACTATTTTACAGATGGGGAAACCAAGGCACAGAGAGGTAAAGTAGCTTATTACAGTCACATCATTAGTAAATGCCAGAACCCAAATTTGAACCCAACTAGTCTAGCTGCAGAGTGCTCATTTGGGCATTTGCGGCTAGAATGCTGGGTACCACCCTGGCTCCCTTTCACGAGCTGGTATCTTCCTTGCTTTTCCAACTTTCTCTTCCAACCCCTGGGTCTCATCACACTGACCTGAACATGACTGTCCTCTGATCCTGTCCTCCCCATGAGGGCTCCTGGGCTCTGTGTTCCTCCTCCATGGAATGTTACTCATACCCCTTCTCTCCTGGTTCTCACTCCTGTCAAGGCTAAGTTCTAGACTACTTCCTTGACGCCCCTGCCCCCAGCCTCAGTGGTCATCCACACCTTTCATTACTTCCTCTCAGCCCTCACCTGGTGATCTTGTCCAGCCGTACTGCCAACCCTCTCGTGGGGTCGGCATAAATTCTACATTCCCCATTCCCTGAGGGCAAAGAGAGGGCATGCTGCAATTCGTACATATCTCTCATACTAGCCCATTGCTCCAGGGAGCTGGGGAAACTGGTGAGACTGGACCAGTGAGGCAGGGGAGGGCTTGGGCTTCCTGGAGGAGGTGGACATGCACGGACTCATTGGGCCCTGGAAGAGGAAAAGAGGAGGCCCTAGGGACTTGCCCCAGCCTGCCGCTCCCTCTTGGTGATTTCCCCATCACCCCTCCTCACACTGCTCCTGGCACCCTGATCTCCTCATTCCTGTCCTGGGACATTTGTGCCTGGAATGCTCTGCAGGGCGGATACTTCTGGTCTTTCCCCAGCACAACTTGAAAGTCACCTTCTCTTCGAAGTCTTGCCTGATCACTCTGATGTTGCGTTGCCTTTCTCTAGCTCTCTCCCTTTCTATTCTTCTCTATGGTCCCTACCAGTTCCCAAAGATACTTGCTTCTTTCCTTGTTTGTAGTCTGTTGCCCCCCACCATCCCACTTACCTCTCCCTTGTTTGCCTCTGAATTCCAGCAACTTGCACAAACCTGGCACATAATAGGCCATCAACAACTATTAACTGCATGAAAGCATGAATTAAGGGCCCAATGAGTGAATCTTGTTTCTTGTGGACCAACGTAATCATGCAGGGACCCGGGCCTCTCCCACCCCTCTGTGTCTGGGAAAGACCATCTGTGCCCATAGGCAGCTGCAACACAAAACCTCCTCTTTGGCAACACCCCAGAAAGGTCTTGTGGGCAGACCTGGAGAGGTCAGGGAAGGGGGACTGGTGGTCCCCAGAGTTTCCCACTTCAGTGGGATGAGCTGCAAAGACCCTTGTTGGCTTCAAGCCTGATGCGAATCTTTAAAACGTGTAGGTCATTTTCACCATTGTGGTAGGCAAAATAAGTTTCATGTAGGCATAACTTCCTTTGTGGACCATTTTCCTACTGGGCTCTCATGTGAGCTCCAAAAGGTGAGCAGGAATCTGTTTTAATGGAAGATGGAGTTGAGTTTCAAAGATATTAAACTGCTGATCAAAAACTACTCAGCTCTAAGTTCTGGTCCTAAACCAGAAAATTATTGAGTGATGTTCACTCTCACTCGTATTGAAGGGGGAGGAATCATTTGCCCAGAAGAGACTCTAAGGACATGGGGTGTTGATAGTATTTAACTCTTATTAACCTTATCTAGTAACCCTATTTCCATACATTAGGAACTTCTCTGAGACACTTATATGTAGAAACTGATTCAATCCTGACACTGTCCCTGTGAGAAAGGAACACTTGTAATCTTCAGTTAACAGATTAGGAAAGTGAGACAGAGAGGGTAAGTAACTTGCCCAGAGACACACAGCTAGTGAGTGGAAGTGGTGGCAGTAGTATTGCTCCCAAAATAGTCCATGTGCTTCCCTTTGTTTCCCATTCTCTTCCTGTGAGGTTGTGACTAGTTTTACCCAATGAAATATGGGTGAAGGGATGGATGTCTGTCACTTCCAAATGGAGGCAGTGAGAAGCTCGGGCACAATTCTCTAGTCTCTCTTTTCTCCTGACTTAAAAAGGGTGGAGTTGTGCAGACGACGTCGCTCCAGGATGGTGGTGCCTTCAACCACCTGGATCTCTAGGTGGCCCTGTGGAGCAGAGTCCCTCATTGTCCCACAGGGGACGTGTAGCATGGAAAAAACACTTCGATCGTTTTAACCTCAGATAGTTGGGGAATTGCCTACCACCACAGCTCTCCTACCCTATCCTGAGTAACACAGTAGAGGCATCAAGGCTCAGCCCAGCTCCACCTTAACCATGAATTCCAAGGTGAGTATCTGGGCATGAATCTTACCTAGTAATAGTCACCCAAATCCTCAGAACAAATTGTGCCATTTCTCTCCTTCCCCAGCATTCCCCAAATATGCAAGGGACATATCCCATGGAGCATCTGCGTATCTTGAAGCCTTCATTAGTAACCCTGCTCTGTCTGGTTCTGGTAGAACCCAGGACCCAACTGGCCAATGAGAACACTAAGTCCTCCTAGCCCAGCAACTGTGCACAGGACTCTTGTTGGGGTAGGCAGGGCAAATCCCAGGACTTGGCGTACGATTTAGCAGGACAAGAAATCTGAGTTTTGGGGGGTGTAGGGCTGAGCTGGTGACCATTTTGCCACCCTGTGTGAAGCCAAAACCATCTCCACTAAAAAGCAAGTCTGTTACTGACCAAGGTAGTTTGAAGAGGAATTTTCTGTCACTTCTAACCAAAGGAGTTCTGAGTGGGATGTCTCTGCCCCATCTCCCTCCACCATGCTGCAGGGCACTGGGCGTTCTGGACGGAGGCAAGACAGACATATTGGGATCCAGGTGACCAGGAGGAGAGGGCACCATTAATCGTCAGAGAAAGGTCTGGAAGAGATAGATGGGCGCAGTGAGGCTGAGGTGCTGGGGGGATGCCCAGAAGGCGGGAAAGGAAGTGTGGGCACAAGTCTAGAGGGTGCTGGAGCCTCTGAGCCAGATGCGGGAGGTGGCAGCTGAGTGTCGGGGAAGACCGACATTATGGAGGGGGTGGGGGTGGGGATCAGAAAGAGGACAGGGAAGAGGATGGAGGCCAGACCCTGGGGAGTGAGAATCTTACTGCAATGCGAGAAAGAGGAGTGAAGGGGTGTGTGGCCTGGCACAAGCTCCTGAGCCCCTTTTCCTCAGTTAAATGGGTTCAAAGTCTCCCTGTGCTGTGCTGTGGTGGGCGTGGAGAATGCACAGGAAGCTCTTCTCTAGGTGCCAGAGCTCAACAGACATGAGGTGATTATTTATTGGTCAAATGGGAGCACAGAGATAGAGCACCCCACGCAGTCGTGGAAGGAGGCGTTCCCGAAGACGCTGCTTCCTTTCTGGCATTCCCCACATACTGCCCTCACAGTCTGTTGTCACATCCCTCTCTCCATGACAGTGGGACCTCCTGGAGTGGGAACCAGGACCTATCCCCTCGCATCCCAGAGCCCCGCACAGTGCCTGGCACAGCATGAGTCCTTGTTGATAGCGGAATGACAGAAAGACTAGTTGGGGCCCTGACTTCTCCACAGGCAGAGGAGGAGAGGGCTGAGAAGGAGCAGTTGGATTTGTCTCGTGAGGAGTCACTGGTCACTGGTGGCAGTTGGGTCTCGAAGGGTTGGTGTGGGATCTGCAGCCTCTCTGAGCATCCCTGTCCCTCCACAGCTCCCTGCCCATCACCACCTGCCCCCAGCAGGTAAAAGGAATTGGGGGACAAGGGAGTGAGTGACCTGACTCCCTTTCTCAGGCCAATTTGTCACCAGCTGGCAGGTAGCCAAGACTCTTGCCCCCTCAATTTGGTAGGAGTTCTTATCTCAGAAGCTACTAGAAGACTTTGGCAAGCTGGATCCTCTTCCATCATTCCTGGGGCAGTCTGGCAGATGACCACAACGATGCTCCAGTGTGCAGCTGAGTTCATCCCCAGAAGCACCACATGTGTACCAGGCCACCTAGGTGGTGGCACCCAGGGCACTTCCTCCAAGGCCAGCCTCCAGGGAACCCACATCTTTGTTACAAGCCCCAAGCTCTAAGGGGAGATACGGGAGGTCTGATCTCATGGGAGTTGAGATGAAGGGACCGCCTGGAGCCCGCTGTTCCTGAATCCCTACCTTGCACAACCTCACTGGCCCTGAGGCCCTGCATTCCAGCCTAGGGTTTAATGCACGGGTGTGAGTTCTCTGTGATTTTTCCTCGTTAAGATGAAAACACTCCAGTGGGGGTGGGGGGCACATTCACTGCAGGGAAAGCAAACAAATCCCACAGCCAATGCCTCAGGACACAGTGACCACGGGGACTTGCTGGAGGGGAGATGCAGAAAGCTTAGTGAGTGGCAAAGTACTGCAGCAAACCTTTCCTTCCTTCCTTCCCTCCTTCCCAACTCTGTGTCCAGTGCACATGTACGGGCACCAACTCCATGCCAGTCACTGGCCAGGTGCCGGGGTCACCAGGTTTGTTCCATCGAAGTCCCTGAGGTGAGAGTGAGCTGAGCCTCTCTTCTTAATGCCCAAGAACCACAGAGACTAGAAGGGAGTGAGGGGGAAGCAGAGGACCTACCCTGCTCCTGTCCCGGCCTTCTGCCACAGTGCAGAGGACACGAAGGAGCAGAGCCGAGTCCTGAGGACTGGTAGGAGACTTGGAAGAAGCCACCCACTCCCCTTGTCCCTCAGTCCCCGGGGTGGGGCCAGCTGTGCCCCGGTGCCCTTCTCGTTGAGACCATCACAGTCCTAACCCTAGGAGGTTTTCCCCTTCTCCCTGCCCCGTGTTCTCCCCTCCCAGCTGGAGCCCCTCCCTGGACTCCAGGTGAGCCCTGAGAGGCCCAACAAACGCACTTCATGTCCAGTATAGCTGGAGATCTGTCCTATCAGATCAGGGGACACGTGTTAGAAAAGGTCAGGTCAGGCCTGGGGTGATTCAGCAGTCCCTCTAACCAGCCCCCCAGGTGCTTCTGTTGCCACTGGTTTGAGAATCACAGGCTCAGAGAACACTTGGAGAATTTGCTGGGGGGTGGGGGGGGTGGGAAGTGGGGAGACAGGAAAGGGACATCTAGCAGGTGGCTTCTTGGCAGGAAGGAGCAGGGTCCGCTCCTGGGCCAGGATCCTGGTCTCCTTTGGGGCTGTGATCTTGTGAGGACAGGTACATCAGGTAGGTCCTGGCTTCCCTGTGCTTTCCAAAGGAAACTGAACCCCTCAGATTTTCAGGAGCCTATTCTTGAAAAGCTTTTAAGTTATTTAATACAGAATTAACATTTGAATACATTCTCCCTGGAAAAAGTTAAACCAAAGGAGGGAGCAACACGGAAAAGCCTTCCCTTGGCGCCTCCAATGCCAGAGCCTTCCTCAGCAGCAGCACTGCTGTCTGTCTGGGGCCCAGCCTTCGAGAGCATTCTGTACATTGGTATGTTTGTACAGAAGTACGAGGTTTGGATGTTTTTACATAAACAGGATACAGGTGGGTTTATTGTGGCCCAGCTCCCCAGTCCCTCACATTTAACAGCACATCACAGGGTCAGGGCCTTTTCTCAACATTGTCTCCAGTGTTGTGGCTACTGGGACAAGAGAACAAAACGTTTTCACACGACATCAGAGCACCTCCTTTTCTGGGGCCCTGCACATCTCCCCTAGTCATGCCTACTGTGCCCAGAGCATTCAAGGTGTGAATGTGCACACACACAGAGTGGTCTGATTTGAGGAATCCCTTCTGGCCTTGCTCAGCACAGAACCCCTGAATTCCCGAGCACTGAGATGCCAAGGGGCTGGGGCGTCCTTTGGCTCCAGGTCAGGTATTCCTGGGCCCCGGAGGACAGATGGGCATTAGAAGGTTGTGTCACCACTGACGGTGTTGTGAGCGTTTGTACCTACATTCATCCTAAGTGGGAGTCCAAAGCCTTCCCTCAGATTTCCAAAGTCCTCCAAAGCCCCAAAAAGGATTAAAGCTGCAATTGTGAGTTGATTGCCTCTTACTGGAGGAGAGATATTAGGGAAGGAGGCCCGGCCTTTCCGGAGCGCTAACTCACAGTCGCAGGCTCGGCTGGGCCGGCCCTTGGAAGATGGCGGCCTGGCCGTCTCTGCGAGCTTGGGCGTGGGCGGCCTCTGAGTGGCAGAGCGAGATGGAGAAGCGTTAAAGATGAGGTCAGTGAGGCAGGGGAGCAGCCCACTTATACTGAGGTGAATAATGTCCCCCCAGAATCCATGTCCTTCCTGGAACCTCAGAAAGTGATCTTATTTGGAAACAGGGCTGTTGCAGTTATAATTAACTTAAGAAGAGGTCATACCAGAGTGGGGTGTGCCCTTAATCCCCTAGCACTGGTGTCCTTATACAAGGGAACAGCACAGAGGTCACAGAGGGAAGAACAGCAGAGACTAGGGTGATCCATCTGCAAGCAAGGACCCCACACGATTGCTGGCAACCCCTGGAAGCTGGGACAGAGGCCTGGAGCCGAATCCCCCTCAGGAACCAGCTCTGCCGACACCTTGATTTAGGAGTTCTGGCCTCCAGAACTCTGAATCAATTTCTGTTGTTTAGGCCACCCAGTTCATAGCACTTTGTTATGCCAGCCCTAGGACATGAATACACCAAGAGAGAGGTGACAGTATGTGGAGCCCAACAATGGCTTCCGGGGAGACCCTGAGGCCCCCACAGAGTCCCCAGCTCTCAGTAACTGAGATGGCTGCGCCCCTTTGGGTCAGAGTCTGCTGTGTCCCACACAAGCTGGGGCTGTGCTCGCTCAGGTGTGCAGGCAGCTCTCAGCCTGCAGAGATTCCTCCCACAAACAGCCAAGCCAAACACATGTTCCCCCGCAGGCCCCCGAGTCACCTGCCACTTGGCAATGAGTGGACGTCAGCCCAGCTCCTGGCTGGCGCACTGACAGGCGCCCATCTGCTCCGGAAGTGCCCGGCCTGGATAAACACGGCCAGACTCTGCCTCCCACGGCCGGACCAAGCGGGCCAGGAGGGCTGAGCAGAAGCCCTGTGCCTCAGGCCTCAGGCCCCCCGCGGGGTCACTTTGCACCCCAACCTGGCCCCTGGCTGCCCTAGTAGGAATGGCATTCTTGGAAAATGGGAAGGAAAACACTACTAGAAAGGAAAAGTTGGGGCTTGTCATCGGACTCAGCCTATCCCCCAGGTGACTTCCGTGGGTCACAGCCCCCTCTCACTGGCCCTCCCCACCTCACTCACACCCACATACAGCCATCTGCCACCCCTGCCCCCTCCCACCCCCGGCAGGCACCACAGCCTTATGACTCAGCGCCCAGTCCTGAGGTTGCTCTGTGGGTGGCCGCTCCGGAACCTCGGTGGGGAGGGAGGTGCTGGGAAGGCGGCCGGAGCCGGTGGGGGGGCGGTGGGGGGAAGATACCTGCAGATCCCAGGCGGCCTCTCCGGAGCACCGAACTCGGACAGCCTCCGTCCGGTTTTTAAAGCGGACCAACTCTCCAGCACGAGTGTTGCCTTAACATGCAAGGGCCTAATTAACATGCACCTAATTCAGGTCCTTTTTTTCTTCCAGGTTCCATCACCTGTTCTCCAGGCCCTGACCCCAGGCCACACTGGCACCTGTTTCTCCTATTGTGTTCCACCCTTACCTCTTCCTGTGCCACCCCAACTCCTGCAGCCCCCCAGAAGAGCATACTCGCTCACCACACCCTCAGAGGATAAATTTCCAGGAAGATATGAGAGATTTCATGTCATCTCCCCACCAGACTTCGAGCAAACAGCTTGAGCCCTAGCGCTTACCCCAAAGGAGGCAGTAATGGTGAGACTTGAAAGATGAGACACAGGTATGTGAAGAGGTGGAGGAGGATGGGTCTAGCTAGAGGCAACCCCCAATGCAACAGCCCTGGGGCAGGAGTGAGCCTGGACTCTTTCAAGGAACAGGAAGAAGGCCAGTGGGCTGGAGCACTGCCAGTGAGGGGCAGGGGGGAGGCAAGGCCAGACTGTGCCTGGCCTCCTGTGTATCCATGGTAACGAGTGTGGATTTTATTCTAATAGCAACAGGAAGCCATAGGAAGGTTTATGAGCAGGGCAATGACCATTATGACTTATTGCTTGGAAAAACATCACTCACGCAGCTGTGTGACGAATGAATTAAAGAGGCACGAGTAGCTGTAAGGAAGTGACCGTGGCCTGGGCTGCAGTGCCAGCTGTGGAGATGGAGGGAGGGAGAGGGCAGACACATGTCCTGAGCCCTGGGCCTGGTCTGCACAAGGGACACTCAACACAGAGCTGGGGGCCAGCTAAGAAGTGGGTGCTGGGGGCTAGATGTGTGGCCCGGGTTAGGAGACTGGGTGACAGTGACAGGGGGCTGGGAAGTCACCTTTCCGGGGCTGAATGCCAGAGCAGGCCAGTAGCCCTGCCTGGGGTGAGAGCTAGCAGAGGCCAACTCTGGGGGACCCCATATCCTTCGTTCAGTTTCCTAATGTGAATTTCTTTCCATTTTGAAAAAGTCATCGTCAGAGGGACAATCTGTGACATACTTGAATAAGTCTTCCAGAAACAAAAACCTGGAAGTAATGAGAATAAAAACAGTTTGTATTCGTTTTCATAGTATTACATACACACGATATAAAGTTCAGAGTGCACGAGCACACAGCAGAAGAACTCTCCCTCCACCCCATCTTCAGCCTTAGAAAATATTGTTACCTGTTCGTGTTTAATTTTTCCAGAAATATTCTCAGCAGATAGACACACACGTATTTCACACCCTATTTTTAAAATATGGAGATAGCATAGAATACTGTTTTGTACCTTTTCTTACCAAACAATATTTCTTAAGGATCATTTCATACTAGTCCATGAATCTTTTCCATTTCATTCTTTTTTAGCGACTGTGTAGGTGCACCATTGCATGGCTATCTCAGGTAGGAAAATAGCTATTTAGATGGTTTCCAGGTTTTGGCTACGATAAACAATGTTACAACATCTTCATATGTAGGTCTTTGGTATTTCTGTTGGATAAATCCCTAGAAGAGGAATTTCTAGCTCAGAGGATAATTACATTTTTTTTCTATTTGGATAAATCCTGACAAATTGCTGTTTGGAACAGTTGGACTGATTCATTCGCTGCTCCTGCCCCCACTCCCAGCTGACCCTGACTGCACCTCCTTCACAATGTCAACACAAGGCACTTTCCAAATGTTTCATTTTGCCAATCCCATGACACCTGACGATCTGCACACGTTAAGTATAAGCCCACCGTCATTGGGGCAGAGATTGGAGAGCTCAGTTCACCGGCACCAACATAAAGCCAGAGTCCCAGCACTACTGTAACCAACAGTGAGGGCGGAAACCACTACCAGGTAAAGGATAGGCATGGCCAGGGGGATCAGGGGCCAGGCGAGGGAATGGTGGCCTCCGCAGACACTAGGGCTCAGGCAGTTGAGACGGGGGAAGGGAGCACACAGGTCAGAAGCCAAGAGACCAGTCAATGGTCAGGTCTATGAACTTACTCCGCCAGGACCAGTGACACAGCCCGGCCTCTTCTGCACTTCTTCCTTGGCCAGCCTAAGGCCCGGATGTGGGTGTTGATGAGCTATATTAGGGCCATGGGAAGTAGGTCACTGGTTGGAGGAGCAGAGATAAGAGTGGTTCTTGACATCTGGAACTAAAGTCCCAACTTTCCTTTCTTCCCACCTTTAACAGATTGGTGGTTGCAAATCAGGAAAATGTATACTCCATTAAAACTGAAAGAGAGAGAGAGAGAGAGAGAGAGATACCTATCAATAAACCACAGTAGCCAAATGAGCCTCAGTTTAGTATCACTATCTAAGCCTGTTTTCGACCCTCTTGACTGCCAATTCTTCTAATGGGCTCAACTTCCGTGACCTCAAAGGTAACGGAATCAGCTTCAGCGAAAACAATGTTCTAAATAAAGAAACGCAATCGGAGCTGCTGACCTTCGGCAAAAAACACTCTTCTTGTAGGCCTTGGACTAGAAGTGAGGAATGTGCACTTTGAGAGGGTGTGTGTGTGTATGTGTGTGTAAAGATGACGCATTTCAGGTGTGGCTGAAAACAGTGAGACAGTTCTCCACGTTACTGAGACTTGCCTATTTAATTAAAACAACACAAAACAAAAAACTTTTAAGAAAAAAGTTAGAGTAAGGAGGGCAGGGAAACCTGGCAGTTTTGTAAATGATATTTGGGCTGATTGGAATGTAGTGGGTATCATTCAGAAAGAGGATTCCCCAAAAAGTGGGTTGTTAAAGTTCTCCTCCCAGGCTCACTGGCACAAGCTGAGCAGCAATTTGGAACGTTCACTCTGCAATGCTCCAAGGTGGCAGGGCCAGGCATGAGGTGCCCAAAGCAGGCTCAGACTAGAAGCTTGTGTCAGTAAGGAGAGGGCCTGCTGAGCATGGAGGTCAGAACCAGGCAATCATGAATGCCTCCAAGTGGGTCCCAGGGCATCGGCCCAGAGAAGCCCAGGGGCACTCTGTGGCCAGTGCTGACTGTCTGAGATACCGGGGTTTCCAGATGTTCCTTTTTCTGGGTGAAGATGGTCTCTATTCCTTTCTAACTTTCTGATAGTCTGTCTTCCATGCCGCTTACCCAGTCATTCCACTATCTTAGGCAGTCAGTGAAGAAGCCATTTTTGAGCTTATGACAAGTCAGAGACCATGCTAGGCCTGTGGGGGATTCAGAAGTAAGGTACAAATGGTGGCGGAATGGTGGCAGTGGTGGCTCTTACACAGGTGGTGGGAGTATAAGTAGGTGCAATCACTTCGGAAAACAACTTGGCACTGTCTTGCAGAGTTGGGCTTGCACACACTGATAACCTAGCAATTCAGTCCTCTTCTAGGTATATTCCCTGGAAACATTTGCTTTTGTGTGAAAGGTTAGTGCAAGGATGCTCAAAGAGGCATTGCTCATAATAACTAAATTATGAAAACCCAGATGTTCGTTACCAGCAAAAAGAATAAATTGTGAATTGTGGTCTATTCCCAGAGTGTAATAAATATTATGTAGTAGTGAAAATGAAGGAACTACATTACATGCAATAAGATGGATGACTCTTAGAAACAAATAATGCATTAAAAAAGCAAGTTTCAGAGCAGACACTATGCCATTTTTCCCCCCTAAAGCTTAAAAACAAACACAGATAAACAATATTTTCTAAGAAAATCATACAAATGTATCTAAAATTTTTTTTAGAGCAAGGGCATACTAATCATAAGATTGAGGGTAGTTGTTATTCCTGGGGTCAGACAGGTTATGGGACAAGAGGAGGAGCCCACAGGTGGGGTCAGTAGTCTCAGGCACGCTCTAGTTCTTGGGCCACATAGTAGGTTACAAATATTCATTTTATTATTGTTTTATTCATTACATACA
This sequence comes from Lyroderma lyra, assembly GCA_004026885.1. Classification (NCBI taxonomy): domain Eukaryota; kingdom Metazoa; phylum Chordata; class Mammalia; order Chiroptera; family Megadermatidae; genus Lyroderma; species Lyroderma lyra. Next base: position 369,352 of record PVJL010000152.1, on the reverse strand, counting down.
TTCTTTTCTATCAAAAATACATAACAAACATTTTATAGAAATAACTTTGCTCTGATGGAGATTGCCATTATTTGAAAAGACTGAAGCACAGACCCCACCCCCAAAGAGGTGTTTTGTATGTCGTAGTACTAGTGATTGAAACCAAATTCGAACTAGTTTAAGCAAAATTATATAGTAAATAAATAACAAGTAAGAAAGTAAATCTGGTTCATTCATTGAGGTGGGGCTGGGACCAGTGACTTTAAAAACTCTAATGATGAGCAACTCACGTCCTCACTCTGCTTCTCTCTGTGTGGTGGCCTCATTCTCTCCCACCACAGACAAGGAGCTTCCATCCGGTAGGGGGAAAAGAAAAAGGGATGCAAATAGTCCCAGCCTGGCTTGCATAGTGCCAGCTTAGCAAACCCAAGTGAAAGAGACAGAAGTTTCTCTTCCTATGCTCCCTGTAGAAAACCCCAGGCAAGGATTCTGATTGCCCCGGTTTGGGTCACATGCCCATCCCTGGGCCAATCAGGGTAGTCAGGCGAAAGGGTCCTATGTGATTGGAGGCCTCATCTAAGCTCAGGGAGTGGAGGAAGGGGGGTCCCCTAGAGGAAAGGCAGTGCTGTCGTCAGAAGGAGCAGAAGGGATGTTGGACAAACACAACAGATGTCCACTCCCAGAACTAAGACAGCAAGGGACTAGGAGCTCGGGAATGGGGACAACAATGAGACTTAAAGAAAAAGAAGGTCCTAACTGTGTAGGCTGAAGGAGAACTTCAGGCCTTGGGGAGCAGGGAGGGTCTCTCCCCAGACCCTGGAGGCAGGAGTCTATGTAATGCAGGAATGGCTCCTGGTGCCCCTGGGGGACACATGTTAATTTTTCTGTGGGCTGGATGGCTCCAGGTTATAAAAATAAGCCCTGATGGAAGGGAGTCCCTGGGAATGGAAAATAGGTATGCAGAAGGCAGACAGAGGATGTTTCAAAAGCCTAGAGGACACCCCCACACAGGCCTCGGGGCAGACTCAGGGGCCATGGAGGCAGCAGGCTGGAGGCAGGCTGGGAACAGAACCCAGTTCTGGACCAGCAACTGGTCCTTCTAGAAGTTGCCAAAGAAGGATGGTTTCTAGCTGGGTTGATGTGGCTCAGCAGCCCCAGATCACAGCCCTCAGAAATTCCATGCTCTCTTGTGCCCTATACCTGGAGTATGCTTTCTTTGGATGCTACATGGCTGGTTCCACTTTCCAAGCTTGAGAGAACTGTCACCTCCTCAAAGCAGCCTTCTCTGTTTACCTTAATTTGAAAAGTAAACCCCCTGCCCTCCATCCCATTACTCTCTTTAATGTTCTTTCTATCATCATTACCCTCTGATACTGATTTATATTTGTATTTGCCTATTAGCTGATTCCCCTCTGGAATATAAGCTCACAGTACAGACATCTGTTTCACTATTGTATCACAAGCCTCCTGTGCTACACGGCAGATGCTTAAATACTTGCGGAATGAATAAATGAAGAATGCTGTGGTAACCCTCAGGCCTTGTATTTCAATCAAAGTTCAGAGAGGTTCACACTCATCTTAATGGCCTCACTTGCATCTGGCTTCTCAGGGGTCCTGGCTGTGAGGTTCTGATTCAAACCAAGCCATGGAGACACCAAAGGCTACTACCTCCTGGACCCCTATACCAATCCTGGTGCTCCCTGGAGTTCGTTGGTCCCCTCGAAGCTGCTGTGTGGGGCTGGAGCTATCCAGCTAGGCCTTGCTAGAAAACCCATCAGTCTATCAATGAGCATTTGCAGAGAGCCTCCTGTAGGCCCACCCAAGCCTGAGATGAGGGCAGAGTGCCTCAGTATCTGCCCTTGGGGAGTGTTCTCAGCTGATCTGGGGAGACAAGTCCTGGTGGATGTTTTCCTGGGTCAGCTGTCCTGAAGCCTTCTCCGTCGCACCTACTGGGTAGTGTAATGTCTAAATGTCTAACCCCGAGTGACAGTTCATGATTTCACACTGAAAAAATGCCACTGAGACACAAGCCTGACGCTGATCAGCATGACCTGCTCTCCCTGAGAGCCACCATTTTTCTGTGGTCTGTGAACCATCTATAATAAACCAGGAGGTTTTTGTTTAAAAAAATAATAATAAAATGTGGGCTCTTAGCCAGCCTGGACTTGCTAGATCAGAATCTCTGCAGCAGGTTGTGGAATCTGCATTTTTATCCAGATTAAATAACTGTTGGAAGATCACACAACTAGTGGAGGAAGATTATACCCAGGCAGTCAGGCTCCAGATACTGTGCTCCTAACAGCTGCCCAGTGGGCCCTCTCCATTCCCGCCCACAGCCCCGTAGCGGCCTGCCCACCAGGGACTCCACAACAATTGCCTAACTTCCATCTGCATCCTTCCAACAAGCAGATCCAAGCCCCCGCTGATAGTCACCTCCTTTCCTTGTTGTATGTAATGAAATTTGTTGTGAGCGTGTAGGTCTGTCTGTCTCCCCTGTAAACTCAGAGGGCAAGCAGTTATTTGGGTCACTTCTGCCTTCCTGGCAGCCAAGATGGGCCCTGGCTCAGACCAACTCATCTCTGTGGGTTGCAAGAAGGGTATTAATACATTCATCTGACCCATCGGGTCCCAAGAGGTGGTACACGAACCTCTGGGTGTATGTGCTGGGCCCCTCAGGGATATGTGAAAAATAATCAGTAATGGCAAAAACAAACAAAAACAAGTAAAGTAAAAAACATGCAAAATGTTAGCTATGGATCAATAACTGTTAAGTTTGAATCACTGTTAATGGAGACACTTCAAAATTAGATCATATTATCCAATGATGATTTGTGAACCCTCCCCCCAAACCGCTCTTCTGCAGATCAGTATGCACAGTTTCAGAACAATCCATTTGTGACGTTTCTAGAACTTCCCCAAACATATAAATATATCTGTAGCCAGACTGTTTGCTCAGTTTTGTTATTGACTAAAAGTAAATGTGTTGTCTTTAATCGTGATTCTTTTCGAGTAGTTTTTTATAATTTAATGTTTAAATACTTCATCATTATCAATATTTAACTGTTACAAATATTGCAAAATTAAATCTGGGGTTTGTACTTTTAGTGTAGTAAATTTTCTTTCCTAACTTATGACCTCATTTCCACTATTTTACATTAAGATAGGCACTGAACAAAAGTATCAGTGTTTAGAAACAGCTGTCTTAGTGTATGTGCTACTGAAGTGAGCACACAAACAGCTGTTTTAAAAACAAGGGGTACAGTTATAGAAATGGGTTTCAAAGGGGTACACACGTGGAGGAAGGTTGGGAACCACTGACCTAGATGTACAGAAACAATGAAAAGGGCTTGATTAAGGGAAAGATAAACCTTCTACTAAAAATTGATATGTGCGGGGCATGACTACCCACCGTGACCTGCCCAGTTAGGAATTTATGATCAGACCACCCTGTGAGATTACTTTCCATACACCTCTTTTCTCATCCACAGCTGCAACTCCTAAGTATAGAGAAGGGTTTCTCTACCTTGGGACTATTGACATTGGGGTGGATAATTCTTTGGTCAGTGGGGTAGGCTGTTCTGTGCCTTGTAGAATTTTGAACAGCCTCCCTGGCCTCTACCCACTAGATCAGAGGTTCTCAACTGTGGGTCGCCACCTCTTTGGGAGTCGAACGACCCTTTCACAGGGGTCGCCTAAGACCATCAGAAAACACATATCAGATATTTACATTACTATTCACAACAGCAGCAACATTACAGTTATGAAGTAGCAACGAAAATAACTTTATGGGGGTCACCACACCATGAGGAGCTGTATTAAAGGGTCGCGGCATTAGGAAGGTTGAGAACCACTGCTCTAGATACTGATAGCACCCTCTCCCCAGATGTGACAACAAAAAATGTCTTGGGACACTGCTGAGTGTCTCTTGAGGGGAAGGGGCAAATCCCACACATGCACACACCAGCCTGTTGAAAACCACAGGTTCAGACCACCCCATTCTGCCCTGCTGCCCTGCTTGCTGGTCTCCTTTCTCCACCCCAAAGTCTTTGCCCTCTGCCTGGACAGCAGCAGGGCTTTCTATGGCTTCCAGGTCATTACTCAAATATCATCCTCCAAGGGGAGGGGATGCCAGCCCTTCCAGGTCTTTCCCCGGATGTTGCCGGCTCATCAAGATCCTCCCTGTTTAAAACTGCAACCAATCCCAATAATCCCTAAAACTCTTCCTTGCTTAAGTTTTCTCCCTGGCATTTATCAGTCTCCTGCATCCCACGAGGCTTATGTTGTTTAGTAGCTATCTGCCTCCAGTAGAATGTAAACTCTCGGGTGAGGAGATCTTTGCTTTGGTGTTCTCTGTCCACTGCTGTATCCTTGGGTTTAGAACTATGACTGCCACATAACAAGCACTCAATAAATATTCATTGAATGAGTCAAAGAGCTGGACAGTTCTCATTTTTTTCCTGCCCCACAGGCTCTTGCATTAAGAGATAGGATGAACCTGATCACTTCTCCAGCCCTAATCTTTGGGGTCGGTCTTGGGGGGTTTACATATACCATATTTTGCCATGTATAATGCACACATTTTTGCCCAAATTTGTCTGGGAAAAACAAGGATGTGCATTATACATGGAGAGTACTAATTCCATATCTATATACATGTTTTTAATTCTTTTATTTATGCTTATGAGTTAAAAGTGTCACTCTAGAAGTCAATAACAATATCTGTATGCAAAATAATATCCTGGAATATAATAAACATTTTTATATAAAAAAATTTGTATACATAAAATTTCTTATACCATAATATGTTGAAAAATAAATGCTAAAATTCCTCTATAATCCAAAAAACAAGTACCTAAATATGAACAAATAAAAATTTGAATTAAAAAACTAAAATGAAAGATTTTTTTTCCCTGAAAGTTTGGGCCAAAAACATGGGTGCCCATTGTACATAGTAGTGCATTCTACATGCCAAAATATGGTATATTGTTTTTAGGTGCACAAGTAATAATACCAGCTGAGCGCTTTCTGAATGGCACGCATTGTGCTAAGCACATGCGTCTCCTTGTTTAACCCTCGAAACAACCCTGTGAGGCTGGTTTTGTTATTGTGGTCCTTCCACTGATACAGATGTGCAGCAGGAGCTGCAGTATCTGATCCAGAGACACATATCTGAGTTAGCAGCCAAACAAGATGGTCTGACTCCAACGTACCCTTCATTCCTAACCGCTACAGTAACTGCCTTCTCAAAAGATGGATTCGTTAGTGGAGTCAAACAATAAAGTAAACAGGAAGAGCTCACCACACTCCCCAAAAGGAGCTGCTGTTAGCTGATAACGCTTTTACACTAGAGAATTTCTTATACCAGCAGAAAGTATATACGTGTATAAAAAGAAGATCTCTCTGTATATAAAAACACACACGGGTCTAGTTAATTGGGTAAAGGAGTAATGTTAGACTTTTTATTCTATCTAGGTTTTTCACTCTCTAATAATACATTTGGGACCAGACCTTTAAACTTCACTAAGTTGATGTCTCTCCTCTAATGAGCTTTAGGGTGATGTTCTGGCTACAGGACTAAGGATGAAGTGATGTGGTGAAGACAAAGCTAAGGATGAAGGGAGATGGAGAACATAATGAGATGGCCCAGCATCAGCTGGTGGGGTTTGGACTCTTACAAGTTCAGGAGCTGCCCTGAGAATCAGTGTTTGTTGTTTGTTTTTGTCGTGTAGTTTAGGTGGCTTCAGCATACCATCCCATTGGCTGAGAAGTGAATAGGCTTCCCTGACTGGATCACAGGTTCTCAAAGACAAGGTCTCCTGGGCAGCCTCACACGACCCTTTGGAGACTGGGCTAAAGAAGGGAGAAGGGGTTCCATTCTTAGGATCCTTGAGGCCTAGGCCCATGCCTCATCGCTCAGCTGTGTGTAGCCACTAAGCCAGGTGTAACTTGTAGCAGTAGTTCATTTAATCTGCACAACCCCACCAGGTCTTGCTGACTACATCTTACAGATGTGAAACTGGTGCTCAGAGAAGGTAATAACTCACTCAGGGTTGCACAGCTAGTAAGGGTCTGGGCTGTGTCTTTCTAAGGCCTCAAAGAATCACAGCAGTAGGTAGGCACTGTTTGAAATCTTCTAACTCCAGCTGCTTATTCCATATAAATAAAGCACACAGCCCAGGGTCCTGACAAAGTTGGTGGCAGGCCACACAGCAGGCGTAAGGAATTGGAGGAGGTTCTGGATTTTCAAACTACATTTGCTGTTAAAGATCTTCAGGGAAGTCAGTGGAATTGAATGAAGTGGAGTAGGTTGTGCATCATGGTGGCCCAGAGGCATTGAATAACTGACTTCAGGAAGAGCGAATAGCCCACAGCTCCACAGAGTTAAGCTGCCTGTCAATATGAATCAAGGGTGGGGTCCTCATCCCCAAAGTTAAAAGCCCTAGAATTGCCAAGGAAGGTCAGCCAATAGAGCTACCCTGAGGGGACTGTGGGGTGTGAGGATACTATGACCAGGAACCTAAGACACCAGAGAAACTGACCCTCCTACCAGAACCCCTCACTCCGGCCAGCCAACAGGGGCCGTCTTTGTACCGGAGCCCCTAAGTAAATCCTTCCAACCTCAATCTGCAAAGCCACGTGCATAGCCATCAAGAAGCACTTCCTTTTCAGTTCATTCTTTTCTGTTTAAAACAAACAAAACCCTCTGCCCAAAGGGACGTAGGTGAGAAAGTCCTTCAATACAAAACCCAGGTAAATAAATAATGCCCAATCCATAAGTACGGTAGAATCGGCTGAAACCCACCCCTGCTCCCAAAATAAAAGGATAAAGGGCATCCAGAAGATGATAAGATCACTGAATCCTATGGATAAATGGGAGAAAAAACACAAGTTGCAGAATGAATAAAAATTAGCAAAGTATGCAAAAAGACTATTACAACTTCATGAGGAAAAACTTAGAAAATACAGACAGTTGGGGGAGTATCCCTCCCCCACCTCGCACTCTGAAAAAGAACCAGTGTTAATATTTGATCTTCTCGCAGGTCTCCTGGATGATGTGGTCACATTATTAGAAGGTGGTGGTCAGAACACTTGAGTGTGACCAGGGCTCACGTCCCAGCTCTTCCAGCCCCTATTTGCATGAGCCTCAGTCTCCAAACCTGTCACCCTCTCAGGGTTGCTGCCTCGATTAAGTAAAGCCAAATGTGGAACGCAGGAGTGCCTGGGAAATCCCACTCAGTAGGTGCAGCCATTGTTATTATTTGTAACCTGCCATCCTGTAGCATTTTAACATAATTGATTTTGAATATTATGTATAGTCTTTGAAAACATCACATTTAATGGATGCTGGATACACCAATTTCCTCACCATTCCCTTAAGAGAAATGTTTTGGCTGCTTCCGTTTTTACCTTCTTATAAATAGCTCTGTGATGAACACGGTTGTCAATACAGCTTTACCACCCCCGGATTTTGGAGATTTTCCTTAAGATCATTTCCCAGAAGTGGAATTACTAGGTCAAAGGGTAATAAGCACTTTCAGACTTCACGGACATGCTGCCTGATTGCACAAAGCAGGTGCCGTGTCTTAGACCTGACCTCGCCCACCTTCTTGCCCCCCACCTGGGTGATCTTCCTTCTTCCCACTCCTGTGCTTCCTTTGGCTCCATCTCCTTCAGCTACAAGCCTTTGTCCTCTCTGCCTGAGTAAATCCTCCCTGGTTTTCAGTTCTTACACTTTCCCCAAGCCTGGCCTGATGGGCTCACAACCACCTCCCCTTCCCCAGATTTGACCCATCCCCTTGAACCGATAGCCCAAATCCAACCTGACTTGTGGACCCTCTTTCCCTCTTGTGATTCGGATTCTGGTCCATACCAATCCAACAGGAAGCCCCTAAGGTCAGGAACAAAGTCTTGGACTTCTCCTTCCCCACTCAGCCCAGGAATGGTCCTAGGACCTGAGTCCCCATTTCAGGTATTCATTGGGCAAAATGTCTTACTAGGGTCACCTGGGGGCCAGGGAGCAATCTCCTTGGTCAGTGGGAGAGAGGAAAACGTAAATAATCAAGTGTAACATTGGACAGAGGTTTTGATGGAAGTTCACAAGAGAAGGAGAGAGAAGGGAGGGGTCAGCCTAATCTGGTGGGCTTTGCTCACGGTTGATACTTGTCAAATGTCTTCCTGTGTGACCCCAAACAAGTCACTTAAGCTCTCTGAACCTGGGTGCCCCATCTGTACCAGGCTCTCTTCACTGGGATGTAATGAGGTCAAATAAGTTATTCAGGTGAACTTGCCTAGCCAGAGGCATGCAGTAGGTGCTCAATAAATGTAGGCTCATGGTGAAGGCTCAATATAGGCTTGTGAGTTAATAAATTGTCTGGGGCTGCATTGATAGGGTGCTGGTGGCCACAGGACTTACACATCTCCATGCGCCCGTTCTTCTCACTTGGGAACTGGATTGCTGGGTGCCCATTTCTTCCATAGAGGGGCAAGTTTCTTGCAGGGTCTAGCTGCCTGGGTCTTAAGTCCAGAGTCTGCAGGGCCATGCAGAAGGGGTGGAACCAACCACGTGTGATATATACTTACAAGGAGTTTGCTTGTAAATCATCTTTGCCTCCAGTGCAGTGAAGCAGTGGGATGGAATGTCGAAAATGCCTCCTTTTACATCCGTTCTCTGGGCATGCTGCAAATTCGCTCCCATTCAGGCTGCAAACCATCCCTCCTTAACAGGGAGAACTGTGCATGAGGCTTCAGGAACAGAGGCTTCCGGAGGTGATGTCACCCACAGCTCAAGGAAGACCAAGGGCACCAGGCTGGACTCTCCAGTTATTCATTCCATCCCCCACCCCCTGCAGTCAAGGCAGACTCAGAGCAGGCCCATCCCTGCAACAGATGTGGTTCGAGGTTATGGCCAAGGTTATGGCCAAGTTCTGGCTTGTTAGGTGTCTTTTGAGGCTTGGGGGTGGAGCAGGGATTGCTGGTCTCAGGTTTTTATTTAAAGCTGAGTGAATTCTTAAATACCATCTAATTCAACTCCTCTCTCCTTTTGTGGAGGGGAAACTGAGCCTCAGAAAGGTCAAGATATTTGCCCAAGCTTTTGAATTACAAAGCTGGGCCTTGAACGTGGGTCTCTGACTCCTGGTACTCTCCTCTTTCCAAACCCCACAGATACGAGGTCTTATCATTCTCAGCTCCATCTGGGGTTACCTCTCAATAGAGCTACTACCTATTGGCTATGTCCCTGAGTAAACACCAGGCTAAATGTTTAGAATGTATTCTCTAATTGAAGCCTTTCAGCACCCATAGGAGTCAAGTACTATAACTCCTTGCTACTTAGAGTGTGTGGTCTGTGGGCTAGCAGTATCAGTATTACCTGAAGGCTGGTTGGAAATGCAGAATCTCAGCCCCCAGAATGAGAACATGCATTTCTAGAGGCTCCTGAGACTTTACACACAATCGTGTTCAAGAAGTGAACACGATTTGCCAAAGCAAATAACACTTTGAAGATGAGGAAACAGATACACAGAGAAGTAACAGTCTATGTCCCACAGCAAGTCAGGTGTCAGAGCTCTGGGGAATTCTTGGGCAAAGCCCTTGCTCTGAACTCTTGAGGTTCAGAGGTGTTTTTCCACTAGTTCTAGACCAGGGGAGAGAGGATTCCAGACACCTCCCCCTAACCCCCACCCAGAAACAAGGAAGGATGAAAAAGAGTATCTGAAGCACTTTACACGGAACTTTCGTGTGTATTATTTTGTTTCTACTTTACAGCTTATTACTTATCCCAACTTTTCACAAGTAGACACTGTAGCTCGGCAGAGTTTAAGCTATTTGTCCAAGGCTACATGCTGGTCACTTCCAGAACCTGGGCCCAAGGCTGGTCTCCTCTACTCCAGAACCCAATTATTGTTTTCCCAAGTACGTAGTGGCAACCTGGTGGCAGAAGAAGCAACTGTAGGTGGTACACAGATGAAAGTCTCCCATTGAACTGTAATATATTTTATTTATATTTTGTATTGAGGTATAATGGACATATAACATTCATTTCAGGTGTACAACACAATGATTGGATATTTGTATACATCACCGCATTAGTCTCATTACCAGTCTTCACCACACAATTATAATTTTTTTTTCTTGTGATGAGAACTTTTAAGATTTTTTTTGTTGGGGCTGGGAATCAAACCCAGGCTGCAGCATTGAGAGCTCTGAAGCCTAGCCACTACACCACCAGGGAACCCCTGATTTTTTTCTTTTTTCTTTTTTGTTAAATGTCATGTATTTTCATTTTTACTACACAAAAAAGGTGAATTACATTAGCAAACTCCAGATACAATTGTCAAGACAGAATAAGAGTTTTTATTGTTTTGTTTTATTTTAATGAGTCTCTGTAAAGTGAATTTCAGGAATGACAGTGGAGGCAGTATTCAGATTTTGCAAAATCCATGAAGATGGTCAGACTGAGTCTGGGAGGGAGGGAGGGGGCAGGAGAGGCCGACAGACAACGAGCAGCAGGGGAGAGCTCTACCCAGAGGCTGTTGACATTCCTGTGTAGGTGGTTTTCTCCTCCTGGCCCTCCCATCCTCCTAGCCTCCAGGGTCTTAGTAGGAGCAAGTACAATGCTCACCCAAGGGCACACACTGTCCATAAAAAAAAAAAAAAAGACCAAATTGCACCTGCCGTATCTTTCTTGGCAGGACCTCTGGGGCAGAAGCCGGACAGATGACAAACTTACTCCTCCCACCCCCTGCCCCCTTCCTGTAGCTTTCAAGGATGCCCTGCACCATCCAGACCAGAGTCCAGGGAGGGCTGCAGGAGGAAGGCTGAACCTGGGGTTAAAGTCCCTCTGTCAGGATAGTCTGTGGCTCCTCAATGCGGGGGGTGGGGTGTGTGGGGGTGTGGGGGGTGTGGGGGGGGAAGACTGGCTTCTCTTTGCTTTCAAGTGTCTCCCTTCTTCTACCTCCTCCTTTCTCTAACCTGTCCGAGGCCTTTAACGGTCACTCTTTTTTGTAGGATCTTTAAACTTGGTGTAAACAGACATTCTTTGTTACACCCCAGTTTTGTTCAAGTAAAGAGTTTTGGAAAATAAACAGAAAGTCTTCTAGGAGTCTGGAAAACAATGACGGCGACGAACGAGGACTGCTACCTTAGGAAAGAGAAGGTGGGGAAGGGATAAGATGACCATCTTCAAATATTTCCAAGAGGGTGAAGATTTACAGTAAAGTTCTGAAGACCTGGAAGCAAAGGGTAGAAGATACAGGGACGGCAGCTTCAGCTATGTAACCTTGGTCACATGTGAGATGGGGGCAATAGTGTAATATTTACATCATAGGGTGGTTGTGAGGATTGACTCAGGACACAGGACATACCTGGCATCTCATAAAAAACCCAGGATGTGCCTGTTGCCTTTTGTTGGCCTCATTCAAAAAGGTCTCGTGAGACAGCAAGCTCCCTGTCTGGGAAATTTCAAGATAGAATTAAAATTCCTTACTGCCAAGGTGTGACAGCAGTAAGCACTGTGCTTCGGTGCTGGCATGACTTCGTAAAGAAAAATGCTGGCTCACATGGTGCCCTCCCCATGCTCCAGGCACCCAGAGAAGGGCTTTTTGTAGGTACTTCACTTAATCTTCTCATCAGCCCTATGAGGGCAGTACTATTATTCTCCCCACCCCCACCCCCTTTTTTCAGATGAGAACGTTGTGGCTTAGAGAAGTGAAATAACTTGCCCCAGATCACACAAATTATGGCAGAACAGGGACTTAAACCTTAGGGTATCACCCTCCGGTGTCCTTACTTTTAGAATTGGAGGGGTTGTTTATTAAATCTTACTGTCTCTCCCGGGCTCACCTGCTCCAATACTCCAGCTTTTATTGATCTCTCTTCTCTAAAATTCCTTTAGCTCTCAACATCAAAACCACCCAATTTAGCACTTATTGTGTGAACAGCTTCTGTCTCCCCTACCTTACTATAAGTGGGTCTGGGGACTTTGATTCTTTAAATATCCCCCTATACTCAGCAGGCCCTCAGAAGCACAGATTCATGGGCTTCTAATACGTAATTTTCTTTGATTGACAGCCAAATTAGACAGTAAGTAACTCCCTCTCCCCTGCCATGCCTACCCCCACCTTGTTTTCCTGTGCCAGTCTTTTCTTGGCAGGGACATATGCTACAGCTAGGTCAACTAGCTCACAGTTATTACATTCTTAATATGCACCAGGCACTATTCCAAATACTTTACACGTATTAACTCAAGGAATCCTGACAGTAACCTATGAGCTAAGTCCTGTTTTCACTCCCATTTTACCGAGGAGGCAACAATGGATCAGTGCTTCAGGATTGACTAAGTGAGTGAATGCTTTGCTGATGGATAATATTGTGAGCAATAACAACCATATAAATAGCTTATGCTTGCATCACGCAATACAGCTTTATGTGTATGATGTCATTGTCACTCACCATTAGGTGACAGGCACTAATGTCCCTCTTTTATAGAAGAGGCAACTATGGCTCTAAGAGGCCGTGTGATTCTCAGTAGTCTCAAGCACTGAATTCCATTCTGCCATTCTGCCTATACCCCTGAGTGAACACTGTGTTTGCTCCATTCTAAAATCCTGGGGGCAAGGGACATGGAGGCGCTATGGGGACAAAAACATCTGCACACACACATGGCACACTGTAAATATTACGTAAACGAATAAAAGCTGAAAATAGCAGAGACCAGACAGGAATCCAGACCTTTGGCTCCTAATCTAGTGCTCCTTCCTTTATCCAAGATGGCAGGAAGCAAGTCCTGGGGCCAGACCTGGCAGTAGCCTTGATTTGGGATCTTAAGCCAGAGCAAGCAGTGCTCTTTTTTATTTTTTTAAGCATCATCTTTACGTCTCTGCAGTTTCTACGTTTTCAATAAGGAGCATGTGCTTCTTTCATAATCAGAAACAAATGAGTCAATGGATAGGGCAAAATGCATCATTCTGAGAGGGCTGGGTCTGGTAGAGGGCACTTGGGGTGGTCTCAGGATTGCTCTGAACCCCTGCCTTAGCATTTTGAGGCACGCTCTGATCCATCCCCAGAGGGTACCTGGTCCCTCCTTATGGGCGGATGGGAGAAGCAGGGCTGGAGGGGAATCCCAGGTGCTCCCACTGAGGCTACGAGAGACACGGGGGTTCTCAGCTCTGTGCAACTCCTCGACACTGGAAGCTGAATGCTGTGTCTGCATTTTCCCAAGGAGCGGGCCTACAACTTCTTAAAAAGGGGCACCCATGACGCTCCAAAGGGAAGAAGCCCAAATCACAGTAATGAACCAGGGCCTGAGGGTTAGAATGACTGGTCAAATGAGGATCAAGAAACCTAAGAATCTTCTTGTTCCCTTCTGAGAATAACTGGGGTGGGGTGGGGGGAATGACAGACAACAAGGCCCTTCTTCATGGACTCACGATGTTAATTTAAATTCTGCTTTTGTTTTTCCTGAACCCATCCTCACCCTCATTCCAAAGCAGCAGAGGAACATGCATGATTATTTATGCAATTCTACCCCCCACCCCAGGGCCAATGAACTCTAGCTCCTGATCCTGGGGAGGGTTGGCCCACAGCATCCTATGGCCTGCTTACCCAGGGTCTAAGGCCCTGACCTGTGCCATGAACAACTTTCCTCCCAGGTGCCTCCTAAAAAGCCAGCTGCTCTCAAGTCTCAGCAAGCACTGAATTCCATTCCGCCAGCATTGAGCTCCTACCATGTGCTAGGTGTTTTGACAAGAGTCACAGATGGTGGGATAAGTCCTGAGAGTGGCCTAGGAGCTTCTAGGCCAGTGGTTCTCAACCTTCCTGATGCCGCGACCCTTTAATACAGTTCCTCATGGTGTGGTGACCCCCATAAAACTATCTTCGTTGCTACTTCATAACTGTCATTTTGCTACTGTTATGAATTGTCATGTGAATATCTGATATGTTTTCCGACGGTCTTAGGTGACCCCTGTGAAAGGGTTGTTCGACTCCCAAAGGGGTCACGACCCACAGGTTGAGAACCGCTGCTCTAGGCAAACATCAGGACAGATAGCACTCATGCGCCCATTGGGGGAGGAGAACTTCTAGGAGGGTGACTATTAACAGGCTGGGGGATTAAAGGGTAGCCTCTTGGAGGTGCAACAGTAGCTCTGGAGCTGATGTGTGAAAGTGAAGAGGGATTTCTACATGAAGGAATGGGGGAGGCACTCAAGTCCTGCAGAAAGGGTGGAGGCAGCTAAAGGCTGGGCAAGTTAGGAAACAGGCAGCTTGGTGTGAGCAGAGGAACCTGAGAAGGGGAGGCAGAGGGAAGGAAGGAAGGAGAGAAACAAGGTTAAAGGTGGCTAACTGGCCAGAACAAGGACCATGGTGTTCCATTAAGGAATGTGGATTTTATCAGATAGTGTGTGGGCTGTCACTGAAGTTTCTGTGAGCAGAGCAGGTAGGCTCTATGCTCAGATCTGTGCTCAGGAAGATCACAATGCCGAGGATGAGGGCAAGGAAGGGGCTTGGAGATTGGGAAACAGGATGCTACTGACAGGCCCAGTGCAGGGTCTAATGGGGCCCTTTAACTACAGCCATGGGCACCTACATAGTTTGTGAGGTCCAGTGCAAAAGAGGATGCAGGGTCCCTTGTCCAAAAAGTATTAGGAGTTTCAAAAGAGTTACAGCAGAGCATTAAACCAAGCATGGGTCCTTCTAAGGATGGGGTCCTGTGTAGGCCCTGACCACAGGACGGGAAGAGGCAGGTCAGAAGAGAGATCTAGAAGACAGAGTTCTGGGACCTGGTGATCTATAAAACATGGGAAGTGAGGAAATAGTCCAGCTGACAGACGACCTTCCTGCATTGGCTGCCAGGCCACACCGACGCTTACTGGAGACCCCTCTGGGTAGCCCATAATGAACTCTTAACTTATTAATTAATGTGTCTAAATTTCAACCCCCCCCCCCCCCCCCCCCCCCCCCCCCCCCGCTCTCCAGTCAGAGTCCCTATCTAAAGATATCACCATGCACCCAGTTGCCCGAGTTAAAAACCCCGGGTCACCCTCTGTTCCCCTCTCTCAGTCCCATCCCTTCCAGCATGTGACTTCCTAAGTGTTTCTCCCATCTGCGTGGCGTTTGCAGTCGCTGCTGTCACTGCCAACTTCCGGCAGCCCTTATCAGCTCAGGGCTGGATTACCCACAAAAGCCTCCTCCTATCTGTCTCCCTGACTCCGGACACCCGCCTCCCAACATCCACCCTCCACTGTGCTGCCTCAGGGGGGTCCACAAAGGCTCACCTGACCAGGTCACCAAGTAAGACCCTCATGTAGGGCTGCCCCAGCCAAAGGATAACATCCAAAATGCCCTAAATGGCACATAAGGCCCCCAGTAAGGCCCTCAGTTACCAGACCCTGCTTAATTTTCTAATAAATGTCAGAAGCACCTTCGTTTCCCACACATCTCAGGCGTATACCATGCTGGGAGCTTCTTTTTTTCTTTCTTTTTTTTTAATATGTGGGTAGCTCCCTGGCTGGGAATCGAACCCAGGCCGCAGCGTTTACAGCACCGAAGCCTAGCTACTACACCACCAGGGAACTCCCTTTTCTTTACTTCAAGCAGTTTCCTCTGCCTGGAATGACCTCTGTACTCCTGCTCCATGGCCTGGCTAAACTCAATTCATTCTTTGGAGTTTGCTTCAGCTCTCCTCCATTCTGGGAGGCTTTCTCCAGGCCCCCACTCTGCGGCCACCCCACCCGACATACCCTGGGTGGTCTTCCACCCTGAATACAGGAACTTAAGGAGGCCTGTGGCTGAGCTGGGCCTCCTCTCTGGGTTGGGGGCAGCTGGAGCCGAGAGTGAGTCCTGCTGGCTTTGTTCAGCACCAAATCCAGAGCCTGGTCCTGTAGGTGGTCCCTACACGTGTGGCTCTGGACTGAGATATCTGGGGGTGGAGGGTGCTGGTGACACTGGAGCAGGAGCAGATTGCAGGTAAGGCTGGAATAGATAACCCCAAAGAGAAAGAAACCCCCTCATATCACATCTTCATGAAGACCCCACTGGCTGGGCGAGGACAGCGCTTCTGACAGCTGTGACCCAGAGGCTGTGTCAGCTATCTGGCGTCCTATATGATGGCGTCCGTCTTCAGGATTTAGTCTCTGCTGCCTTCTAAAAACCTCACTCTCCTATGTCCGTGGTAGACAAGCCCCTCAAGTTGTTTTGCATCAAACAGCCCCTCCTCCCCAATAAAATGGGCGGTCATGAACGCGGGGGTAGAGACAGAGGTTCCTACCACTAGTAGAGCCCTGGCAAGGTGGTGACCCTCAAAAAGTACTTGAAAGAGTGAATCGCGTCCAGTTCCCTCCCCAAGATTGAAACCAGGAAGCCTGAAGCTGCTGGGGACTAGTGGGGGAAGACAGCCTGGGATTGTACTTGATCCACAGATAATCCCCCAAATCCAGAAGCCACCTGGACAGCTGGCTGGACTGAGCTCCGCCAACGGATGCTGTAGCTGATTTCACGAGAGACTTTCCAGGAGCCAGAAAACAACTCAGAAAAACAATTATTCTAATTATTATTGGCGTGTGACAGAGAAAAGGACTGTCTGTCAATCCTTTGAGAGCAGAATCCATTTGGAAAGATGAATTGCTGGCTCTTCTCAATTTTTACTTTGAGGTACTTTCATTATGGAAAATGTCAAACAGAGAGAAAAGTGGAGAAAAGCAGTTACAAACACCTCGGGCCCCGCTGCCAAGCTCCAGCCACACCAACACAAGCCCAATCTCGACCGACTGACTCATCTACAAACCATTCCTTGAAGCAAATACAGCTATCATCTCGTTTCCTGCGCAAAGATTTTGGTGAGGATCAGAACCCATTTCGGATTTATCAGGGGGCACTGGCCGGGGGCCCCCCTTGCCCTGACCGGTGCGATGCCTGGCATGGCCCCCAGGAGGTCCCGAGCCGACGTCTAATGAAGCTCAAAGCCCGATTCTGCGGCGCCGGCCCGGCCTCCTCCGCCTCCCCCTCTTCCCGCACAGCGTGGGTCACCTCGGCCTCGTGGCGTCCCTAACACCCCACTGGCAGTGTCCGGTGATGCGCGAGTGAGTCTCTCCGCGCAGCGCCCCTCAGAACCCCGGGGAGGAGGCTTGCACTTCCTCCTTCTCCGGGTGACTAACCCCTGGTGCCCTCCCCGAGCGCCCCGCTCCCCGGGGCGTGGCCACAGCCCCGAGGGGCGGGGAAATACCCATATTCGGCCTTATATGGGCAGCCACGTCACAGGCAGCACACTCCACTTAAGACGCGGCGCTGCCGGCGGAATCCCCGGTTTCTGGGGCGGCGAGTGGCAGGGTCTGGCGCCGAACGTGCGGGCGGGAAAGAAGAGTTGAGCGGCCGCTCCGGCGTGGGGCTCGGTCGGCCGGCCTCAGCGCCGCGGGCCGCCCTCCCTGCCTCGCCAGCGAGCACCCTGGCCGTGGGCACCTGCAGGGCGCGCGGCGCGGGGCCGCTGGGCGGCGGCGGCGGCGGTGGCGACATGAAGGTCACGTCGCTCGACGGGCGCCAGCTGCGCAAGATGCTCCGCAAAGAGGCGGCGGCACGCTGCGTGGTACTGGACTGCCGGCCCTACCTGGCCTTCGCCGCCTCCAGCGTGCGCGGCTCGCTCAACGTCAACCTCAACTCGGTGGTGCTGCGGCGGGCTCGCGGTGGCGCGGTGTCGGCGCGCTACGTGCTGCCCGACGAGGCGGCGCGAGCGCGGCTGCTGCAGGAGGGCGGCGGCGGCGTGGTGGCCGTGGTCGTGCTGGACCAGGGTAGCCGCCACTGGCAGAAGCTGCGCGAGGAGAGCGCCGCGCGCGTCGTGCTCACCTCGCTGCTCGCCTGCCTGCCCGCTGGTCCGCGGGTCTACTTCCTCAAAGGTGAGCACCTTGGGGCCGCGGATCCTCTGTCACCTTCCCCGCTCCAGGACGGCCCCAGACTCTGGGGTCCCCTGCTTGCACGGGGCGCCCTTCTCGGCGCTGGAACCCGGGGAGCCTGCACACTGGGGCTTGACGCGCGCTGGGGAGGGCACTGCCAGTGTCAGCGCTCAGAGCGTCGCCCTCCCCACCTGCGTTCCTCGAAAGCTCCTGACAGCCTGTCCGCCTGGGTGGGTGGGGTTGGTTACGCATCTGGGGGCGCTGCATCATAGCAGTTGGGGGGCTGTCGACTCGTGCTGGGCGCGGGCCCCGGTTCCTGGCGCGGGCTTCGCGGGTCTCGCCGAGGCCTGAGATCTGAGCCTTCCTGATAGACATATCTGGCGGGATCAGCAGGTCGCGACCCACCCCCACCCCCCGCCCCAGGAGCGTGGCGCCGTGATGTCCCCTTTCCTCCCGTCTGGACAATTAACATACTTTAGGCTATGTCTTCACCGACCCTCATGCCTTTTTGACCCTGGCGAGTCCCTCCCCTTCCTTTCCATTTCATTTTATTGCTTTTTACTGTTTTTCTCCGGCCGCCCCTTTACCCCTCCCAGGCCTTTCTGTTGCTTAGTTTGGAGCTGACAGCTTTCTCACCCTTTTCACCTCCTCCCTCCCTCCCTCACCCTGGGATCACCCTGGATCCTGAGCCTAGCTAGGGCGTCTGGCAAGTCAGGACCTAGGAGAGGTGCTGCAGGGTGGCGGCGGAGGGGATTCTGTCACCTTTGGTTTGAGACCCCCAGAAGCTGCTGGGGAGACGACTTTGACTGCCGGTGGTGGGTGGGTGATTGACTAAACTCCAGGCATTGATTTCTGGGTCGCTTCCTGTGACTGCTCCCTCCCGAGCGTATTTGAGTCCTTTGTAACCTCAAATGTATGGAAGACCTAGCCCGCAATGCAGCGTTGAGGGCTCAGCCCAGGCCACGCCCCAAAGCCCTGCTAACCCTGGTGCCAGTACCTTGAGATGTAACAGTGATGTGATTCAGAACTCAGGTTCAGTGAGCTGAGAGTGAGGGCCCTCTTGTAAAACCTGCAGCTTGGTGAATTTCACACACCTCCAGGCCAGGAGATTCCTGAGGCACCAGGGTAGCTCCCTTCTCTATTAGCACCTCTTGCAGACTGTCCCCTCTTGATCCTGTTAGGGAAGTGACAGAGGCAGATGATGATAATCTTCCTTCTCTCAGCCCCCCAAGGGAATGGAGAGCTGCCCTTCAAGCTCTGCAGAGGTTTCACACATGACCCCTGATATTTTTTTCTCCGCCTGATGTGGTTTTTGTCTCTTGTTCTTAGCAGTGAGTACAGGAGAAGCTTCCGCCTTCCTAGTAGCATGAAAGCTATGTTCCAGGAAACCCCTCTGGTCCTACCTCGGCTCCCCACCCCTCTCCAGGGGGGCCATGCTAACAGTTTAGATGTTATTGCCACAGGAAGTAGGCAGCTCTGTAGACTCACAGCACAGGAAAATCAATGTTTAAAAAAAATTTTTAATGCTAGTAACATACATAGGTAAAAATTTGAATGACACAAAGTTCAACAAAAAGTGGGTTTTCTGCACACACTTAGTGCCCACTTTTACTCCCCAGATACAACCACGAATTATTTCTTGTTCATCTTTAATTTCCCATGAGTATCTTTTAAAAAATAGCATGATTTTATATATTTCCTGTCCCTGCCTCTTTTACCCAAGTAGCTCTTGGGAGATTTGTTCATATCAGAGCATACATGTCCCTGTCACTTAACCGGTGCCCTGCTGAGAGCCACTAGGTTGCTTCCAGCTTCACTATATGAAATGGTGTGATGGAGTATGTTTTTGTCCAGATGTTTTACGTGTGCACATCTTTCAGTAAATTGTGAGATTTTCCAGGTCAGAAGTTATGTGTACTTCAAATTACAGTAAAAATTTCTTGATCCTTATCCTTATAACACTACTAAAGTTTAAGTTGTTGCGAAAGAAAATTTTTATTTCTTTGTCTAACTCATGCCCAGGTATATGCATCCAGGTTTAATCTAGTGACATCTCAGATCTTCATGATCAATGCTTTTTGCATTTTTCTTAATCCACCCCCCCCCCCAAAATTAACCCCCCATTAAAATGAGTTGATGACTGAAGGGCGTTGTCAGTGCATATGATATATAGTGTCCATGTACTTTGTTCTGCTCCCGTAGTAACGTGATGGTGATCAAACGCAGAATCACTCTGAAAAGGGTTGAAGCAGCCAAAAGAATTGCCAAGGCTCTCAAGTGAGGCACCAGGGAGGAATGTTCTGTCTTTCCACGCCTCTGATGGGAGTGGGTGAAAGACAGAGACCATCTAATCTGGAGGATGCCTCCTGACCCCAGCTTGAAGAGGCAGGGCCCTGTTTATCTGTCCCTTAACTGACAGACGCATTGTCTGCCTGCCTTATTTTGTCAACAGGCAGGCAGGACCCAACCCACACCCACACCTCCTTTCTGCCCTCCTGGGAGCCAGCTCTTAAGTGCTCTATTTAAAGCCAAGAGATGGGGTGGCCTGAAATCTTCTCTTTCCCAAGCCTCATCCTGAAGTTTGGGAGGACATGGGCCACACTTATTCCAGATTCCCATCCCATCTCACCCAGTGCGTCTCCTGGAACCCCTAATGTTGAGGCCCAGGTATAGGATGTAATTTGCTAATCTCTTCTCCTGAGGAAGCTGTGTGTCAGTGTAAGTCTGGCTTTCTCTCAGCCTCTTAGGAGAAAAGGGGCCAGGGGCTCTGGTTAGGGGGAGGGGTAAGCTAAGCCACAAATACCCACCTCCGTTTTCCTCTGACATGGCTTCCTGTCATCTTGACCAGGAGCATGGTCATTGTGGAGGACCAGGAGCTCAGTTGGGGAGGCCCAATGGGCAATTTGTTGAAGTGACTACAGGGGAGATTTGGGTGTACTAAATGGGGCGGGGGCAGTTCCAGCAAGTGAGAGGAAGCAGTAATGGCAAGATGACTCATTCTAGGAATTGGCTGCAGCTTCTGGGAGGGAGCTGGAGACTGACTGCCATGTAATCCATTAACCACTTGTTTACTGCAGGAGTTTTCAAAAGCTACCATGTACTCCACTGTGGGGCTGTCACAACACCAAAAGAAGAAAAAGGGTGGGGAAGCATTTTGGAAAATACATGTGGCCTCAGAATGTGTATTTTAAATTGATGATTTGACCCCAAGTGAGTTCTCTGGGCCAGAAAAAGACAGAAACAGGTTTTCTGGAGGTTCTAAGAAATCCTTTAGGTCCCTTTGGATTAGAAGCAATGGGTTTCTTCCCCAGGCACAGCTGGCCTGTTCGCCCAGCAGCCTGTGGCTGCAGGTTTTTGCTTGGATTTTCCCCACTGAGTCTACCAGGCCCGAGAAGGCCTCTTTCTACTCAAATATAGTATATACACTTAATTTCTGTGATTTGGTCAGAGACTAGTTTTTACCTTAAGCAATCCATTTGGAGAAGTTTAAATGTAATAGTAAGGATTTTTACAGAATTAGACTTATCATCTGAGGACATGTGGGGTATAGAGTTCAAGAGGGAAGGGTAATAAGGAGATAGAAAGGGAACGTAAGTATTAATCTAGGGGAGAGAGATAATTTTTACTTAAGAAGGCTGAGATTTAAGTTGAGAAGGCCCACTTCCTTTAGTTTGGTTTGGAAGGTAATAACCTAGGTAGGTTACTCTAAATTGAGCCTTTGGAGAGGGATTTCAGCAGTGTTCTTAGCACCTTGGGAGTGAGAAAGGGCAGGGCTGTTTGCTTGCTCTGAGTTTAAACCTCAAATTAAACCCCATTCCATAATGAATGAGGGGGGCTCCATCTATAATCCAGTTTAGAGCTGATGGACATGGGTTGAAACAGACCAGTAGAGGAGTCTCTTTCTTGCAAATTAATGAAATTCTGCATAATCACACCTGCATTTTATATAAACAGGAGAGAATAGAGCTTTGCTATTCTTGAGGAATTTAGTTAATATTTGCCAGATGTCAGATATATATGTTTCCTTTCACAGTTTAAGCTGCATCTGATAGACACAGAAAGTTAATCGCTACCTCTCTAAACTATAGCTTTTTAGGAGAGAGAGAGAGAGAGAGAGAGAGAGAGAGAGAGAGAGAGAGAGAGAGTGTGTGTGTATAGAGCCCATTCAGAAACTATTAGTTGGTTTGGCTCAGTTTTTTTATATGAACAGAACCTACATTACCTTAATATTTTTTTACTATTCCACACTCAGGGTATTGATTAATTCTCAGCATTTTCTGACAACCCTAGAAATCAATGCTTACATCTGTCTTGTTTTTTTCTTGTAGGGGGATATGAGAATTTCTACTCGGAATATCCTGAGTGTTGCGTGGATGTAAAACCCCTTTCACAAGAGAAGGTTGACACTGACAGAGCCCTCATCAGTCAGTGTGGGAAGTCCGTGCTCAGCGTTAGCTCCAGGCCAGCTTATGACCAGGTACGTGGTGTGGAAGTGCTGTCCAGGCTCCTGGCCCTGCTCCTCCCTCAGCATTCTGACTCTTCCTCTCCCTGCTCAGCGTCCATGGTTGGTTCTTTTGTGGATCAGCGTGTTGGCAGAGCCCCCTAGCTTTAGAGAGCCTCTGCTGCCTGCTGACTTGGATTTCCATCCAAGAGTAAATGGGCTTTCTTCCAGCAAACAAGCTGACGAGAGCAAATGAGCCACAGGATGCTTGACAGCTTCTGGAGAAAAGGGGAAGTGAACGATGTCTTATTATTAGCTAGCCTGGGAGGTGCAGAGGAGCTGAGAAATGTTGGTTTAGGTTTCCCTGAAGACGTTTCAGAGCTGACTTTCAGGCTTCCTGGGTCGATCTGTGTAATTGTTCACGCTGTACAGTTTCTGCAGACCAACCCAGTAGCTGTCAAAGTGTGTCTTGTTGGTATTTTGAACTGAAGTGGGGTGGGGGTGGAAGGAGGGAGAAGGAAGGTTGTCAGGAAACTATAGTTTGGATGGCTAAGCAGGCTCACTTAAGGCTTTCTGATACTTAGAGTTTCCGGCAAGAAATCAGAGACCAAAACCCACCTTCCCATTTTACAGAGAGAAAAACCACTTCATGGCTTTTGAGACAATGGATTTGCCAAGAATCCTGCCCCTGGGTTCATGGCCGCACTAGACCCAGAACCCCCTTCTCTTAACTCCCTGTTCTAAGGACCACTTGCTTCCTTTTGGAAGAGGGCCTTTCTCTTTTAGGCACCCAACTTGGTGGGGGGCGCGTTTCAATTTTTGCCACCAAGTAAGAACATATCCAAAATCATAAGAAGGAAGACTTCCGATGCTGCCCAAATGCCAGCTTCCTGCCATGAGCAGAGCCCTGCCCTGGGGATAAGCTTCCGAGTAAAGCCAGGTGACCTTTCCTTGAATGGGCTCATTCGTCAGGAAGTCTGTTCGCTTGGAGAGGTGCCAGGATTTTAATTTTGTTTTCCTTTATTAAAAATACTCACACTATATGATGAGCCCTCAACTTATAAGCCTTGAGCATCCGGCTTAGCTGGAGTTCTATTTTTGTTTGTTTGGGTTGTGTTTTTCCCCCTTGTTTCTCAGAAAATGAAAGAGAAACAAGGGTTGGCAGGATGTTGTGAAAGCTTTACAAACCTCTGGCCGCATGCGGACTGGGGAGGCCCTGAGGTGTCTCCAGGGTTCATCTGGGGAACCCCTGAGCATGACTTCTTAAAAGCCAGGCGAGGTCATGTTAACCTTTGGGGTTTTTGAAGGCCCCTGGTTTCTTCCTCTTGAGTTTAAACAGAAGATGCAGGAAAGGAAAGAAACATGGTTTCAGGAGGGTGTTAGGCTAAGCTCCAGAAGACTTTGGATAGGATCCCAGGCCTGGTGTGTCAGCATTTTCCAGGCACTAAAGGCAGGACAAGACCTCTGTAAGTGTTAAGCCCCGGGGCCAGCCATAGTTAGTCTTAATCAAAATACTGATTGTTTCTATTATCCCCTTTTGCAAAACCTTCTATAGCTTTCTTCCAAGTGGCCAAACTGGCCTTTGCCTAAACACTCGACTTCTCAGGAAAGAAAAGGCAAACTCCACTCATGGGGTAAATGTGAGAGTGGCTTGCTGCTGGCCCTCGTCCCAAAGCCCCTTTTCCTATGATGGGTCTGGCAGAGTTTCCATTCCACTCTTGTTCCAGGACAGGAAATGGAAGCACAGGAAGTAGATGGGTGATAATGGAAAAGACTTGCAAAGACACAGCCACTGTCCCTCCAGCCCAGTGTTTCCCTCTAAATCTCCAGGGCTCCTGTTCTATCGCTGGCTTTTCTGCCACCCTGGAAATGTAAGACTGCCAGAGTCTGACCAGCTAGCAGCTCTTTGTAGCTTTGCTTTGGGGTAGGTGGTTTCTGGTCCCAGTGGGGATCCTCCTTAACTAGAAACCTGGTGTGTGGGTAGTCTCCCAAAAGGAGGAAGATGTGAGCATCCCTCACCAAAACCTTCAACCTACATGAGGAATCAGGGGCAGGGAGGCCCCTCTGTTCATCGCCTAACAGCTTTTCTTGATCTGAGAATTCTGAGTCGATACTGGGTACTTGCACTCTGAGATGCATACTTTTGGGGGTGGGGCAAGGAGGCACATTTTAATGTCTCAAAGTCAATGCATCTTCTGATCACCAGTGTCTTAGGGTTAATGAGATACACTGTAGAAAACATCAAGATGGTAAAGAGGGTAGCTCACCTTGTCTCCCCTTCTCCATTTTATCTGGAAAGAAACTGAGGCTGCCCCCAGGTACTCTCAGGTCAGCTAGAACTTCAACACGGGCATCTCGATTCTTCCCATCACACCCCACTGCTTCTTATCCTTGTCAGCACAGGGAGGCTGCTGGCGTTTCCTCCCTCCTCAGTAATGTAAGAAAATGAAAATCTTTGCCATGTGGGCTTTGCCATCACTGAGTCACCGGCAATAATGCAGAGTAGAGAGTCTGCCAGGATGGAGGCTTCACCCACACTCTTGGTCGAATGGCCTTGGCTCTGAACTCTACCTAGAAACCAGAAAGGGAACCTCCTACCTTAAAACAAATAGGTCAGGGTTGTTTTGTTTCCTCTCCCAAGTGAGCCGGCTAATCCACTATTTCCTGGTTGTCCTTTGCCCCTGCTTCCAGGGCGGCCCAGTTGAAATCCTTCCATTCCTCTACCTTGGAAGTGCCTACCACGCATCCCAGTGTGAGTTCCTCGCCAACCTGCACATCACGGCCCTGCTGAATGTCTCTCGGCGGACCTCCGAAGCCTGCACCAGCCACCTACACTACAAATGGATCCCCGTGGAAGACAGCCACACGGCTGACATTAGCTCCCACTTCCAAGAAGCAATAGACTTCATTGGTAGGTTCAGCCATTCCCCCACAGTTTTTCTGAGTACCTCGTAGGGACATGTGGTTTTGGATTTGGGTGTACTGATGGTGGCTACCTGTGTGGAGAAGACAGATGCCTTGTATATGCAACCATCAAGGGTTAGAGCCAAGAAGGGTTGCAGTCACTGCAAAGATAGGGGAGGATTTGAGCTGCTATTAATAGGAGCTTTAATTTGCAAGATAAATTAATACAATGTTATGGCAGCACTCACTGCTGCTCTTGTTATGGTCTCTAGCTGGGCAGGAAGCAGAGTGTGTCCGTGTGTAATGCCCCACGCCGGGGATGCAGGGCTTGAGGAAAGAACCACCCTGACGGTGTTTCTGCGTAGGTTGGGTTATTTTTAAAAGCAAACAGAAGGATGGAGGGAGCAGTACTTACGCACTGAGCCCCGAGGGCCTCAGCAGCCTTCCACAGTTTCCAGCAAACCACTCTGGGGCAATTCATTTTGCGTTTCCAGCTAATTTTGGATTAAAGATAACCCTTGACTCAGGTTCCATGCTTTATGCACAGAGAAGTTGGCATCCTTTGCACCCTGTCTCCGTTCCGTGAGGCAGTTACCATTTATTCTGTTGTGCAGGCCTGGAAACCTCTGGTCCCTCTGCCTGCAAAGGGCTCCTCAGTGTAGCTTGGTTGTTCTCCCATTCTGACATCTCTTCTTTCCCCTATTTTTCTCCCTGGAAGCTGGGCTGACTTTCCTGTCTTAAATTTGCAAGCACCACTCGCGAACCTTCTGGTCTCACCTCCCTTTCCGAAGTCCATTCCCACATAGTTGTTGAAGCTGAGATGCTGTTTTCCTGTATCTTGTTGTGAGGGAGGTTGGAGGGGAAAAGGCAAGTGTTGGACACTGGAATAATTACTTAGTGCAGGTAGCAATTAAAGGGCCCCTGTCAGCCACACAGTGGCCCTCTCTGCTGATTACACACTATGTCTGCTCCACGGGAAACCTGACGAGAAACTCACCAGAGGCAAAAGGCCGAGTCTGTCGTCTTTGTCCCCTGAGCCTCTCAGCTGACATGGTTCCTTTGGAGTCACTGAGAGGCAGCCAGAGTGGTGGGTTCAGGGTAGGAAAACCTTGATTTGTTTTCCCTGTCCCTGGGAATGCCTTGCCCTTCTTAGGCTGTTATTTAATTACCAAGATTGCTATTCTGTGAGGTCATGAAACCCGCCTCCATCCATTTCTCAGAAGCCTCCCTCTCCATCCTGTGTGTGGACTGTGTCCGTTTGTGTACACAGCCACACATACCAACAGTGTTTTGAAAGCACAGGGATGCTTTCCCCCAGGCTCCTTGCCCTACTGATGGAAGGAGGGAAGGAGATGGAACTGTGCCCTGACCCATCCGAGGGAGAGGCCACAGGAGGGCCACATGGAAGGCAAGCCCCAAGGTGTGGAGTGGGATCCAGAAGCCACACACTCTGGCACTTGGTTTTGGATGTGACACTCGGCTAATTAAAAGACTACAAGGAGACCAACAGAGGAACGAAGAAAAATCAGAGTCATGACCCTTAGTCCTATAAAACTTGGGGTCCCCTTTGAACTAATTTACAGGGAACTTTTTTCCTTTTGAGTCAGACTGAGTTGGGGGCACCTCTGATGAGCTACAGAGGGGTGTCCTTAAATGGGGAAACACCCTGACTTCTCAGAAACTTGATCTTTTAGATTTTACGGGTTCATTTGCAAAGTCCTTGAACTTGAGGAGGGAGGTAGGTAAGGAGGCCGACTTTTAATGTGCCCTTCAAAATCTTAAATTGTTTTGCATACCGTGGCTTTACATAGTGCCACCTACATCTCACTTCCTGTGGTGTAATTGTTTCCTTAGCAGCAAGAGAGGGAATTTGAAAGACTATTATTTGATGTGTATGTGTTTAACCTTTCGCCCCATCCCATTTTTAACAGTTGTAGCTCTTCTGAGGGGAGTGGTACAGAAAAAGAGGCCACCCCCAACCCCTTTTGTCATATTGAGCTGAAGAATGCTAACTGGTGGTGGTAGCATTATAGCAGTGACCCCCATTGTTGTGCAAGATGGACTTTGCGAATGCCATTCATATCCTTCTAGTAAGCGTCACTTAGCCAGGGCCATAATTAGTGGCTGTGCGCTATATATTGTATGTTTGGTAGTGGGAACCCTGGGAGCTTAGCCACGTGTCCCACCCTGGCACAGCCAGACAGGGTGCCTGGATGGGAACTACGTCATCACCATAAGATTCAGACCCCAAGAGGCAGGAATTGCTTCTCTAAGTTGGTCAGAGCCTGAGACCCTCTCAGAAAAATATGCATGCCCAATGAAAATTTACATGCAGTTTCAAGGCTTTTCCAGTGCTCTCTGTTCAGATGTCATCCCCAGGAAGAGATTAGGCCAGGTCTAGAACCTCCAGTGGCAGAATCTGTGCAATTATCCTGGAGAAGTGGGAAGCAGCTCTAAGGATTAGAAAGGCCCTACGCAGGGAAGGACATTGGTGGGACCCCAAAAGCTCCATCCTCACCAGTGAGGACTAAAAGCTGGCAAAAGTCTGGTGTAGGACCACAGCTGTTGAGCAGGCATGACGATTTGATAACTAGGTCACTTTTGTATTTAATTCTTATGTTAAGTATTGCCTTTGGGTTCCAATCCCATCTTATTCTCAATCTCTGTTTCCTTCCAGACTGTGTCAGGGAAAAGGGAGGCAAGGTCCTGGTCCACTGTGAGGCTGGGATCTCCCGTTCCCCCACCATCTGCATGGCTTACCTCATGAAGACCAGGCAGTTCCGCCTGCAGGACGCCTTCGAATACATCAAGCAGAGGAGGAGCATGGTCTCGCCCAACTTTGGCTTCATGGGCCAGCTCCTGCAGTATGAATCTGAGATCCTGCCTTCCACGCCCACCCCCCAGGCTCCCTCCTGCCAAGGCGAAGCAGCTGGCTCTTCATTCATAGCCCATTTGCAGACACTGAGCCCTGATGTGCAGGGTTCCTACTGCACGTTCCCTACCTCCGTGCTGGCGCCAGTGCCCACCCACTCGACAGTCTCAGAGCTCAGCAGGAGTTCCATGGCCACAGCCACATCCTGGTAAAACTGGGATGGGGGAAGCAGCCCAGCCCCAAGAACAACTGTGATTTTTTTTTTTAAACTCGTGGACATTTCATACCCGTGCAATACTGAAGACCTCTCTATGTCCCGCTGCCCCCCATGGGATAGCGAATGGTCACCAGGCTTGCAAATGAACTTCAGACTGACCTCGGGGATAGGTTCTCGGGACTGAAGGAAGGCCAAGCCATTCTGAGAGCACAGTGTGTGCTGACTACTGTACTTCCAGACCCCCTCCCCTCTTAGGACTGCTCAGTCCTGGCACCTCAAAGCTTGCCTTTTCATTTCAAGCATAAGGCAATAAATACCTTCAGCAACATGGGAGAAGGCAGTTGCTAGACCAGGAAAACAAGGCAGTTACAAAGCCAATTCATTCTGAAGGAAGCACAATTTCCACCTTACTTTTTTATCTTTGGTAGTCTCCGTGTTTGTCTCTGTTGCTCCAGGGAATAAGCTGATCATCTAGTCAGGAAAGTAACCTGGGAGAGTTTGTAGGGACCCAATATTTATGCTGATTTGAGCCCTCATATGTTTTTAAGACCCCCTATTGAATCCAGCGGACGCAGTTGAATGCAGCTGGTTGAAGTAGCAAGACCTTGACCCTTCTGGGTTGCCTTTTCACTGTGGGTTCTTCCCTGACTTTGGACGTTGGCATGACTCTTATTCATACTTGAACCTTTCTTGTTGCACCTCTCCTCAAAGCAACTCTTGCGACATTTTGAAAAGAGTTCTTCAGACCACAGACCACACATCACCCCTTTGAGGTGGTGGCAGTGGGTGCCAAGAAAAGGCTGCCTGCTGTCTGGGTCAGTGGCATTGACATGGTCATTTCCCCAGCTTGCTGTCATTACATATGCTTGTCTCGTCTCTTGTGACACCTGTTTTCTTCCCTGCCCCTGGGGTTTATCTTCAAGCTGTTGACTTCTGGGATTTGCAGAGTTCGCAATGTGGTACTACTACTTTTTTGTCTGTAGGGTATTTCTCCAGGGGAAAAGGCAATAATTTCCTAAAATCCATACGAATGTGAAGAAAAACAGTATGTTACTAGTTGTCATTGTCGTCATTGTCGTTTTTTTTTATAGTGTAAAATAAAAACAGTAAAAAGAAAAAAGCATTTCTTCATATTGGTGCATGGGGGTCGGGAGGAATATGTTTAGATGGGAACATAGCCTGCTTCACTGGGTTTTATTTCTAAAGGAACTCTGAGATGATGGTGATGGATGTGCATCTACTCACAAGCTACTGATCTTAACAATATAAAATATTGCTTCCAATTGGGAGGCTTCCCTAAACTCACTTGCAGGACAAGTTTTTGGGCGCAGGCCATATGGAGAGGTCATTACAGCATCTGTCTGCTCCTGGCTCTTCACTCCTAGGCAAGGAATTCAACTTGAACTTCAGATGCTTCGTGTATGAAATGAGTGAACTTAGCTGGATAATCCCAGAAGTCCCTAAAACTTGAGGCCCTGGGTTCCAGCAAACCCAAGTGCCAAGGTAGTGTTCAGCCTTCTCCCTTCAGGGCCTGGCACACGACAGACACTCAGAAAAGATTGGAAAAAATGGTCAAGAAATGGAAACGTCAGCTCAGTGAAGGTTCACCTTAAGTGCCTTCCCTCTGTGGTTTTATCCTTGGAACTAATTCTTCCAGATAATTCCCTCCAGAGTTCCCAGGTAAATCCTTCAATGAGTGGGTTTAGACCAAAAGCTGTATCAATAATTAGCCTTCTAAGTAATTGCCTCTATAGAGAAAGGAAGAGGCAGTATTGACATCTTACCCCTTCCCCTCCCCCAACTAGCTATACCTATACTCCAACCTATTCTGAAGGCCTGTTTTCTAAGCAGAGGGAACTGGGAAGTGGCTGCATTTTTGCCACCTGTCAGGGGGTCCCTGACATAGGGGTGCCTAGATTGTGGAGAGCCCAAAGGGTCCTCCAGCTTTCCCAGCAGGCACCATGTCAGCAAATACCAAGATGGCAGTCAAGCCCAGGGCAGCCCAGCTTTCTGAACATCTCACCTTGAAGGCTCTGCTTGAGGCTTTACTCTTCACATGCTTTTTTCTTTCCACAGTTTCCTTGGAAAGTCCTCGAATAAGAATGCCACCCAGACTGGGAAGGTTGTATTTCCTTCAGCCCATGCCCCTTATCTACATAATTCAAGCAGGGATTCCAAGGAAAGAAAGTGAAGTGAAGAGCACTGGACCGAAAGAGGATGTCCCAGGTTTTAGCCCTTAACCCCCACCCCACCCCCACTGCAACTTTAGTTCTTTGGAGCTAATCTCTAATTTCTCTGGACCAAACTTCTCCAGAGCTTGGTTTAGCTGGAGCCTGAGGTCCCTCCTCGCTTTCACTTCTCTGAGGCTGTGGCTCAGCTTTAGAACAATGTCCGGGAAGCCTGCCCGTTGTTTGGGCCTGCCCAGGTGCTGAGTGGCAGGGGCCTCACAGGGAGCGCCAGAAAGTGGGAAGGTGGGTGCAGGCTGAGGCGACGTGCTAAGCCACATCCTACTTGCTGACATTTGCTTTATTGCATTAAAGTCTTTCTCTGAAGGGTGAGTAAGTCCTCTAAATCAGGCCTGTGAGGATTGCTCATAAGCCAGTGAGTCACTGGAGGGTAAGCAAAGTGAAGCCCCACAGCTGGGGACGGCTCTGTAACTCTCACTCCCCTAATGTTCTCCTCATTAATTACAGCTCCACTGTGGCCAAGGCCAGCTTCACACTGGCTTCCAGTGCTGGATGGGAAATTAAAGTTGGTGTTTTCCAGTTTCTTCATCCCCAGGTTTTGAAGAAACACCTCTGTTGGTCTCCAGCTACATTTCAGGTGGAGATGTGTCTGGGCAAATGGAGCTGTTAGTTTCCCCCATCCTGTTTCCCAGCTCCGTCTGTGGGTGAGCCCTCTCAGGTCCACCTTAGCTCTTGAGCTGGACCCGACAGGAGGAAGCAATGTATGAGTAGCCTCACACCAATGTGCTGGCAGGATCCCTGTGTTTCCACGGATCTCCTTTGTGTGAGGACCTGCGAAAAATGCCCCCCAGATCTCGATACCCTGAAAGGTGTGTCTCTCTGAGTTGCTGGTGGTTTGTCTTCTGAACACCATAAAGCTCATGATTGCCCGTTTCCCCTCTTGCTCAGGCCACTAGGCAGCTCAGAACCAAATTTCCAGCCTACTTCTGGCAATTTTATAGGACATTATATCTTAAAGGTTATAACTTATACTTCACCCTTAAAATATTAATAACTTAACTCCTACTTCACATCTCAACTCAAACTTCACCTCTCCAAGGAAGCCGTCCCAGACTCCCAGACTAGGTCAGATGCCCCTGTCCCATCTCTTATAGCTCCCTATCGATATCTGTTCTTTGTTTTTCACCAAAGCTTAAAAATTATTTATTTGATTATTCTGTTAATGTCCATCTCCTCCAGATTAGAAATACCAGGAGAGCAGCAATTACATTGCAAATCGGGAGGGACCCAGCATGGGCCTGATTTATAGCAGGTGTTCAGTAAGTATTGGTCACGTGAGGGGATGAATGAATGACAAACTGGGAATGAAAAGTTGTTAAAACCAAAAGCTTCTTTCCATCTTTCTCACAGCTCATGCACTCCTCCTTTACCCCATGCCACTTGCCAATCTCCTCCCAATCCTGGAGGAAACAGGCTCCTGAGATTTAATTACTGCTACCTTATTGGTCAGAATTCATGTCACCGCATCACCTCATTGGTCATTGGTCAGCCTATGAGTAGACTGGCCTTGGGTCAGGTGTCTACCCTAGGACCAACCAGTTTTCTCTAAGTTCAGAGACCTGCCTAACTCAGACTCCCTGAGCTGGGGCTGTAGATGGAGCAGTTTCACCTACAAGAAGCAGGGATCCAGTCACACATGTGGCTTGTAAAGTGCTCAATTAACTCCAGCAGACTGAGTGTTTGATAAGAATGCCCAGAAGACTACCGAGTAGATTGACCACAATAAAACCCAACACTGCCCCTCTCGTCCCACCTCCAGTGAGCACCCTAATGTGATAGATTATGGTACCTAAATTTAAAATCTTGGTAGTACTTATTTGTAATAGGTCAGATCCCTTCTCACATATACACCCATCCCCATCCACTTATACAGTTTACAGAAACCTGGAAGCCACTAGGTGGAAGCTTAAAACAAACTCCTGAAACATCTGTACATTTTCATTCTAGGCTTCTCCACAGCTGAAAGAAAATGTACTGCTTGGGAGGAACAAACCTACTAGATTGGGGTTAAGGCTAGTCTCCCATATATCTCTATGGTAGGAAGATGAAAGAAACTTCCCTGCCTTCGAGGAAAAGAACAGTAGACGTAGAATTGGGCAGCATAGCTGACATACTTGAGAGAACCTAGCAACCTAGAAACTTTAAAAAATCTTCGAAAAAGCACTTATTATGGGCAGGCTGTATGCTAGGTGCTTTGCATATGTTCTCTCATTTAAGATCCACAAAATCCTGCTGGATAGATGTTGTTAGCCTCGTTTACAGTTGAAAAAACTGAGAGGTTACACATCCAGCCCACAGTTACACAGCTAGAGACTGTGAGTGTCAAAGCTAAGATACCCAACTTGCATTGGACTCCCGAGGCCATACTCTTTCCCCTACACTACATTCTTTTCCAGAAAAGGAAATTCAAATGCTTCTTAGATCTATGTCTCCATGTCTATATTCCATAAATGTGGTTATGAAATATATTTGTTTTTTGGAATAGGGTTTCAAGTGACCTCATTCATTAACTTTACAAAGTCTTCTCTTCCAATCATTAAGTTTAGGTTTGGGAGCTGAATTTCAAGTGGGATGTGGGTAAACTAGTATGTTCACAGATGATGGGCAATGAAGGGATTGGAGGCTATGTTACATGAAGAAAAGTTGGGAAAGCTAGTGATGTTTGGTCTGGAAGGGAGAGCCAGTGAAGTGTGTAACCCAAGTTGTATAGAGTAGTGTCTAGGAATTCAGGGGCTGGAGTTTCAATCCCTGAGTTTGACTTCTGGCTCTGCTACTTGCTAGCTCTGCAGACATGGACAAATTACATCATCTCTCTAAGCCTCAAAGTTATTATCCATAAAAGAAGAATACTAATTGAATCTACCTTGTGGGTACAATTTCGAAGAATAAATACGATGAGGAATAATTGCCTAGTATGAAGTCAAAGATATAATAAGTTCTCAATGAATAATGGTCACGATTATTAATTATAATAATTGCGGCAGTGAACTGCCCACTGGTGTGAGGTTTGGGCAAGCAGAAGTGGGGTTTCCATTGAAAAGATTTGAAAAGGTACTGTGGAAGAGATTCAAGCCTCAGGGCCTTTGCACAGGGCCTCCCTCGGCCTCATGCCTCCCCCCTCCACCTGCTCAGTTACGTACCTCCTTAATACCTCACACATGCTTTCACTTCTTCAGGGAAGCCTTCCCAGATTTCAGCATTCTATCGTAAATGTTCTCCTGGCACCTACACCTTCCCTTCAGAGCACCATCACAATGGGAATTAATTAAGCCATGATGCCCATAATTTTTAAAGATCACCTTTGGAGGTATAATTTACGTAGTATAACATTCACCCACACTAATTTTACAGTTAAATGAGTTTTGGCAAATGTATATATTCACTCACGTAACCACCGCTATAACCAAGGTGTGGACTGTTTTAGTCGCCCCCCTCCAATTTCCTTCTGCTCCTTTGCATTCACCCCTCTTTCCCCACGGCACCCACTGGCAATCACTGATCTGTTTTTCTCCATTATAATTATGCCTTTTCTAGAATTTCATACAAATGGGCTCATACAGTATATAGGCTTTTGACTCTGTGTGATTTCACTTAGCGTAATACAGCGTCCAGCAGAAGTAACGCCGGACCCTGTACATGAATGTCTCGCACACGATGGACAGCAATTTGAACATGTCACCTAAAATGTCATATAGTGCTGGAGTGTGATATTGTTATGTTACAGAATTACATGCTTATGACTTTGTAATGAAAGATTTGGTACAGATTACCAGCTCATAAAAAAGAGGCGTTATTTGTGCCAGACCCTGTACATTTGAGTACTAAAAATTCATTCCTTTTTATTATAATAATAATATTGCATGATATGGATATGCTAACATTTGCTTTTCAATTTACCCATTGATGGACATCTGGATTGTTTCCATCTTTGGACTCTTATGGATAAAGCTCTATGGACATTCATGAATGTATTTCTGGCCCCATGGTAAATATATATTCTAATTTTATAAGACACTGCCAAACTATTTTCAAAGTGATTATACCATTTTGCATTCCTACCATCAATGAATGGGAGTTTTAGTTGCTCCATATCCTAGCTAATACTTGGTATTGTCTGGTTTTTTTAGTTTAGCTATTCTAGTAATGTGTAGTGGTACCTCACTGGATTTTTAAGTTTGCATTTCTATAATTACTATTTATTGGCCATTCATATATCTTCTTTGATAAAATACCTGTTGACAGTTTCTTTAAATAAACTGTTTTGTTATTGAGTTTTAAGAGTTATTTATATATTCCAGTGATCTCTATGTGTATACTTTTACCGGTACTGCACTATCTTGACTACTGTAGCTTTGTAGTAAGTTTTGAAATTGGGAAGTATGAGTCCTTCAACTCTTTATTCTTTTTCAAGATTGTCCTGGTTATTCTGGGTCCCTTGAATTTTCATATGAATTTTGGTATCAGCTTGTTAATTTCTGCCAAAAAGGTAACTGGGATTTTGCTAGGTCTTGTGCTGAAGGTATAAATCAATTTGGGTAGTATTGCCATCTTAACAATGTTGTCTTCTGATCCATTAACATGAGACGTCTTTTCATTTCTTTAGAACTTCTTTAATTTATTTCAACAATGTTCTGTAGTTTTCAGTGTAGAAGTCTTGCACTTCTGTTGTTAAATGTATTCCTATGTATGTTTTTTATGCCATTGTAAATGGAACAATTTTCTTAATTTCATTACATGGATCGACTTTTGAGTGTTGATCAAATCTTGCATTATTGGGATAAGTCCATTTACTATGAATTATAATCCTTTTTTTATATATTGCTGGACTTGACTTGCTAATATTTTGCTAAAGATTTTTTTATCTATGTTTATGAGGGGTATGGTCTATAGTCTTTTCTTGTCATGTATTTGTCTGGTTTTGATATCAGGATAATACTGTTCTCATAAAATATAATAACTGGAGAACTTTCTTCCTCTTCCAATTTCTATAAGAGGTTGTATAGAATTGGTATTATTTCCTCCTTAAATATTTTGTAGAACTTATCAGTGAAGTCACCGGGGTCTGAGGTTTTCTTTTTGTAAAGACTTTTAGCTATAAATTCCATTTTTTTAGTAGGTATAGAGCTATTCCAGTTACTGATTTCTTCTCCAGTAAGCTTTGGTCATTTATGTCTTTCAAATAATTTGTTCATTTCATCAAAGTTGCTGAATCGTTTAGCATAAAGTTGTTAATGCTTCACTATTGTCATTTGATGGTCTTAGGATCTATAGCGGTATTCCCTCTCATTCCTAATATTAGCATATTTGTCTTTTTTGTTTGTTTGTTTAATCAATTTTATTTATATTTTCAAAGAACTAGCTTTTAGTTTCATTGATTTTTCTGCACTATTTGTCCATATTCTACTTCCTTGATTTCCACTCTTATCTTTGTTTTTCTTTCCTCTTGTTTACTTTGGATTCAATTTGCTCTTTTTCTTTCTTAAGGTGAAAATCTGTCATTGATTTTATACTTTCTCCTTTTCTAATATAAGCATTTAAAGCTGTAAATTTTCCTCTAAGCATACTACAAATTTTGATATGTTATGTTTTCATTTTCATTCAGTTCAAAGCACGTTTAATTTCCCTTATAATTTATTTTTTTATCTATTTGATTAATTTACCAAACTTGGGGTTTTTTTTTTTTTAATATATCATTCTTTTTTGATTTCTAGTTTAAGTTTGTGGTGGTCAGGGAACACACTTCGTGTGATTTCAATTCCTTAAATTTAGTAAGACTGATTTTTATGGCCCCAAGTGTGGTCTGTCCTGGTGGATGTTTCATGTGCACTTGGAAGACAAATGTGTATTCTGCTGTATGGAGGGACAGTGTTATGAAATGTTAATTAGGTCACATTGATTGATAGTGTTGTTGAAGTCTTCCATATCCTTACTGATTCTATCAGTAACTGAGAAAGAAGTGTTGGAATTTGCCCATCTCTCTTTTCAGTTTCATCTGTTTTTGCTTCACGTATTCTGAAATTCTGTTAGGTGTGGCAATGTTTGGGATTGATGTATCCTCTTAATGAATTGATCCTTTATCATTATAAAATGTCCTTCTTTGTGTCTGGTAATATTCCTGTTTTGTTGTCTATATGGCCTGATACCGATATTGCTACTCTAACTTGCTTTTTTATTAGTGTTTGCATGGAATACCTTTTTATTTTACTTTTAGTCTAAATTTGTATTTATATTTGGAGTTGTTTTCTCATACACAGCATTTTTAATGGTAGGGTCTTGCTTTTCTTATCCAGTCTAACTCTGTCTTTTAAATTGCCTTTAAAGTGATCATTCATGTTGTTGAGTTTAAATCTGCTATTGTGCTATTTGTGTTTTATTGGTCCCCTCTGTTCTTTGTAACGTTTTCCCTTTTATTTCCTGACTTCTTTTGGATAAATTGACGATTTTTTATAATTCCATGTTTTTTTCCACTGTTGGCTTATTGGTTATACTTATTTTGTTCTTGTTAATGGTTGTGCTAAGGTTATATACACATCTTTAACTTATCACTGCCTTCAAATGGTACTATTACACTGCTTTGTGTGGAGTGAAAGAGTATGTAATAATATATTTATATGTCTTCCTTCCTAGACTTTGTACTCGTGTAATGAATTTAGTTCTACATAATTTACAAACCTCATAATAACTTGCCATTATTTTTGCTTTAAACAGTTGATTATCTTTTAAATAGAGTGAAAATTTTCTAACTCTTTGATTTATGTAATAATTGGCTAGTGCAGGAAGTATGAGGATGGCCTCACTGCTGCATTTTCGGAGTAACTTCCGGTTACAATACCAGACAGTTCCTGAGTCCCCAGATGTCCACAGCTCCACTACAGGCCACATGTCCTCCTTTGGACCATGGTCTCTCTTAGTTATTACCCTCAGGTAGACAGGGCTCACAGAGCTCCATCATTGGACTTCTCTCTAAGTCTCCTTTTCCTACAGCTACCCATAGCCAAGAACAGCTGTGATGTGCCCTTAAGTGCTTTTTAAAGTTTACAAGGACATTGACCTTCATGCCAGAGCATTAATAATCACATTAATTGAGCTCTCTATATATGCTGAACACATTGTTAAGCACTTTATTGTGCATTATCTTTTAATTCTCACTGCAATCTGACATAGCAGTATTTTTACAGATGAAGGCAGGAAGGTAAATTGCCCAAAGTCATACAGGAAGGTATATAAGGCAACCAAGATTTGGTTCTCAGTGGTCTGACATCAGAGCCAACCACTCTCAACTACTGTGCTCTGTTTCTCCCCAGTGACCTGCCCAGGGGCATTTTGCTGCCCTCTTAACACATACATATTCATTGATGTTATATGCCTGGGGAAGCAATGGGTTTGGGGCTTCATCTCTCCCTGTTCCATTCCGCATGCCAGTCCAGTGGTGGAAGAGCACATACAGTGTTCTTCATGTGGTTTAGTGGCAAGAACGCTGGACTGGGAGTCGAGACACTCTGTTCTCAGTCCAGTTCTGTGGCTCACAGTCACGGCTATTTAGGCACATTAGTTAATGTCTCTGGGGTTGTAGCTTCTCAATAACTAAGGTAAGGGGGTTGAATTAGATCATCTCAAAGGCTCCTTCAAGTGCCAACATCCTATGAGTCTGTGAGTTAGTGGCCTTGCTAATAGAGAGCTAATAATTACCTAACCTGGCAGGACATCTAAGATTTATTTACTTTAATTATATTTATCAAAACCACAGAGCTTAGCCATTCACTTTATTTTCATATATCTTCTCTGGCTTCCTGTTTATCCCAAAGATTATCTTTCAAATTGCCCTTTGGGCTTATAACATCTCCTTTGTGTCCACTGTTACTAAGTAAACAAAAAGCAGGTTACAAAACTAAATGTATTTCACTTTATTAAAAAAAACAAATGTGTGTGTATTCTTGTGTATATCCAATATATAATATATACAATAGAATATATATTATATATAATAGATTTATATTATATAAATATAATACAAAATATAAGTATGTATATATATTTATATTGATATTGACATTTATATTTATGTAGTCTGAAAGGATATACATCACACCTTTAGAATGACTTTTTCTGAATGATAAAGTAACTGGTGGTTTTCATTTTATTTTTTCTTTATACATTTTTGTCCTTTGCAACTTTTGTCTGATGGAATTTCTTATAGTTTTACTACTTATTGATTATAATACAACAGATTACAAATGAATAAATAATGTCTCCTTTGGATTTAGTATCCTTCTGCCACTTTAACTTTGTCTCTGGTGACTTCTCCCAGGTTGGCTACTTGTTTTTCTGTCGTAAATCATAAGATAGTGTGGGAGAGGGGTACGTGACATATGAGACAGAGTAATCTAACTTTCAGGAGTCAGCCCTCTCCAGCCCCAGCTTTTGGCTGTCCCCACTGTCCCTCACCACCATGCACTCACTCTCCTATTCTTTTCTTCTCTGTTTGTGTCATTATGGACCAACATTTTCCCCACTTCTAGTTTCTCCTTCTACAGTCAATCTTGAGCACTTCCAGGATTCACTCACTCATTCATTTATCCATTCATCATAAATTATTCAGATATCAGAACACCAATGGATTAAGCGTGTTGTTTAGAGATAGAACTGAGGTTTGAGTCCTGAATCTGCCCTAGGTGTACCAGGATCATGTAGAAAGTACTTGGAAAACAATGATAGTGGGAATTATCGTTGCCAAGGCTCTGTGCTGAGCCTCATGGGGGAAATGGTGAGAAGGAACCCTTGCCTTCAAGAAGCTTAGAGCTATTTGAGAGGGTATAGGCAGAAATGCAAAAGGGCAGAGGGAGAAGCAGGAGGAATACAGAGATATTATCTATAGACATGGGAATAAATGACTGGATTCTGCAGCAGAAGAAGGACACCAAGTGTTTTGGGGTCAGGTGGCTGAGAAAATAGCGGGCCATTAACCCATTGATCAATCCATCTGTTCATTCATCCTACAAATACACATTGGCTATCTGCCATCAGCTCAATACTCTCATAGGTGTTAGAGATGAAAGAGCAAACAAAACAGATAACAACCCCCTACTTACCCCA
This sequence comes from Lyroderma lyra, assembly GCA_004026885.1. Lineage (NCBI taxonomy): Eukaryota > Metazoa > Chordata > Mammalia > Chiroptera > Megadermatidae > Lyroderma > Lyroderma lyra. Next base: position 329,724 of record PVJL010000152.1, on the reverse strand, counting down.
TTTTGCTTACATTCTATGGGACAACAGAGAAAAAGGAAGAAAAAAGTACATAAACAAGATCATTTCCAAAGTTGATAAATGCTTTGAAGAAAATAATGCTGGGTAGTGTGTCAGAGGGCAACCAGGGGAGGTGACATTTGTGTTTCCATGTCATTAGCTGGAATAGAAATCAAGGGCTGGACTGAGGAGGAGGATGGTGAATTTCATGGTGGGGCTGCTGACTCAGAGATGCTAAGAGTCACCTCCCTGTGAAAATGTTTTAACCTCCTCTCAAACTCTGCATTGTATTATTTTCTGGCTCAGAGACATTTGGTGGGTTTCTATTGCCCTCTGGACAAAGTCCCAATTCTGTAGCTGCCATTCAAGGGCCTTCACATCTGTCTGCCCCCATCTTCATGTGGACCTTCCATTCTGGCCTCAAAGGGTTCTTCACTGTCTCCACTAAGGCTATGTCCCTTTGCACCGCCTTACTTGGGTCCTAAGAGTCTCCTGCGTTCTAGTCCACAGCTGTCTCGCTTGTCTCAGAGCTCAGGCCTTTTCTCTGCCTGCCTGCCTGCCTTTATGGATTTGTTTAAATGTCTCATAAGCAAGGACCCAACTCTCCAATAAGAATGCAATCTCCTTGAGAGAAGGGCTAGCCCCTTCAGGATCCTCTCTGCATTGGATTTGCTTTGTACATCTGCCCAGGAACACATTAAGCAGCTTTACAGATCAATTATCTTCTCATATAAAATGAAGAAGGAAAGACAAAATGAGAAGAATCTAGAAAACCAAAGAGTTTTCTACCCAAATTCATGGACCCAGAAGATGACAGAATTCAGTGGTGGGCAAGTGTTCAGAAGCAATCAACAAAGAATTGAATCAGTTCACTAGGGGAATTAGAAGTTGGAATAAACTCCATCTACCTTGAGCATTTAAGGAATGAATCTGCTTGGCAATTCATGGCATAAGCCAGAGAGTTCTGGAATTCCTCCCATCCCTCAATTCACAAGAGGGGCAGAGTCCTGGGCTCTGGCCTAAAGTAATCCATAGGCCCTCTCTCCAAGGCTTCCTTCCTCAGTTTCCTAGACTTTGTCATATTTTCTCCTTTTAACCTGTAGGGAATTGGAGCACCTCAGTTTACCCATCTGAAATACAAGACGAGGGGGCTCAGGGTCCCCTGCCCTTCCCTCCTCCCTTCAGCAGCGTTTGATACTGATGCTTATTCGGTGCTTTGAGGCCAGGATGTCAGGGCAGTGAGAGGTTAGGGGAGGGGCACGTGATCCTCACGATGGGTGTTTGGGATGAAAGTCAATACGGTAAACACGTATTCATCATGACACTCCTCTGCCAGGTCTTTCATCTGGGGAATCAGAAAGCCCTGGACAAACAGTAATTAATTTTCACAGCAGCTTCCAAGGAGAATGGGGTGCTGCCTGCCAAAGACCAGAGGGGCATTTTCCCAGCACCCCTCCCCCAACCCTTCCTGCTCACTCCCAGCTGCTGCTTGTCCCCAAGGTGACAATGCCAGGTGGATAGGACGCCCAGGTCTGAGACTCCTTCCCAGGACTTCTCTGCCTAGAAGGCTCCAGGGGCAGATGGAGACTCCCAACTAGGCTCCTTCCCCCACCCCTACCCTCTTTCCCAGAGGATGACTAAGAGTGAACCAGGGCAGGAGTGGGAGCATTTCCGGCCTCCACAGGCAGGCTGGGGCCAAACAACTAGTTAGTTGACTCAGCAGGAACCACGTTGGCTCCAAAAATACAACTGCCTCTGTTCAGCTCCACCTCATGCTCCCTTGGCCCTTTGGACACAGTCACCTGCTGCTTCTCCTCACTCCCCCTCTCCCACGGGAGTCACTTGAAGGGATGTTTGCCTTAATTCTGGTTAGAGAAGCACTATAAGCTCGTGTAGAGCACTTGGAATATATAGAAAAATATGAAGCAGAGAATTACTTTGTTAACCCCATAATTCTACCACTGTTGGAATCTGGTTATATTTCCTATCTATTTTTTCTATGGTTTTTTTCTGTGTGTGTTTTATTTAAAAAGTAATATATAATCATGGCCAAAATTATATGTATTGCAATCTTTTATATTTATATACAAGGGCTGTCCGGAAAGCATCCAGCCATGTAATATAAAAAATAGAAGCATTTATAGCTAGATTTTTTCAAGACAGCTCTCATATGTGTGTGTATATATACAGACACACACACACACACACACACACACACACACACACGCACGCAATAGGACAGGTTATAAAGTGAAAAGCCATAGTCCATCCCAACTTTCTATTTCCACCAGGAGGAAAGCACTGTTAAGAGTTTCTTGTGTATCTTTTCAGAAATTGCCTATTGCATGTATAAGCATGCATATGCATACTCATTTTACATGACTGAAGTCATACTGTATAAATAATTTAGCCTTTTCTTCACTTAACATGAATGCATGAGCATTTTCTATTCTATTTAAAAATACTGGTTAAAGAAAGCAAACATTAATCAATCAGGAATAAAAGAAATGAAAAACATTACTGGTTAAACAACATTTTTATTGACTGCCTAACATTTTTATCTTGTTGGTATGCCATAGTTTACTTAATCTTTTCCCTATTGTTGGACATTTACTCAAGTGAGAAGGAAGTGAGTCAGAATGAAATGCTGGGAGGAGGAAGCAAGCCAAGATGGACTGGGGGCCTACTGTGTGCCAACCACTTTTGCTCTCCTCCCAGTCTCTCAGTGTGAGAGTTCAGCACTATCCCCATACTAAAGATGAGGAAACTGAGGCTCAGAGAGATCAAAGAAGAATTTGTTTATAGGTAAGAGAACCAGGCTTTGAAGCAAGGTTTGTCAACTCCAAAGCCCATGGTCATTCTGTTTCACTGGGGTGCCTTAGAAAAGTCCCAGGGTTTACGATTTCCCACTGCTTGGCATGGGGATGAGGAGAACCCTTCAGTCATTCATTCCAATAACATTGGTGTGCCAGCCAGATGGTATTCAGGAATATAAGACCCAGCTCTTGTCCTCTAGAAGTTCAGTTGCAGGAGGGTGGACATGTAAACAAGCTATAACCTGGTGTGAGAGAGGGATGGTGCCATGGGGGTCAAACTAGGGGTTCTTCTCCTAGACTCCAAAGATCAAAGCCGGTTTCCAGGGGGAGGAGACCTCATGCTGAGTCAATCCTCTGGCACCAGTCAGGAAGTGCCAGTGAGGCCTGAACCACCTCTGCTTCCTGTCCTTCCCTGATCCCATTGCACCACAGTCACTGAAGGCGGGGCTTGGCTCCTCCCAGACCCGGCTCCCACCTAGAGCTTCCGGCCTTGCATTAAGTGGCTTGCCAGGCTCCCACAGTAGTAGTAGGGTTGGGTGGTGGACCCCTAATTTCTGAGAAAATTTTCAAGACAATGTTTCCAGTTGTTTTCTAGAAGGTCGGGAAATGTTTATCATACTCTGGGGAAGAAGGGACTGCACAAGAAGATTGGTTCCATGCTTGGGCTCTGGGTGGACACAACTGGATTAGAGTCCTGCTTTCCATTTGCTCTGGGGCTGCTGGGAAATCAGTGATATCATTAAGAGCTCTTGGTAACAAACCACAAAAACAGACCCTGACTGTCTTAAACCCAGAAGGGAATCAAATGCAGCAGAATTGGCAGAAGGAACATTCTTAGGAAAGGAGCAGATATTAAGGCAGCCTCAAGGCCCGGAGCAGCAGGAGGCACAAAATCATTCCCTGGCCAGGAAGTATTGAATCAGGTCACTGATGTCAATGTAGCTAGATATCACAGCAAACGGAGTTTGAACCCTCCAGCACTCGGAGATCCAAGGCCTAGGCCTTAGGCAGGAGCATCCAATTGGCTGGGCCTTCATCATACGATGGCTGTCCAGAAAGTATCCAGCCATGCACTATGAAAAATAGAAGCATTTATGGCTGGATTTTGTTCTGAACAGCCCTCATATATACCCATACCCATTGGCAAGAAGCTGGAACGAGTTGGATTTGTCCTTGGACCTCAGAGGTAGAAGATAAGGCCCTCCCTTCCTTCAAGCTGACACACAGGGACGAGTCCTGCCCACTATCCAGGGGGCTTTGGATCCTGGGCAAAGACACACAGACACACAGTAAATGCTCAACAAATGTTAGCCTACCATTATTGTTGTTGTTGTAATTATTGTTTTTGTTATTATTATTAGCCACTTTCTTTTAGAGTAAACTACAAATAATATTTTAAATATAAAATGTATTTTCACATATGGTCATCATATGACATATAAAGTAATACATGCCATAGACAGAAAAGTTGAAAAATACTGAAAAATTGCTTCTCAGCCTTTTGGCTAAGATCAAGTGAAAAATACTGAAAAGTTGAAGGAAGAAAAAGAAATCACCTACCACCGACAGAAAACCACTGTCAACGTTTTGGTGTTTCCTGCCCATCTGTTGACTGTATATCGATTTTGTTTCTTTCATTCTTCTTGTTTCCTTCAAACGGCTGTGACCATGTGTGCATAGTGTGTATCCTACCTTACAGCATTTGCACTTCTTTGTGTGATTAAAGACTCTTTGTAATGGTCATTCTTAAGAGCTACAAATAAATGTCCTTTGGAGTGGATAGAATCATCCCTCAAGTGCTGTCCCCATTATTGGGGAGAAGGGAGAGGAGAGGGAGTGGTATGCATTTATAAATTAGGAGGGTTTTTTTTTCAAAAAATGCTTCGGATTCTAGAATGTTTCTTTTAGAATCCCAATTGATGCTGAATTGATATCAATTAAGCACTTTGTTTCAAGGACTGTTCAAGAGGCTGTTTCCCACAATTCCCACAAATCTGATGCAGGTCAGGGGGCATGATCCTCATTGCGTATTGACCATATGTTTTCACTGCCACCAAGAGTACAAGAGTCCCGTAGCACCACTGCCACCCTGACACCGCTGGCCTGCCCACTGCTTTCTCACATTCCCAGTATGCTCAAGCCCTGATTAGAGGGGGGTGGGTTATCCTGCCTGTGAAATTTCCTGCCATTAGCATAGTGAGAAGTGCCCCAGCTCTACCTGTGCCAGCTTAGGACTTGGGTGATTTTCTTATATCTCTTAACCTCTTCTGGGAAAAAAAAAAGTCACATATGAATTCTCTTAGACAGTAAGTTTTTCTTTCTTCTTTGAGTTTCATATTCTACTTCTCCCCTACTCCTCAGCCCCCACCCCACTCCGTCCCCCACCAGCCTCTAGGTCCCGGGCTGGGTTCCAGGATGTGGCTCAAGCCTAAGGGGCAGCTGGGGATCACGTGACCAAGCTCCCCTCCAGGGGTGACTAAAATTCCTGTGATGCTGATCATTTGGACTTCCTGGGCAGGGCTGGGCACCCTCCGGTGGTGGGGCTTTGGAAATAACAATAATTAATATTTTGCCCTGTGTGATTCTGATCGTCCCGCCAAGGAGAGGGGCCCACCCGGAGCTGGGAGCCCAGTGGGAACTGCCCCGGCCGCATTCCCCGGGCAGTGATTGCTCAATGGACACCCGTGGGCCCGAGGGTGGGGCGGGCAGGCAGTGGATGTGCCCCAGCCTGACAGGCTTGGATAGGCAGGAGGGGCGGAACATTAACCTTTACTCTGCAGTGTCCTGGGCTGGGACACACACGTGGTCCTGAATCCATCCTGGGACTGCCCAGGGCCCCACATCAGATGGCCAGGGTGGGCCTCCACCTGGGTGTGGGAGTGAAGTGACCACACCAAGTATCCGAGAATGGCAAAGGGAAATGAAATCGTCCTTTCTCCTGCCACCCACACCTCCCCCACCCTCCCACAGCATCATTAGAACCTGAAAGAAGCAAAGGGATCTCACAGGTCTTTTCTAACTCTCTCATTTCACCGGGGAGGAAACTGAGGCACAAGGAGAAGAGAATTGCTCCACTCCAGGTTTCTATAAGAAATGACCAAATGAGGAGAGTGGCTGGCATTCCTGAAAACATTGTCCATGACATTGGTTTGTGGGATGCGATTTCAGTGACTGAGAAAAGCTCTCTCACCCCCAAATTCTCTCTCGCTCCTCAGCACCTGATATTCCACTTCACTTCCTTTCCTTAAGGCTTTGACGCCAATTAAAAGTTAAGCTTCCTCTGGCGGGGATCACTTCCCCTGTCAGTAATATGAGTAGTTTCTGTTCTTTTGCTGAGAGCAGATGGGATGGAGGGAGGGCAGGAGGACATAAAACTTCAGCTTGGCAGGAGGAATCCTCATATGGCTTCCAGAGTATGGTGTTTTCAGCTTTCAGTGTACTTGCGATGACAATCTCCAGTCACTTTTGCTATGAGATGGGACAACCCTTATCTGTCATCCCCATTCATCAGGTGAGGGAATGGAGGCTCTGGGAGGTTAGGCAACTTGCCCAAGGACACGCAGTTAGTAAGTGGCCCAGGCCGGGTTGAAGTCATGGCACTCAGCTGCTCCCCACAGCCCAACACAAGGGTGGATTGTTAATATTCTTATTGACTGGTTTACAGAAAAGTATGAAAGCAAATTCTGGATTTTGAGATTTGAGAAGGCTTGGAGTAATACAGTGCAAAATGCTCGCCTTCTCTCCTTCTGGCCTCACTATAGTCCTAGGTAAATAGAGGGAAGACCTGAGGCTCAGGGATTTACGAAATCCATTCAACCGTGAGCACCTGCAGGGCAAGGAACTGGGTCATGTCCATCTTTTTCTGTTTGATCTATAACTTTATCAGTGAATGTTTGTTGTGTGTTTATAGAAAGAATCCTGAGAGATCACCTAATACACTCTATGCACTTCTCAGATGAGAAAACTGAGGTATGCCTGGATCACATAGTGAGTGGCAGAGCCTGGACCTCAGAGCTCCTGAGTCCCAGTCTGGTGTCCTTTGCACTTCATTTATTCATGCATTCCTTTATCCAACTGTGAAAACTGAGCCCACACATCTCCAGGAAGTATGTTTGGCTTTGAGACTACAACAGAGCCGGGGATAGTGTGAGGAAAGTGGGGCCCTTGTTTTGAGTACAAAAACCTAAGGAAGGGGCAGGGAAGGGGGCAGGTGTATGTCAAAAACCTCAGTGACCAAGATACATGATGGTTTAATGCAATATTTTAACAAAATCAAATCAGCAAACTATGGCCCATGGGCCTACAGCCTGTTTTTGTAAATAAAGCTTTATTAAGACTAAATCCCAGTTGCTGTTTTGAGGAGCCCATAGTTTCATAAGGGAAAACAGGCCCACATGGAGTACATGTTTAATTCCCCATGAATATCCTCAGGCAGCAAGCAAAGGGTAAGCGGGGAATGCTCAAGACAGGGAAGGAAATGCACAGAAATCCAGCTTTGTGACATCGGTGGGCTTATTGCGAGGAAATAGCAGCAGAGTTTGCTGCTGTAGGAGACACAGGGTCAGGGGCCAGAGGAAGGAGTGGTGAGTGACCAGGTCTCAGAGATCACGGGGCAGGGTTGCGGGGTGCTGCAGAGCCCACGAGACCGAGAATGTTCTCTAATGATTTTGGACTTTAATAATACCATAGATCTGTTGAACTACTCTCTGGTGAATTACACTGAAACTGTGCGAACCAGACTCAAGCCAGAGGAAGCAAGTCTTTTCTCAGAAATATGTTTAAAACCACAATGAACGTGTTTGGCTGGTTGTCCCCAGGTGTACCTGGAGCCTTTGCCCTCCTCCAGTCCTTGTTCCCCATCCTGATGCTCTGTGGCCTCATCTGTGACTGACCTCTCCCAAGGGCAGAAGCTGCCCACAGACTTGGGAGAGCTGCTGGAAGCCAGGGAAAATCATGGAAGAACAGAAGCTGCCGTAGAAATCTTATTTGTTGAGAATATTGTAAATGCATATTTAAAGATATTCCTTCTAAATCACTCTTAAGAGAACCTGGCATAAAATAAATACTCAAATAACCATAGCTGTTTATTACAAAAGTAGTTTTATTTTTTTTTTACAAGTTATGATTTGAAGACCCATGGTTGAAAGACATCGTCCCCTTCCCCATATGTTTGTTGAATGGGAGAGTATTGATCACTTAGTTGTTGATGGTTGCAGACGTGCTTGCTAGATCAGGCTGTTGGCTGAGAGCTGAGAGCACTCTGTGTTTGGGAGGATTTAGAGTCCTGGGGGAGGTTTAATCCAGGAGGACTTCCTGTAATGGGAGGAGTGGGGCTGCAGGCAGAATTTTAAAGGAACTGATGAGAAGATGAATGGAAGCATTCTGAATGACATGGCATCTGAAAGCTGGAACAACTGTGCCTACTGCTATCACACATAACATGGTTGACACGTAACGACCCAGGGAAAGGTGGGTGATGGAGGAGGAGGAGGAGGGAAGCGGAAGAGAAAGAGTGAGGAAGGGGCTGAGAGGCAGGACACCTTGGTTCCAAGCACAGCTATGCCTCTTGTGAGTTACGGGAGACCTTGGGGACTTTCAATGCCCCCCTTGACACCTATAGATGATTCAGGCTAAGATTTCCACCTCTGAGAGTCCCTGATCATAATAAACATAAAGTAATAACAGATATTGTTTATTACAACCTACCTATACCACTCTCTCTCTTAAGTGACAAATGGTTACCATCTCATTTGACTTTCACAACAACCCTGCTAGTGGACTTCATGATTATTTCCATTTCATTGATGAGGAAATAGTCTCCGAGAAGTCGAGTAAGCTGTCTGAATGGTAGCTCTAATAAGGAAGGGCCCGGACTCTGGGCAGGTGGAGTGATGCTGTCTCCTGGGGGCTGTCCCCCTCTTCAGAGAAGCATTTTCCCACGGGGCTGGGATTGGTTCTGGCCACAGTTCCTGCCTTGGGAAGCTGCTCTCCCTCCTGGTTTCATTGCCCAGTTTCTGTGGCAGCACCACCCCATACTTGAACATCCCACCCACCCACCCACCTCAGCACAGTGACTTTCCCCAAATGCTGTGTCACTCTTAACAGATGACACTCAGGGAAAAGCTCTGTGGTTGAATCACAGTGACCACTTCCTGTTCCATTCAGGAGCCCCTGTTCTCTAGGGCCCTCACTCTGCCATGCCCTGTTTAGTAATAAGAGCCACGATATCTATAAGGCCTGGGTTGCTTGGAAGGCTTAGTCACTCCCTTCTGTGCCCTCTTCCTACCAGGCTGATGGGCACGAGCCCCGCTATGTAGAGCCTGGCGGAGACCCTGGTTGTCCTAGGCTGGGTAAGGAGGCAAAGGGACAATCCCCATCACTTTAGACTGGTGATGTAAAGCTGATAGGGACAGGTGGGCGGATGTTCAAGCCTCAGCCATGAAGTAAAGGCGTAGTCACTGACCCTGTAGGCGCCTCATGGGCACCCACTCAGGGGGTATTGCTGTCTTCGTGTCCATGGGTCAGCACACTGAGTGGAAAGACAAACACAGACAGGGATCTGTGTCTTGGGGGAAACCCCAATTCTCTCCCAGTTGCTCAGAAAGGGCTTTCTGGAGACTGAGAAACTGAAAGAAATATTGAGTGTGAGCGTGGAGGACGTCATCGGCTCTTGGAGGGGCTGTCTGGAGGAGATTTCCTCTGGGTAAACGCAGAGAGCAGAATCCGGGGCCATCTGCACCATCTAAGATCTTTGAAGTCTTAAGCCCCTAAAGATTATGTTATTTCTTGCCCAACTCCCACCCCCTCACAAATAATACAAAATAAAGCCATCTAAGTCTGAAAAATATGTATAAGGTGGTCCAATAAAGTTCTGGGGTTTATTTTTTCCATGATCACAACTTCAGTGCTTTATTCTTTTTTTGATACTGTCAATTCTCAATGTCCTTTGAAGAAAAATTTTTGTGTTTTCTAGTTGCCCTCACTTTGCCAATCCTATCAGCTCGGTTTGGTCTGCACTGGGGACAGTGGGTGGTGTCACTGGGCCACACGTGCCTGCTAATGGAAGGAAGATCTTCCTTACCATTTGTGTTGTGTGACCACTGAGTGACCTGCCCCAGGGAGGGAGTGCCTGGTCACTGGGGTGTTCCCACCCCCACCAAGGGCAGAAGTTCCTATGATGGGGACAAGAAGTGTGGGCGGGAGAGTCTGGGAAGGGTGTGGGTCACCCCCTAAAGTCCCTTCCGGTCCAACGATGCGAGGGTGGGAGCTCCAAGCACTTCGGAAGGAAAACATTCATGAGACATGCTCAGGCTAGGGATCACCCGCTGTGGGGTGGCCTCTGAGGTCCTACTGGGGACTTTGAGGAGAAGGATTTCTTTGTCCACCAGGAAGTCAAGCTCAGCTCCCTGCCTTGGAGGCCTTGGAACCAAGCCTGTAGCTACATCTGGAAAACCAGCAACTGCCACAAGATGGCGCCAGCGGTGGGTAAGTCAGGGCCAAATGAGTGGTGGGATCAAGGGACGCCAGTGCCACCAATGCCCGCACTCTGTGTTCAGTCCTGGTTGCAGGTACTCCCCACTCTACTCTACAGCCAGCCCCTTGAAGGTCACAATGGCCTTACTGGTCCTTGTTTCCCTGGCCCCCATTTGAATTAATTGAATGAATAGAGTCAAGAGAAATGAAATGACGTATTTTCTTTAGGCAGTGTGCACATTCTATACAATAAATCAAATGCCTTCTGATTGTGCAGTGACTTCCCAAAAGGTTGCATAGGAAACTGGCGACGGTGTTTCTCTCTGCAAAGAGACCAAGAACTCGGGTGTAGGGAGGGGCGGGAGAGTATTCGTCACTTACTGTCATTTTTATCATGTGCATTTATTAGTTGTATCAAGTAAAATAAAAATGTTGGGTTTAAAGGTTTCCAAAGTGCTTTCTGCCACCACCATAGGTGATTTAACAGGTGGAATTAAGTGCTGGAGGTTGCGAGTGTATCAAACTCTTTGGAAGGGGCTCCTGACCTTTTACTCAATTTTATTGACATTCAATTTACAATTTTCACAACACGGAAATGTTTATTTTTCCAGTACAGAGCTCATTAAACACATCAGGCTAAAGGCGGGCTTGTGATAAGGGCAGCAAGCACACGTTCCCCCAGGAGAAGAATCAGAAAAATGCATGTTTCATTTTGGGGACATCAGTTGACTGTCACCAACATGACCAGGACTTAATGGCAACAGATCGCCTTGTATGCACCTTTTTAAAAACAAAGTGAGTCAAAATACTGCTTTGTTAAAATTGGCTATTCCAGAAAAGCCTTACACCTTGCAACTGGGCAGGTAATTGGGGAGAGTAAACTGCTGGACCCAGCTAAATTCTAAATCCCCACCAGATTTTCCCGGGGTACCACACAGACTTCGCTGACACCGAGAATTCTGGAGCCATCCACAAAAGAGAGGGGATTTCCACTTCAAGGACCAATGCCGGGCCACAGAGCCCATCCCTGGCTCCATGACAAACCCACATTTCCTTCCGTCATCTGGGCTAACCTGGGGACATCACTGAAACTCTCTGGACCTCAATTTCCTCAACAGTCAATTAGAAACGAAAATTCCTTCACTTGGTTCTGTATTCTGATTGTGATGCTAGTTACATGAATATATACGTGTTAAAATGCAAAGAACTGTACACCAGAAGAAAAAAGTCCATTTTATTGTATAATAATTTAAAAACAAAATGTCTTTTAAATTCTATGCTATATGTAAGAAACACCTTACATGGCATTCTTTTAACAGTTTATTTTCTGTGGCATCCAGTACAAGATGTAGCTCACAGTAGACATTCCACAAGTTGTATGTTTGTCAAATGAGTGAACAAATATCAGAAAGAGCAAAATGCTGATTCCAGGCAGGCACTCAATAGCTCGCTGTTCACTTCTGCCACCTTCCCTTCTAGTCATTTCAGATAACAGGACATAGGGCAGGTCTGCAGAAAGTACTAACAGCTTGCTCAGTTCTCTACCACTTGGGCAATGTTTGACCTAGGGGGAGACAAGAAGCAGCTGCTGGCAGGGAGAGTGACCTGGCTGATAGCCTGTTGCCATGGATACATTCTATACTGACCACGTGTCTTCTCCAGCCACCAAGCACTGTGCTAAGTGGTATGGACACCGAGACCATTTAGACACGTCCCTCTCCTTTCAGCTTGGATGATGGAAACAGCATTCATCTCAAGGCCGTGGACTAACCCAGCTTCTGGAATTTGCAGAAGCCACAGCTTATTTTAAATGACCCACAGGGAGCTGGGGTGGAAGAGGCTGGGCAGGAAACCAAACAGGGTAGCCAGAGCGTGACAACACGGGCTCTGGGCCTTGATCCCTCTGTTCCTGCAGCCTTAATCACGTCTGGAGGGACCAATTTACTCTAAGTAATCACCAAAAGCAGGAATAATGAAACAAGAAATGAACATATTAGCTTATAAGCAATTCCTGGAGTCCAGCTGCAGTACTACTCTCTCTTCTGACCGTAAGGCCTGGCTTACATACCATTGTGTGTCAGCAGAACACAGAAAGAGCACAGAGGGACCTGGGAATTCTTTACAGGGAGACAGTGGTGTTGTAGGAGGGTGGCATTAGAGTCAGAAGGAACTGGCCTGAAATTGTGACTCTCCCCACCCCTTATTAACTGTGTGACCTTGGGCACGTTACTTAGAGTCTCCGTGTCAGTTTCCCTGCGAGTGCAGTGGGCACAATAACATCTAACTCAGTGTTTTAAAGTGTAAATGAGATAATACATGGGAAGGCACAGACGAGGTAGCACCAAGTGGTCATTTTAATTACTTTTATAGATGATTTTCATTTGCAAAGATAATACATGTTAATTATTGACACTATGGGAAATATTAATAAACCAAAAGAAAAAATTAAAACCTCCCATAAGTCCATCATCAAGAGGGCACTCTTGGTAGCATTATGGTATTTGTCTTCCCGGGCTTTTCACATATTATCATTTTTAAAAACAAAAATGGGTTCCTATTCCCATGTGGTCTTACAACTTGCTTTTTCCACTATAAGTATTAACGTCATCGCATGTCTTTAAGTGATCTTCTACAGGATCAGTTTTTAAAGTTGCCTGGCAGAGTGTCCTATCATACGTCCTACCACATGGCCTACTTAACCAATTTCATATTGTTTAGCATTGTCACCATTATAAACAAAGATGACATCTCAGCGGCTGAACGTCTTTTTCTAATCCCCTACGATGGATTTCCTGATGGAAAATTGCTGGTCCATACTGAGTCTTCCAAACCCTTCATGTCAGTTTATGTTCCCACCTACCAAGTCCAGCAATGTCAATTGTCTTGATGGCAGGTGAACCCCAGGTTTCATCATCTTTTTCTCTCCAGCAGTTGTAGCCTGATCACGTTTTCTCCTCTGCTCTAGAAGTATTTCTGTCCAAATACATAAATTTGGTCTCCCAGGCTCACAAGGCCTCTTCTGTCTTATCTAGAGACACAGCTCTAACTATTACATCCTGACAATTTTCTGTCCCAGACACCAAGTCTTGTCTCACAGAGGACCCATGATAGTTAGATGACTATTTATCTGTTACTGGTTACATGTCCCAGTTCTCATCAGCCTGTTCACAAATCTCATCCAGGGTGAGTTCTGTCCTGAGAAGACTGCCACAGATAACTAAAATCACTCATTTTCTGTAGGCAGTCCCGGTTTCCACCACCAACAGTGGGGCTCTGGCTTGTCTCTGAAGCCGGAGTAGGGGGGCACTTTATCAAAGCTGAAAGTAGCAAATTGGGTTCCCAGGGTAAAAAGCAGAGAATGAGGGTTCAGATCAAAGGAAGGGTGTCCGTGCAGGCAAAGGGGTGTGGAGAAAGCAGAGGCCCCCTGTTCATAGATACATTCCTCGTCTCTTTGGCTCCACAGCACCCCAACCTCTGCTTCTATGGTCACACCTGCTTCTCTGACTCTCCTGCTTCCTTCCTTCCCTTACAAGGAGCCTTGTGATTTCATTGGGCTCACCCAGATAATCCAGGATAATCTCCCCATCTCAAAAATCCTTAACTTAATCACACCAGCAAAGTCCCTTTTTGCCATGTAAAGTCGCATAATCATAGGTTCTGGGGATTAGGACTTGGACATATTTGGGGTCATTATTCTCTCCACCTCATCTGGGCAAGGTGCTTTCCTTCTCTGGCCTCTTTGCAAACTGTGAGTCTTTGACAAGAAGCTCTCCAAGGTTCCTTCTAGGTTTGGCTAGGAGGAATATTTTAAAATGTGAAATGTAGGAGGACTGAGGTGTAGAAACTGCACTGAACTTCTCTTGGGTTTCCCCAGTTCTCCCTCTGGGACTGCATCCTCTCCCCTAAATGCTGCTGATGTCATTTGTACTTAATACCTCTATTGATTGGACAAGCCCACACACAGAGCTTACTATAGTATGTGCCAGATTCGTTCTACGCACTTTGTAGCTATGAAATCATTTAGCCTTCCTAACAACCCTGTGAATGAATTGGAGTGGTAACCTCTATTTTATAGAAGCACAGAGAGGTTGAATGACTTGCACAAGGTCACAGAGTGGTGGGTCTGAGACCAAACCTCACCTGTCTGATTGTAAAGTCTGCACGCTTACCCACTGATGCCTCAGCCTCTCCTTGACCCAGTCATGTAGCTATTGCTTAAGTCTCTTCTAGACGGTGTGCAATTCAAGAGCAGGAGCCTTGTGTAATTCTGTGAATCCCAGCTCTGATAACAGCCTGGCACATAAATGAATGAATGAATGAATGGTGAATGGATGAATGAATGATGAATGTGAATGAATCAATAAATAAGGACATTATTACTTATCTACCTGAGAATCTCTTGTAGATCAGAACCAGGGTTGCAGGACATAACAATAAACATTTATGGGACACTTCAAAAGAGATTGGGATCCTCACCGTAAGGTGATTACTGGTATTGTTCTCATTGTACAGACAAGGAAACTGTAGCAGAAAGAGGGTAAGTGACTTGCTCAGGTCAGGAATGGATTTGAGATCTGCTTGACTTCCACATTTGCATCATGAAGGTCAGTGTGATCGCGCCGAGGTCTGCATCCTTAAAATTAGGACCAAATATGACTCTGGACAACCAAAGAGAAGGAAGAAAGCAAAGGAACATTTCCCTGAGCAACTGCTACATGCCAGGCCCCCGTGCCAGGTGCTTTATATGATAATAAGCCACTTAGTCCTCAGAACAACCTTCAAGTCCCATTTCACATATGAGGAAAGTGAAGTTTAGAGAGATTAAAGTCTACTGGTACAGCCAGGATTCAAAACCAGGTCTGTCTAACTCCAAAATTCATCACCTTTCCTCTATCATCAGGCTGCAGGACTCCATTCTGCTATCTGTAGAACAAGGGAGTTGGGTGAGACGATTTCCAAGCTCTGATTCAGCTTATTTTTTAAAGGCCAGCATTAATTGTGTGCTTATTGCATGCCGGGCACTGTGCTGAGAACTTCACATGCATTATGTAATTTCCTGCTCACAACACCCTCATAGATACATTCCTTGTCTCTGAGGTGCTACAATATTTCTATTTTAGAAATGGGGAAACTGGGGCTCAGACACACAGATATTGTCCAAGATTACACAGCTACCACGGGGCCCAGCCTGAGTTTTAGCTAAGGCTTGTTTGATTCTTAAGCCAAACTCCTGCCCATATGCTACGCTGCCCCGAGCCATCTGCACAGCCTTTGGAGTATCCTGTATTCCAACAGAACTCGGAACAAGGCTGGAGTCGCCGTGGGACGAGTCCCTCAGTGCGTGGGCGCTTCTTCCTTTGGATTTCAGTTCTGTTAGAGTCAAAAGGCGACATCCTTCCATGGACAGTGGGCCAAGCCTCTGAGTGCAGCCCTGGCACCTCAAGGGCTTAGTCGTTCTCTCTGATCTCGTTGTCAAGGCAACCCTGGATGGCTCTGTGGTTCTGTAGTTATTCTCCCTCTTTCTTCCTTGCCTTCCTACACTTTCAGGAGAATACTTAAGAGATGGTAGCTCCATGTGGCCCACTTGTCAAGGATCGAGCCAATGCTGACCTAAATTAAAAACAGTTTCCAGGCCTTCAAGGCCTCAAATAGAGCTATATTCCCCATTTTGACAGCGGAAGTTACCCGTCTCATTCACAGCTGTGCCCCCAGAGCCCTCCGCGGTGCCTGGAATAAAGCAGGTACTCATTAAATGCTAAATGAATGAATTATGGAAAAGGGCTCCCTAAAGTAACCAGTTAGAAAACCGGGGCGAAGCAGTGGGCTCCGATTTGTAGTGGCAACCCAGAACAAAAGTACATACGTGTGTACACATCTTTGTGTCCCAAAGCAAAGGCTCAACGACCCTGGTGATATGCTGGCCCGGGTCCCTCCGCGTCTCCTCTCTACATCTTGTGGGCTGGGGCTGTCAATGTAGGTGGTTCCTGCACAGCCCACCAGGTTTCTGGCCTAGGGAATCTCTTCCTTCTCTCTCTCTCTCTCTCTCTCTCTCTCTCTCCCCCCGCCTCCTCTCTGTAGTAAAATACACATAATACACAATTTACCATCTTCAAATGCACAGTTCAGTAGTGTTATGTACATTCATACTGTCATGCAACCTATCTCTAGCACTGTCTTCTTCTTGCAAAACTGACTCTTTAGCCTTATGTTGTCCCACTATCACCTATTATCTTGGATTTTAGCTACAAATACATAGACAACGGGTTTCAAACTCATGAGTCTTAGTGTGATACAACGAGACAGTATTGGTCCTCAATAAATGTTCACTGCATAATCGATTGGGCTCTGTTTCTTTTTTTCCTGCGTGCTTCAATCTCTTGGATTAAGAGCAAATTTGGCTTTAGGATGCACTTGACAATTTTAAGTACTTCTTGACTGCCCTCTAGTGGGAAAGATGAAGAAGTGAAACTCATAACAATATTCCATCTTTTCTGCTGGAATAAGTGGCCCTTTTTTTCCTAACTCACTGGACCTCACACCATCCAAAATTGTGATCCAGTCAAAGTTGGTAGTTTATCCTCACCTTACAGATGAAGTTGATGCAATAAAACAGTGAGGAAAGACCAGTGTAAAAATTTTTTTAATTTGTAAATCCTTAGATAAATTACATTGAAAAACAAAGGCATGTGGAATAGAAATAGAATTTTTATAAGCTGATTCAATAGACAAAATTAAATTTCAATAGATATAATTAGAACAAACATAACAGGAAAAAATAAAATAGCTGCAAAATCTGTATGTGGTGTTCATTGAGTGTGAATGCTATAGGTGATTGATACAGAGAATTATTATGCTAGTAACTTTTTATAGTTCTGCAATCATAACAAAAAATTGTAAGTGAAATGCAGTGTTTCCTTACTCTGAACAAATATCATGTAGATTAATATTAAGTGTTTTTAATAAACAAATGCCCATGCTTATGACCTGGATTAGCCTTTCTAAACCAGGAATAGACCACTTACTCACAAGGTACATGGTCTATAGAAACTGTTTCTATGTCTTGCTTTAATAAGAGCTCTAGTGGAGAAACCAGCCTCTCAGAGGTTTGTGGATGATAATAAGAGAAGAAATTTTAATGCAGTTTTAGGAATCTCAGGATTTTCATTTTTCACTTTAATCCAAAATGAAACAAATGATTGTTTTCAAAATTTGTCTTCAATTGCCATTTGCACCAATTTATCCTATAAAGTTATACTGTTGTCAAATTATCTTTCCATGAAAGCAATAATTTCTGAATCTAAATTTCCCATGCATAGATCTTCTTTTGATGAAAATACAATGTAAACAATTCTGTCAAATCTATAAGGCATTTAGCCATAACATTTCACAGATGTGCACTGCCAAGATCATCAGCTATGTTATTGATAACTGCTGTTAAATTATGGTACATGTTATCACAGTCTATGTTCTTCCAAGTTTTTAACTTTCATTTTTGCTCTTTAATCTTATCTTCCATTGAAAATCACATTGTATTTATTTCTTGCTTTGAAGTAGTAAGATCATCAAAAATGCCAAAAATATCACGCAAACGTACAAGTCTTTTCAAATTACATTTTTAAAGGTTAGGAACTTATAAAGGTGGGGGGATTTTTGTTTGTTTGTTTTTATCTTCTACGAACACTAAAAGTTTGTTTCAGATTCAAACATTTGTAATAGAACTTTGTCCTTCAGTAAGCCTCATATCTTAGCATGCAACAAACGTTGTTTATCATCAGCTGTCATGTCACATAATGAAGACAATCATCTCAAATTTAATACAATTAGCTTTTGCATAATTCACAGTTTTTACTATGTAAATAGATGCTGTGTAGTTCAGCTAAAATTTTTTCATTGCAAAGCTTTCTTAATAAAGGAAGTGGTGTGTTGATTTACATTCTCGTGCAAGCTCTTCAATTTGGGTAATAACTTCAGAATGTTTTTCTGTCAATGCAGCTGCACCATTAGAGCATATTTGGATGCCAAACTTAAACCATTTTCTTTAACAGTGTAATCCTTCATGGTTTTACATAGTTCAGAGCTAATAGTGTTTATCATCACTGAAGCTGAAAAAAATTCTTCCTCATATCTCCAGCATGTTTAAATTGCATATTATGCCAAATTGTCATGTGAGCAGTAAGCATGCATTCAACAACGTCTGAGACTGAGATGAAATTGCAGCCCGGTCAACACTTAACCTCTCATTAACTAGAATTCTATATTTATGTTCTTTCTTTTTATGAAAAATTCATAAACAATGCAAAGTTCTTAAGTGAATAGTCACTCAGTTTTGACAAATACATACACTTTGGAACACAAATCCCTATAAAGATATGGGACATTACCATCACTTCCCAGAAAATTCCTTTATATTCCTTCCTAATTCTCCCTAGCCCCCCTGAAGCAATTACTTTCCTGATTTCCTTTCCATCATAGATTTCTTTCACATGTCCTAGAACCTCATATACATAGAATTATTCATTTGGAATACATGTATTTGAGTATAACATTTTTCAGATTTATCAGCATAATAGTTTTGAGATTCATCCATGTTATTATTGCATATATCTGTAGTTCATTTTTTTTTTGTCAATCCAAAGATACACTGCAATTTACTGATTGAATCATCTGTGGATAGACATTTTGGTTGTTTCCGGTTTGGGGTCACTGTGGATAAAGCTGCTATAAACATTCTTATATAAGTCATTGAGGACATACATGTTCATCTTGACCAACACCTATGAGTGAACTTGGTGATGGGGTAGATGTATATTTAATTTTATGAGAAAGTAACACTTTTGCAAACTGGTTGTATCACATTACATTTCTATCATAAATGTGTAAGGGTTTCAGTTGCTCCAAGACCTTGCCAAGTTTAGTGTTGTCAGTATTTTTAATTTTAGCCATTCTGATGGGTGCGTAGGAGTATAAAAACAAATCTTAAGTGTGCTGAATTTTAAAATGTTCAGAGATTTCAGGGTCTTAAGAATTGTCCCTTGGGAAAGGCACCAAACAAAAAGCTAAAATGTATATGGTAAAAAGTATAAAATGTGAAGTTGCCTTTGAGAAAAATGATGGATTGAGGTATTGTTTGCATGTCTGTTTTTCAGCCAAAAGGAAAAAAAAAACAAAAAGATGATGCAATGCCTGCATTAGATGGTTTTTAAATCGATATATTCTTGTTTTCCAGCTGAGTTTTTACTTGAAAAAAGAAATTTAACTTTGGACTACAGGCCAGTGAATTGGAAAGAATCTTGGGTCTGCGGTTAGGGTCTTCAAATGTTGCCTACAGCAAAAACTCTGGTTCTAGAAAAGTTAAGTAGGAGAAGGTGGACCTCTCTTTTAGTAAATAATTCATTTTTGCATTTTGTTACCTCCACATACCCCCCAAAAAACATATTAAATTTGGAGATTTTGTGTTAAATACTTTTTAAATTGTAAAAGAGAATTTTAAAATAGGAATTAATGTGGAAAAACCATCACCTTACCTTATTGTTAAAGAGTGTAATTTTGTGTCTAAATCTGTAGTAATACAATTACTACAGCATGTAAAATTAGGAATTGGGAACATGACATTTGATTCCATGCCAGAATTTGAATTTCCTCACTAATCTAACTAGCTAAAGCTGTGTGTAAAGTAAACATAAAATTTCAACAGAATATTTTACGTATTTTAATTATATGCATCACTGGTGTCTTTCATGAAATGGTTCTAGAATGACACAGATAATCTGTCCATTATATAAACCTGCATATGGTCTAAATCTGGGTATCATTTAAAGATTCATAGTTAAATTTTTTTCTAGTTTTTTTCTGCTTTATTGAGATATATTTCACATACAATAAAATTTATCCATTTAAAGTATACAGTTCAGTGTTTTTTACTATATTCAAAAAGTTGTGCAACCATCATTATAATCTAATTTTGGTATATTTAGAACACCCTTCTAGAAAACCTGGTACACCACTGCCAAACCTTCCCACCCAATCCCCAATCCCAAGCAACCACTAATCTAATCCATTTTATATCTCCATGGATTTGCCTATTCTAGACATCTCATGTACTGTATTTTGCCATGTATAATGTACACTTTTTTGCCCAAATTTGTTAGAGAAAAATAAGAGTGTGCATTATACATGGGTAGTACTAATTCCATAAATGTTTTTAATTTTTTATTTATGCCTATGAGTTAAAACTGTAATTCCGGTAATCAATAACAATATCTGTATGCAAAATAATATCCTGGAATATGATAATTGGCTTTTTTATGTAAAAAATTTTTATACATAAAATTTCTTGTACTTTGTATTCGTTCTTGTGTTTTGTAATTATTTGTTACATAAAATTTCTTGTACCATAATATGTTAAAAAATAAATGCTTAAATTCCTTTATAGTACAAAAAAGTAAGTATCTACATATAAAAAAATAAAAATTTGAATTAAAAAATTGAAATAATTTTTCTCCCCTGAAAGTTTGGGCCAAAAATGTGGGTGAGCATTATACACAGGAGTACATTATACACAGCAAAATATAGTAAGTGGAATCATACAATACACAGGGTCTGGCAGAAGTAATGCTGGACCCTGTACGTGAATGTCCAGACGAGATGAACAATATTTTGAACATTTCACCTAAAATGTCTTACAGTGTGCTTGAGTGTGATATTGTTATGTTACAAAATTAGATGCTTATAACTTTGTAACAAAAGATTTGGTACAGATTACCAGCTCATAAAAAAGTGGCATTATTTGTGCTGGACCCTGTATCTTTTTTGTGACTGGATTCTTGTACTTAGTATAACATTTTTAATATTCATCCATGTTGCATTGGTATTCTTAAGTGTATGTATCAGTACATTCTTAAGCATGTATAAGTATCCCTTTGTTTTGGTAAATCATATTTCACTGTATGGATAGACCACATTTTGTTTATCTCAGTCGATGGACATTTAGGTTCTTTTTAGCTATTATAAATAATGCTGCTCTGAACATTCACATACACATTTTTGGGTGAAAATGTTTTCATTTCTCTTGTATGTACCCAGGAATATGAAACTTCTAATTTCTCCATATTCTAGCCAACACAGTTATTATCTATTTTTATTTTCTCTCTCCTAGTGGGTATGAAGTGGTATTTGATTGCGGTTTCGTTTTGCATTTCCCTGATGATTAATGATCTTTTCATAAGATTATTGGCCATTTGCAAAAATGTATATTCAAATCCGTTGCCTATTTTTAAACTGAGTTACTATTGCTTTGTTGTTGGGTTGTAATCGTTCATTATACATTTTGAATACAAGTCCCTTGTCAGATACATAATTCATAAAAAATTTTCTCCTCGTCTGTGGCATGTCTTTTCACTTTTTTGATGCACACAAGTTTTGATGACATATATACTTTATTGTTTTCCTTTTGTCACTTGTGCTTTTGGTATCACATTTAAGAAACCATTGACTAACCCATGGTCAATGGTTTACAGTTTTAGCTCTGAGATTTAAGTCTATGACCCATAGGAGTCTGTGGCTATGGCTAATAGACCATGTAGTTCTTAGGAGTGAGACAAATAGGAAGCAAGTTTCTAATCAAATGTTTTTCCCCTAAGACTGATACAACTGAGATTCACTTAGGGTTGTCACTAGCACCTATTTTTCAGGCTGTTTATTTAAAAAGAAAAAGAAAAAAAAAGTAGTTTCCAATCTTAACCAAATCTCTTTTTGTTGCAATTGTTCAAGTCTGCCTACATTTACAGTACTTGGCAGAGAAGTAACAGCTCACGCGCTATGGTCACACGTAATAAGACAAACTGTCAAACCTCAAAGACCGGCAAGGATGGACTGCGGGACTGCAGGCAGGCGCCGCCCGCGCGAGGTCATTTTTAAACAGCCCGGGACCACGTGACCACCGCCCTGCATCGCTACTGGCCCTCGGGCTCTCACACTTGGCTTTGGCGCCCAACGTTTACCCGGTTGTGGGTGCAATCATTGCCTCGGCGCTCGGAGGGAACAAGGGCCAACCTCACGATCAAGGCTTTTCTGTATGAAGCTTCCGACTAAGTCTCAGCAAAGGTTCAGCTACAGATTGAAGCATCAAATGAAATCCACCTAAGGATGCCGTATAAGGCTCCCTTTGCCATAAGTAAAGAACAGACCTGGCCCTGACTCCCCCTACGCTTTGTGAGCAAAGCAAGGGTGGTTCCGTCCGAAGCGCGGTCTCCGCCTCCACGGGCGCCGCCATTTTGTTTGGGCTGGAGGGGCGCGAGTGGTGCTCGAGGGGAGGGGTCTCGTGGGCGCCTCTCCTGACCCTGCGGTCGCGCTGCTTGCTTTTTGGTGGGGAGGCCTTCTCCCCGGCTAGAGGCGCGGAACCATGTACATAAAGCAGGTAAAGCCTGAGCGTCCCTCCCACCCCTCACGGACTCGTGGGGACCGTTCCTGGAGGCGGGAATGTCGCAGTAGGACCCGCGCGGCCTCTCACCTTTCCCAGCTGAGTGGACCCGGGCTGGACGGGGAGTGTGGGGGAGGGGAGAGGCCCCGCCCCGGGGGCGCGAGGACCGCTGAGAATTGGGGTGCCCCTCTGCAGCCCAGGCCTCTATGCAGGGCACTGATCTGAGGGAGGCAGGACCTCCGAGAGGCGTGTAGGGCCCCGCGGGGCTCGTCTTGTGGAGAAACAGCCTTTCAGGGTAGGTCAGGGGTGGGAGGACCCAGAGGCGGCTGGGGGCCGCGCCGGGGGCACCATCGGCCGGCGAGCTGTGGTGGTGTGCGAGGAGAGCCCCGCGCCGGCCATTCGCGTGCGGTGTAGGACGAAGTGTCTCCCCTGCCCGGGGGTGCCCCTGGGTGCACAGGCCGGGTGTCTGCCTAACCGGGGGCCTTTCTTCGCCCCGACTTGTCGAAGAGGTGAGGGGGACCCTGGTTGCAGAAGATGTAGCGCCTCCTTCCGTTGTTTGCTTCTGTCAAAATGGTCTTCCCGCGCTGGAGTCCGCCGCGAAGCTGATGAGCCCATTCCCACTCTTCTGGAGACGTTTCTCTATTGGGTATTTTGGGCTCTAAGCACTCCTCTTGGGGGCCGGCTCCTGTGTCTCTTGGAGTCAGGAAAGCTGAGGCCAGTCCTCCTACTTGACACTTCACTTTAGCACTGTGAAGTTTAGTGTTCCAGAGAACTTTATACAGTGCACTTGACTTTGAGACTCCCTTAACATTACTAATTAAAACTCCTAAAAAAAAAACAAAACCCAATACTGGCAGTGGTTACTGATAAACGGACTTTTCTTAGCAGATTTTTTGTGATTTTTTTAAATAAAAAATTTGTTAACATATACAATATTTCTAGCTGAATTTTTTCCGAACAACCCTTGTGTATACAACACAAACACAGTTTATTTACTGTGTCTATCATAGAAATTTCATTTTCACATAACCATTTGACATTACACAAAACATTTACAGGTATATATACAAGACTCCCCCACCTGTACGTAACCCTCTGGTGCATCCGTCTGTGATATCTCGTATCTGCAAGTGTAAATCTAAAATTTAAATATGAAACATTTACATTTTTTTGAGTTGTCTGTAATGCAACAGTTACCACTAAAATTACAGAAATGGAATAATGCTAGAAACACAAACTTGGAATAAAGTGCATTTCAGGTAACCATAGCCATCAATTTTCTTTTTTAAACAGGTTTCCACAGTTCATTTGGACTTTTTGCTCTCTTTTGGGGGATCCTGAAGAGATCTCTTCAGCAGTAGCTTTAGCTGATTTCTTTGACTTTTTTAATCGCCACATTCCAAAGTGAATTTTTCTTATGTGAAGTTGGAATTTTTTTTATCTTGCATTAAATGAGAAACTAGAAAGGAGAGAGGTGCAAAAGAAAAATGTTAGTTGAGAAGTTACTTCTTTATGTGGGTTCTGAAAAATCTTTTATTTCTTTATTAGGTTATTATCCAAGGGTTTCGAAGTTACAGAGATCAAACAATTGTAGATCCCTTCAGTTCAAAACATAATGTAATTGGTAAGTGTTCATGGTTTACTTGATGAGCTTTATACCTATACAGCCATTTAAATTCTGCTATATCTAGGCATAAGTAGACAAGAATTAATTTGAACAGTACATAGTTTTTCCATGTGGAATAACTTCATCTTTTGTCTGCACTGATCAGTTGTTTATTTTCTATATTTAAAATACTTGTGCTACTTATTTTTATTTGAGTCTCCTGTGTGTGTTTTAATAGCTTTAAGTATACTGTGAATGACACTACATTTAGTGTTTGAGCTATTTTGTTCTTCATGTCATTTCCTAGTTAAGGTGCTCACTATTGCCTTATTTCAAAGATGAGCATTTATTCACAAATTACATTGTTCTTAGATTTTTTTTTTCTGTTTTAATGTCTAAGGTGGAGAGTAAACTTTGGAGCATAACAAATGGGATTTAGATCCCAGTTCTGGCATACATCCTCTTTCAAACTTGACTCGCTGAGGGGCTTCAGTTTTCCTATTTGTAAAGTGGATAAGTGATACCCATCTCATAGGGCTACTGGGAAGATAAAATGAGAAAGCAAATGTGTGTGGATAAAGGGCTAGTGATTGCCCTACAATACAGTATTAGTCTGTAAGTTCTTCAGGTCTTAATGTTCCATTTTGCTGATGCAACCAGCAGAAGTGTTAAAGGATAGATGTAAGAAGTGCTTCTAGATACCGGGAAAGGATTTATGTTGTATAATTTTATAAATGAGCTTTAACATGAAGACCATCATTACCTAGGATTAATCATCTATATGTATATGTATATCTATAAGGCTTATTAAATATTTTTGTTTTAGCTATTATGAGACAGCTGTTTTACTACTCTATTTTGATTACAACATTAAGATTGTTAATAGTCACAGTTACAAAAGAAAGTAAGTGTTCCTTTGTTTTAACTGAAAAACAAAATGTGATAAGATTTTATTGGTTTAACATGTTTTAAAAACAGATGCTTATATAAATAATGTAAGAAAGGCCAAAAGTAGTATAGCCCGAGATTGACCCTAAAAATATTCTGTGAAAGTATACCACTTTGATGATTTAATGATTTTGATACTTAAACAAAATTTGAAGGCAAATAACTCTTTGCTTATGTTTGAATATTTGAGTGATGTTTGAACGTACCAAACACACCTTTTTAAGGTTACCTTTTGTTCTAGTCTTTTAACAAAAGAATTATGTTAATTGTAGCATATTATGGAAAAGCATAAAAGCTAAAAGGAAAAAATGAAAATTAACTGTAATCCTTATAACTAGAGATAACCATTCTTAATTTTAATGACCTATGCTTGAATTAGCCCTGGTTCCTAGCAAGTAAACCAAGGCCTGCTTAGCTAGCTACTAAGGATTTAATGGGACGGTGCAGTCTTAGGGCAAGATTGAGGGGGAAAGCTGCTCATAGCTTTGTAAAGAAGACACATTGGGTGATTTCCAGACAGACTTTGTGAACCCACCATGCCTTGGAAAGGTCGAATGGGAAAGGAATGGAGAGTGTTTTGTCTGCTGGCTCTTATGTCTCATTGGTCAGAGTTCATCACATAGAACATTAATTCCCCTATGCTGGAGACAGAGTAATACAATCCATGGCAGTGGGGGAGCTTCGGCCCCCTTTGAGTTTTCACATATCTGACCTGATTGCTGAAACAGGCTGAAACAACCTGAGGTGTTGGGGGACTGAGCCTCTCTGTTGACAGGCAGCCAAGGCCTAGGTTGGGATCAGTGAATCTGGGGACACATATTAACTGGGTCAACCTCAGTACCCCTTCAGTGTTTGTGTATAGCTATATAAGTATATCTTTTTAATTAAAAATGGATTTGTAATGTAATCTGTTGGTAATTTGCTATTCTTCAGAATAAATTTGAATATGTATTGTCATTATGCACCATCTTCAAAATTGCTGTGTAGTTCACTCTGTAGGTAGGAGTAATTCTTAAAGGGGAATTTAAATTTTTTATTTATAAATGGATTGTGGTTCAAACTATTTATGTAATTCTTCTAAGAAATTACTTCTTTAAACTTTGCTTTCAAGATAATTTCAAATTTACAGAAAAGTAGCACAAATAAGAGTAGTACAGAGAATATGCAGGTATTCTTTAACCAAATCTACTTATTAATATTTTCCCCACTTTATTATTTGCACATTCATATTTTTTTTGAAGTAAGTTATATATACACATCATGACTCTTTACCTCAAACTTCAATGTGTATTTTCTATGAGTAAGTATATTCTCTTACATAATCAGAGAATAGTTATCAACATCAGTAAATTTAACATCAGTGCTGTATTCTGCTGTTCATTTTCCAGTTACATTGATTGATCCAGAAATGTTCTTTATAGCATTTTTTTCCCCTTCTAGTACAGGATCTAATCTAATTATTTTGGTGCTCATGTTGTCCTAGATATAGACAGTGGAAGCCCCCTTCAAACTGGTCCTGTTTTATATTCCTCTTTTTAAAAGCATTTCATTGCATAAATGATCTCATTAGGCTTTACCTTGAATTAAAGGTGATAACTTTGGGGCTAGATTGTTCAATATATTTCCTTCTAGATTAAGAGAGAATGGTTAGATATTCATGACTCTTAATGAAAATTTTGCTAAATAAAAAACCCATAGTGAATTTATTAAATTGGAAACACTTGATACCTTTTATATTAAAATTGCTTATTTCTGAATTCAGGTAGTAATAACAGTGTCTTATACTTGCCTCTACTTTTGTGAATCTACATGATATATAGGGCTAATCATAAATACCATTTTGCTGTGTATAATGCACACTTTTTTGTCCAAATAGGGGGGAATAAGAATGTGCATTATACATGGGTAGTACTAATTCTGTATCTATGTAAATGTTTTTAATTCTTTTATTTATGCAATTCCTTTATAATATAAAAGGCAAGTATCTAAATACAACAGATAAAATTTTGAATTAAAAAATTAAAATGAAAAACTTTTCCCCCTGAAAGTTTGGGCCAAAAACCTGGGTGCACAGTATACATGGGAGAGCTCATACCCTGCAAAATACAGTTGTTTAATATGGAATAGTTTGAGAATTTTAAATGATTAAGTATATTTAAATGTTAGTAATATGTGAATCTTTTAAGTTGTTAAGAAATACTTCTTTATATATAGTTAAAATAGAATTACATGTTTATTATAATGATTAGAAAAGCCAAGTAATAAATTTAGTTATTTTTATAAATTTTAAACTATTGGGAAAGACAAAAGAATCAACAGTGAAGTGAATTTGAATTTCTTTAAGAAAAAAAAACTATCTGAAGTCTATACTAAAATTGTACTCATTTGGTGATTAAAAGTTTTGTTTATTGATTTAATGTCAGATGTTAAGATGTGATGTTAGAAGTTGGATTTATAAATTTTCTAATACAGTAAACTTTTAATTTTATTGGTTTTTACACAAAATGACATGTCTTTTTTGAAATTTTATAGTGGGCAGAAATGGATCTGGAAAAAGTAACTTCTTTTATGGTAGGTATTGTTAATATTGTTTTGGGGAAAATGGCTTATCTTACTGTTTCATCTTTTTAAAAATTTTTCTAACCCAGTTATTTTTATAGAGAATGGAGGAGTGTAAAAAACTTTAGACTCAAGAATGACTATTGGCAGTTCAAAGATAGTAAATAGAATTTTGAAAATTACCTTTAAAAATAAAACGCATTTAGATATAGTAATGCCTCTCTAACAAATTCTCTGGGGAGAAAAAACATGTTAACAGAATTAATTGACTAGTCAAAGAGTAGGTTGAAAAAATTTTGAACCTCTTAGTTGAGTAGAGCTTGAGGAAAAGGGGTTCAGAAGAGCAAAGATTCTATCCCATCTGTGCTCAGAAACGTAAAGAGTACTCTGTATCACATCAGTGGTTGTAATTTGGGGATCGTGAGGGAGTAGGATTGAAGTATTTTATAACCTCCAGGAAGATGAGAGTATTTTGAATCCGTACCCTCATCCTCTCCTGCAAGGTGATTATAAGAGCTAGTCCCCATTTCACCCCCATTCATACACACACACGTTTTAGAATGTCAGAGGTCTCTTGGGTGGACTGGGAACAGGATACCTGAGTAAAGAGTTCCATTTCTAGGGTAGGATGGTCCATTTAAACACTCTGCATGCAAGTGGGAATGGCTCCTTACTGAAGATAAGGGCACTGCAAGCAATTCAGTAGAAGGTGGGAATTGGAAACATTTCCCTATATTTCTTAGTTCTATTTCTTTTGACAAAATATTTAATTGAGGATATTGTAAGAATATATTCTATAAATGTTGTTTTTTTTTTGTTTGTTTTTTTTTTTTTGGTTGGTTCCCTGGTCAGGAATTGAACCTGGGCCTTTGAGCCCAGGCTGCGGCAGTGAGAGTGTCTAAGCCTAGCCACTACACCACCAGGGAACCCCCTATAAATAATTTATGTCATTTCTCTAGTGGATGAAAGCAAATAATGTTAACCTAATCAGTCAGTGTATACTTTGATCAAGAGGTATACCTTGGTTCTGCTTGTCTCTTCCTGTACCTCCATGTTTTCTTTTTATTTTCTTACTTTAAATGTTGCAGTGAAAGTTTTTTTATATCATTTCCTTGCTGATTAGTCTTAAGTACAGACAAATATTCTGCATTGCTTTTGTCTGTATGAAACAGGTAAGTTCATTACCTGATACACTGTATTCTATGAAGGTATGTAAAATTCTTAATAAGGCATAAATCCATTTTTAGACGGTACTAAATGGTTATGTTTTATATTTCTAGCAATTCAGTTTGTTCTCAGTGATGAGTTTAGTCATCTTCGGCCAGAACAGCGATTGGCTTTATTGCACGTGAGTGAGACTACTTTAAAACATTACTGATATTACAGTTGACCCTTGAACAACTCGAGACAGTGGCATCAACTGCCCTGGGTTGAAAATCACGTGTAATGTCAGTTAACCCTTTGAATATGTGGACTCACCTGCAAATTGACGCAGATTTGGACTGCGCAAGTCAATTGGAAAAAAAAGTGTGTTGTTCAAGTGTCAATTGTATATATGTGTGTATGTGTCATATATATATATATTTAAAATACATTAAACCTGATAATAAAATCATTTGTTCAAGTTTCAGATCCTTTGTGAACGTGATATAATCTCTCAATAACAATTCTATAAAATTTAGCCTGCTATATTAATGCAGGATAAAACCCTAATTTTTATATAATGGTAAGAAAATTGTAGGATTTACCTGTAGATGGATATGTCTTTGTGTAAATACAAATTCTTTATTAAAGTATTGGCTTGTAAAGCTCTAGAAGCAGGTTTGCTGAGGAGAAAGAAGAGTGAGATTCGGGATTAGGAACTCTGAGACTCGGAACCAGAAGTTACATGGGAGCATAGAGAAGTAACCATGACAAACTAAACAACATACAAGTTATTATTATTTATGCTTTTGTTTTTTTTTTATTTTATTTTATTTT
The DNA here is from genome assembly GCA_004026885.1 of Lyroderma lyra. Taxonomy (NCBI): domain Eukaryota; kingdom Metazoa; phylum Chordata; class Mammalia; order Chiroptera; family Megadermatidae; genus Lyroderma; species Lyroderma lyra. The sequence goes on along the minus strand of PVJL010000152.1, from coordinate 299,927 downwards.
TTTTCTTTTTTCTTTTTTCTTTTTTTTTGCTTTTTGGTATGTGGGTAGCTCCCTGGCTGGGAATCAAACCCAGGCCGCAGCGCTGACAGCACCACTGCTGAAGCCTTAAGCCGCTACACCATCAGGGAACTCCTTAAGTTACTATTTTCAGTCATATTTTTACTTAAATGGTAGCATCATTTTCCAGTATAAAAGCAATATATTTATAATAAAAATTATCATAATTTTTATTGGATTATTAAAATAATTAAAGTAATTTTAGGATAAAAATAAATGTCTTTCTGGTTTCTCAGTTGGCTAAAAGAATAATTTCTTTAGGTATCATTCTTCATTGTATTGAATCACTACATAATGACAGTTTAGAATCTGGAAATTATCTGGACTTGGTATGTAAGTGGTTGAGTCATAAATTTATCTAAATGTGACACATTTTAAATGTGTGTGTGTTTTCATAGCAAATTTAAAACTTTATAGAATATCTAAAAGTAAATGTTCAAAAAAACAGCTCCAGTAATTATATGATTTATTAGGATTCTTTTGCAACATTGAGTCTATAAAAGAAAAGCCTCAAAGTGTTTTGGATATTAGCACATAGGTAGAATTAAATGTCTGTGGGGTCTTGTGCTCTAATAAACTAGTCTGTAGAACAAGACTTAGCTTTGACATCTTGCATAGTTCTTATTCTTTTATTCATAATTGAAAGCTATTTGGTTGAGAAGTATTGTTGTCCTAATCCCATGTCTGCTCTTTTGGCAAGAGGGATATATACTAGTGTGACAGAAATTTTTCTCCATTGAATCAGGCTTGTTACTATGCACTAAACTTGTATGTGTTTAAAGAATTTGAAAATACTACTTATATTATAAATTTATCTCATGTTTTAGGAGGGTACTGGTCCTCGTGTTATTTCTGCTTTTGTGGAGATTATTTTTGACAATTCGGACAACCGGTTGCCAGTAAGTAACTGCTTTTTCTTTTCAGTAGTAATGTTGAGAATTTTATTGTTGCTGGTTTTTTTCATGCTTTGAAACATTTATTTATATATAGCTGTACTTATAATTTAGTTTATGAGAAAATAACTTTACAGTTTACATACTATTTTATCTTAAAATTACATTGAACATTCTTGTAAAATAGGAATGTGCAAACTTGTGAAAAATTGTCTTTGTCATAAGAATTGAGTATTCTTACCATATCTTTTAGTGAGATTGAAATTTCAAAATAATTGTTATGGTTAGTGACTCTAAAATGACCTCATTAACTAAAAAGTTTTCTACTTTTACTATTAAATTAACTTTGGACTTTTTTACTTTTTCGTAGATTGATAAAGAGGAAGTTTCACTTCGAAGAGTTATTGGTGCCAAAAAGGATCAGTATTTCTTAGACAAGAAAATGGTCACGTAAGCATTTTTCTTTACATTTATAATTTCTTTACAAAAGAGTAAAAGTACTGTTTTACTTGTCTCATGTTAAACAAATCAGTATTTAGAAGACAAACATAAAAATCAGAAGATTCCGTGAGGCTGATAAAACAGATGGTTTAATGACTGTTCTGTACTTTCTCATGCTCCTTAACTCAGGAGTTAGTGTATTCATTGTTTGGTTATTGTTGGATTGTTATTTTATCTGAAAATATTTTTCAATGTTTATCAACAGGAAAAATGATGTAATGAATCTCCTTGAAAGTGCTGGTTTTTCTCGAAGCAATCCTTACTATATTGTTAAACAAGGAAAGGTAAAAAATTATATGTCCTTTTTTAATAGAATTTGTTTTTGGAGTATATTCAATGAATGGTGAATTGGTTTCTTGATTCCAGTGGTTAAGTTGAAGAAACTGTACCTTATTGTCTTGTTTTTATTGATTTTTTTTTTGTTGTTGTTGTTGAAGTTAGTATTAACCTTGTATGTGGCCGTGAAGTACAAAATAGATCCATTGCATGATGGGATGGATGTATTTAAGCAGAGCTGTTCAAGTGGATCATGTTTTCTTAGTGACCTGTATCACTTCACTGGAAGACGTTTTTGGTTTGTGAGAGTCATGATGATCATAATAATACTATATATTATTTTATCTTAGTAGAGGTTATATTTATAGTTTTGGGCAACTGTATACTCCAGCTGTTTGTTCTGCTGTGTCTTCATATACTTTAAACTATATCCAAGATAATTTTTTTTTCTTAGAACATACCTGCAGTGTCCTAAAGTTTTCTTTAGTAGTGGTTTGTTTTGGGGTTTTTTTTGTTTTGTTTTGTTTTGTTTTTTGGACTAGAGGAAAATTCTTTTAAAATAGCCACTTATTTTATATTGGAGGCTCTTTTAGATATTTTTTGGAAAGTTAGCATTCAAAATAAGTGAATAAGAGAAGAGGATGGTGTTTCACACTTTGGAGATGTGATACCAGAAGAAAAAGTTTTTGTAAAAGCCACCTTAAGAGAAAAAACTTTTCTTTAAAAGGAAGCTGGTTTGAAAGAGCAATTAATCTGAGTCTTCCCTGAGCACATACAACTATAGGCCCCTTTACATCATTTTAGTTTCTGCTTATGTGTCATTTCATATAAGCCACCCATGACTGTCTCATCCACAAGATCATTGCCTTGACCCTGGCTGTATGCTTTATTTCCTTATTCTGTTTTTTTCTTCATAGCAGTTATGTCGTAATGGTATGCTTATTTCCTGTCTTTTTCACTAGAATATAAGTTCCAAAAATGGCAAGACTTTTTCTGTTTTGTTCATTGTTCTTTTCTCAGTGCCTAGCAAAGTGACATACGAGGGCTGTCCAAAAAGTATCCAGCCATTATGATACAAAAAATAGAGGCATTGATGGCTGGCTTTTTCTAGACAGTCTTCATGTATGTTGTAGGCATTCATTAAATATATTTTTAAGTGAGCAGATTGAACGAGTATGCATGCTTAATTGGGATACCCAATGATAAGAATCTGAAGAGTGATATTTTTGATGTATGTATATACTTCTGATAGACCATATTTTCTTAATTAAGAGCTGGGGTGTTTTTTATGTAGAAGTGTTAGTGTTACTGTCACTTGCATTTTTAATGCAGTGATAGTATTTACCTTTAGTGATAAATTTTATATTTATGACTATGTTAAACTTACACTTGTTATATAAAGTTGCATGCATGACAATTAGATTTTACCATTCTTTGTCGTGTATTTTTTTGCCATATATTTGTGAGATTTTAAAGATGTTTTTTCTTACTTTATTTAATGCTCACTACCCCATGAGACAATTGTTTTTATCTATATTTTAAGCATGCCATTTTTGTTAGTGGTATCATAGCTTTCTAAAAATGTTCAGTGAGTAATGGTTTCTCCTTGTAAAAATACTGTTTTGTTTTGTTTTGTTTTTTTAGAATGGATCTCATCTTGTATATCTTATATTGACTAAGGAAAATGATAGTGGGATATTCTCATTTGTAATTTAGAGAGTTTTATCCATGAATTAGACTTAAGAATGTATTAATTCTATTTGGATTTTTGCTAAATTTTAAGTAAAAGGAGATACAGGTATATAGGTATGTGTACTATATAGATTACATTAGGAAACTCATACTCAACTTATTTGAATACCCTTTCAAGGTAGAATTCTTAAAGAGCAATCTGTCGTGCTGTAATAATTACTTTTCTAAAACTTTTAGATCAACCAGATGGCAACAGCACCAGATTCTCAGAGACTAAAGCTATTAAGAGAAGTAGCTGGTACTAGAGTATATGATGAACGAAAAGAAGAAAGTATCTCTTTAATGAAAGAAACAGGTAAAATAAATGTGATTGTACCTTATTTTTTTTTGTTGTGAATTACTTTTCATTGTGTTATGATAGTGGAAAGGAGTTATATCCTCAGGAGTATGTTATATGATAATTTGCTTTTGTACTAAATGGAGAGAAAATTAGTTTAATTTTCTCACAGTTTAATTGAAGCAGTTTAAGGTTTGAGATTTCCAGTAATTTATTTCTTTGAATAAAGAGTTGTTGCTGTGAGGTAATAATGCCTTTCTAGGTCACCTTTGTGCCGCTAGTGTCTTCATCATTGTGTGTAAGGGTGACAAATTTTAATGTATTCCTCAAAAAAGAATGTTGTTCAGGAGCAAGTAAATGTAAAACTTTGAACTTAGAATATTTATTAACAGTACACTTATTATGGAAATCCTACTTTGCTTTTTAAGTGCTGTGTCCTGTCATAGCTTAGAGTCAGACAGTCCTGGTTTCAAATGTGCCATAATTAACTGACATGACTTTAGATTTGATCTCTGGTCCAAAGCTTCTCATCTGTAAAATTCTTTTTTCATATTTTGTAGCAGTGAGTAGAGAAAGAGCAGCATCATGATTGGAATATAGTAGGCATTCACCATATGGCAGCTGTAGCTAATGCTATTATTATAAATTAAGAATTAATGACACCAATAATGTTAGGGTTTTTATTTATTTTGTTTTGGATTTTATTTTGTGAGAAGACACACTGGCTTTTAAAGGAAGCTTATTAAACTGAGGCTCTTACCACATGAATATAAGAATCAGTGTCACTTTGTATAAGTTCTCTGATGCTTTTCATAATAAAGCGTCTTAATTGCCATTTTAGTATCGTAGATTTGGTTACCATGTAATATCAAAGAAATAATGCTATAATTCTTAGGATTAAGTTTAACTTACGGTATATTTGAGAAGTGATATTATTACATAAAAAATTATTCAATTCCTTCATCCCTCTCCCATTTTTTTAAAGAGGGCAAACGGGAAAAAATCAATGAGTTGTTAAAATACATTGAAGAGAGATTACATACCTTAGAGGAAGAAAAGGAAGAACTAGCTCAGTATCAGAAATGGGATAAAATGAGACGAGCCCTGGAGTATACCATTTACAATCAGGAACTTAACGAGACTCGTGCTAAACTTGATGAGGTAAAATATTTACCTTTGCCACTTAAATTCAGATTAATTTTATTTTTATGAATATGTTAAACTCAGGCTTTATTTATACTTTACAATGATTTTTAAATAGAAACTCACAAATTTAAAAATCTTTTAGTGAATTTATTAGCAAATTTGTTCTTCCAGTTTACTCCAAGGAAAATTATTATATTTCACATACAACTACTGCACAGCCAACATGGGTCTTGCAGTAGTTGTATGTGAAATGTAATCATGTGGTGGTATAAGATCAATTTAAGAGGAAGCCACCTTTAAAGCTTCATGAATTTTTATCCCAGCTTTTAAAAATGCATTTTGTAATTAGTATTGCTGATGTTTTCTACAAAAATTTGGTTCAGGCAATGCTTAAGTTTTATGTATATAACATATACATATTTATATGTATTATATATAAATGTGTATTTACATATCATAAATACATATTTGTATGTGTTATGTATTATGTTATATACATTGTGTTACATATTAATATATAACAGAAAATCACTAAAATATTTTATAAATATTTTTAAGTGGATGATTGTTTTAACAGATATCTAAAACTTTTACTAGATGTTAGGAAATAATTAAACAAATACAAAATGAGTTAGAAATCATAGCTTGGTTTTTTTTTTCTTTTTCTTTCTTTTGTTCACCCCTAGCTTTCTGCTAAGCGAGAGACTAGTGGAGAAAAATCCAGACAATTGAGAGATGCCCAACAGGATGCAAGAGATAAAATGGAGGTGAGATTGTAAATTAGGCTCAGGTTAACTCATATGTTGTGACAGTGAACCCTTTGTATCAGAATTACGGAGTGGTAACTCTAAGTGGGGTGTTAGTGGGATTGAGTATTGAAAAGCTGGAAGTACTGAAAATGTAAGTGAAAGAAAAAGAAGGGACAAAACTAATGCTGTCATTATCCTGCTGTTGTACATCTAATTGCTTGACTCATTTTTGTTTGAAACTTTTCAATAGGATATTGAACGCCAAGTTAGAGAACTGAAAACAAAAATTTCAGCTATGAAAGAGGAAAAGGAACAGCTCAGTGCTGAAAGACAAGAACAGATTAAACAGAGGACTAAATTGGAGCTTAAAGCCAAGGATTTACAAGATGAATTGGCAGGCAACAGTGAACAAAGGGTAAGTAAAAATGCAAAAAAATGAAAGATGTAAATATTCAGATGAGTAGGGATTGAGAGTCTTTTCTGTGACCAGGGGTGCATGCTTGAGTTTTTATAAAAAGAATAGGCATGTTAAAATAATTAGCACTCCATAGCAACTCAGCATATGTTTCTAAGGTTGAAAAATTAGTTTTTATTGCAGGACAGTTTTCTTGTGAATTTTTCCATGAGAAAACATTTTTTGTTAGACTTAAAAATTAAGCAGAAACTTTAAAGCAGATTACATTTTTACTTATCTTACTCTATTTACAGAAACGCTTATTGAAAGAGAGGCAGAAGCTGCTTGAAAAAATAGAAGAAAAACAGAAAGAACTGGCAGAAACAGAACCTAAATTCAACAGTGTAAAAGAAAAAGAAGAGCGAGGAATTGCTAGGTCTGGGATTTTTTTCAACAACACTTACAACTTTCTCCGTACTTCCTCTGTAGAACCCAAATAGTTATGGGTTAAGAAGGCACAGTATTATGGGCAAAAGTTAAATGCCCATTTCAAAGTAATAGCCAATGTTAAAAAACTATCGTGGGCCAAGCATTATTGTATGCCTCTTGCCTACATTTTTTCTACTTCAAAGCGCAGGGAGGTCCACATTATCCCCACTTTAAATTTAACAAACCTGAGACTCTGGTAGATTAAATAACTTGCCTAAGATAACATAGCTAAGTATTGTTGGGCTTTTTAAAACATGATGTTACTTTTTTCACCCAGATGACATCTTACTGTGTGCTTCTCTGCCACTTTGTTTTTTTTCACTCAATGCTTTTTTAACATCTAAACATTTTAGTATCTATCTGTAGATTGGACTTGCCAGAGTTTGCTGATTTCATGATTTAGTGCATCATGTTTTTATGCCACTTGTGTTTATTTTTAGTAAATTGCCTGTTTATATTCTTTGCCCATTTTTTTTTCTTACTGTTATATAGGGTTTTATGTAATCTGGGCATTAATATTCTGTATGTTGTGAATGTTGCCTTTTAGCCTTTATAGTGTCTTTTATTGTAAGGAGTTGAAAAATGTTTATATAGTTAAATATAGTAGGAGCATTTTTTAAAATTCCTGAGATGGGGTAATAGAACTCTTTAGATTTACCGACTAACCCAGACCTGGAGTGAAGGCATTTGAAATCCTTAGAGTGTGGGCAATTTTACCTGACTAACTATGATTTTAAAGTAAAAGTAGTATTATGTAGAGCTGTAATAATTGCTTTGCATACTTAATTTTTTTAATGGAATTTTTAAAATGGCTATTGTATCTATGTTCTCTTCATGTATTGATTGCAGTTACACTTGATTATTTCCTGCTCTCTCTTTCAATCCATTCTCTCTTCTCTATTGTGTAGATTGGCCCAAGCTACCCAGGAAAGAACAGATCTTTATGCAAAGCAGGGTCGAGGAAGCCAGTTCACATCAAAAGAAGAAAGGGATAAATGGATTAAAAAGGAACTCAAGTCTCTGGATCAAGCTATTAATGATAAGAAAAGACAGATTGCTGCTATACATAAAGATTTGGAGGACACTGAGGCAAATAAAGAGAAAAATTTGGAGCAGTATAATGTAAGCACTTCTACAGATTCTTTGTAAATCTGTACAGTTTTACAAAGACATAAACATGTACAGTTTTACCTGTTTAAATTTAAACAGTTTTCATACTACTTTTAAAATATACAAGACAGGTACTAATTTAGAAAAAAAAAACAGCACAATTTACTATTATACATGTGGTAGTTCTCTTTTAAAGGTTCTTTTCCATTATCATGTCCATGTAGATTGAGTATATTCTGAAATACATTTTTATAATTGGTAGTATCAACCTGAATGACCCTTAATTTTAACATGATATACAGATCTAAAACATGCATAACTTTATAGTACTTTTCTGTTGATTTAATAACTTACTGCAGAATGTATTTTTTGTTGATTAAAGCAATGATTTTATAACATTTTCTAAATAAATTAAACATTATTTACTATGCATGTTCAGCTAGCAGTTCCTTAAAAATTAAAAAAAAAAAAATCGTAAAAAAAAAAATCACTCCCAAAATAAGAAAGATCTTGCATTATTTAAAATGAGAAAGGGAGAAAAATGCTTTCTTAAGTGGTATACGTGTTTATAAAGAATAATAGGTGATTAGAGGACAATGGAAGTGATGTAGGACTGGTGTATGGTGAGGACGGTACATGTCTACATACCCAGAGGGAACCTCATACTCTGTGAGATCGGCACCAGTTGGTATGGTTGGTTTATCAAAAAGGCCACTAAAAGCATATAATCTTCATGTATATATTTTTACTTATAATATGTGTTATTTATACACTTAAAACATATAAGTATTTTAAACAGATAAATGTATGCTTATGTACCAGTCTTTTTTATTTTTTAGACTGTATAATTTTTTAGAGCAGTTTTGGATTCATAGGAAAATTAAGAGGAAGGTATAGAGACTTTCCATATTCCCCTTCCCTTAATTATCTACATCCACCACTAGAGTATGTACCAATCTTTTGAAGCAGAGCCTGATGTTTCTTTTGCATATGAATAGCCATAGGAGTTCCCAGGGGACTTTGTTATGAGCCACACAGATGAAAACTGTTCTCCTTAAAGTTGGATGAGAATGGAATTCAATTCAGGATTCAGTCTAGGTCATATATTGCATTTGACTGTCATATTTCTGTTGTCTCCTTTAATCTGGACCAGTTTTCCAGTGTTCCCTTGACTTTTTATGACTTTTTTCAATTATAGTTGATAATACAATATTGTATTTCAGGTGTACAACATAGACATTTATATGCTTTATGAAATGAAGTATGTAAATGACTTGGTGACATTTTGAATTACTTGATAAAGTACATATTATATATTGATATATATTTATGTATTTCTCCCTAGCCTTTTAAAGTTGATTTGTTCATTTAATTCAATTTTTAGTAACTCACCTTTGAATGTATCCAGACATAAATCAAGATTTTAAAGAAAGAGCTCTTTGTACTTATAGTCTTAGTTTAGTTAATATTTAATGTAATCACAGCTAAAATGAAAAACAAAAACATTGGGAAGCAAACAGAACTGACTATAACCATAAACAACTCAACTAGTAGGAACAGTGACCAGGAGTAATAGACGATAGGCTGCCGGCGCTGAGAGTTCCACTGTACTTTGGTCAGAATATTTTATGGAGGGAATGGAAAACACGAGTTGATCCTGGTAGACAGTATAGTTTCAGCTGTGATACCTACATGTCTTTTCCTGAAATAAAATGCGTTTTGCCTTGAGTTCAGGAAAACAGCAAACTTCGTTTTTGAAAGAGCCTGCTGACTAAGCAGATTTTTCAGTGAGAGGTTTTATTTATTTTTTCTCAGACTTGAAGTTTATTATTTTCCAATATTTCAGCCACACCTTAGGGTATCAAAATAACTACTTGTGAAAGTGAATTATTTTCTTTATAGTGGATAGAGATGATTTTACAGTGCCGATTACATTATGTAAAATAGACTTCTGCTTCTCAATATAATCCTAAATCTCTTGTGGTCTTATATGTATATATAAAGGGGGAAGTATATGAAAAATATTCACTGCAGGCAGGTTTTGAGATTTTATGAATGTAATTTTTTAAAAATCTGCAGTGTATTATAAAGGCAGTAGATCATTAATGAACATATTTCATTTTAGCAGTATTTTTATAGAGTAATTCATTTTGTAGTTTAGTTTTTTGATGATGTGCTCTTTTGTCCAAAGACAGTTTTTAAAAATTGTAGTTTGATTCTTTAACAGCTTTATTGAAGCATAATTGATATACAGTAAATTGCACATATTAAAAATGTATCATTTGATAGGTTTTGACATATGCATACACCATGACAATTAAGATAACAAGCCTCTTCATCACCCCAATGTATTTCCCATACCCCTTGGTAATTCCTCCCTTCCTTCCCTATGGCTCCCTTACCCATCCCCTGGCAGCAACTGATCTGCTTTCTTTCACTATGGGTTAACTAACTTGCATGAAATATTTGAAATTTGGATTATTTTTATTTCCATAGAAACTGGATCAGGATCTTAATGAAGTCAAAGCTCGAGTAGAAGAACTGGACAGAAAATACTATGAAGTAAAAAATAAGAAAGATGAATTACAAAGTGAAAGAAAGTTAGTATAAACTAAAATATGCCTTATTTTTTTTTTTTTGAAATACACTGGATACTGGCTGTTCAGTGGTCTTTAAGTTTAAAAATTATTCAAGTCTGATTTTAGTATTTTACTCTAAATTGTATACTATTGGTGCATTTTCTTAATGCTTTGAAAATTAAGACAGTCTTTTTTTTATTGATTAGTTACTTGTGGAGAGAGGAGAATGCAGAACAGCAAGCACTTGCTGCCAAAAGAGAAGACCTTGAAAAGAAACAGCAACTACTTAGAGCGGCAACAGGAAAGGTGGGCAGGTTCTTTGCATTACCCCAGTTTACATTGAGTCGGTTACTGTCACACAAGAATTTATTAGTATTCAAGTTTTCTTAAGAATAGACTATAAGCCACTTGACCTATAAATATGAAATGGATATTATTTAAGTAGCCTCACTACCACCCATGCTTTTAATGATAGCACTTTTGATTTTTAGACGATGAACCCTTTTTTAATGCTAGCGTGATAGACCAGACCCATAATATAAGGCGTTGCATGTAGTTGGCATATTTCAATGGGAAAATGTTGGGAGGGTGTTTTTAGTTTAATCTCTGGTATATTTTTTAATGTATGGAGTAATGGGTTTATTTCTTAACAGCAAGAGTACCATTGTAAATTATTTTAATAATTTTCACTTCTAAACAGGCCATTTTAAATGGAATAGATAGCATAAACAAAGTGCTGGACCACTTTCGTCGAAAAGGAATAAACCAACATGTTCAAAATGGCTATCATGGCATCGTGATGAATAATTTTGAATGTGAGCCTGCTTTCTACACCTGTGTGGAAGTCACTGCTGGAAACAGGTAAGACTGTTTGCTTGGTATTTTGAGTTTTTAAAGGAAAGAGGGAATAAGAATGACTTAACTTCTTGTAATTTTAGTACAATATGTCTCCCATTCATTATCCTGTATCCTCAGTTACTTATTTAACTTCCTAATTAAATATGTAGATGCCAAGTATTTGTTCCTAAGTGTGGAAGCTAGAATTTTCCTATTTTGGGTCTTTCTCTCTTACCCTCATTTGAATTTTGTAAGTAGTTCTCCCCTCCCCCAAATATAAATTGGGTTATATAGAAAGGAAGAGAATTGTTTATAGCAATAAGAATGTGTCTTGTTCTTTTTGCACATAGGTTATTTTACCATATTGTTGATTCAGATGAAGTCAGTACGAAGATTTTGATGGAGTTTAATAAAATGAATCTTCCTGGAGAGGTCACTTTCCTGCCTCTTAACAAGTTAGACGTAAGGGACACTGCCTATCCTGAAACCAATGTGAGTTGGTGTTCTTTTTCAATAAGTTACTTTTTCTCATATTTTTAGCACATGCTTAGTGCACAGTACGTTACATTGGGATTTACGTGATTTGTGAGACACACATGCCTTTCTTCCCCTAGAACACATTCAGTGTTGAGTGGGGATGACAGAGGTCACAGCCATGACATGAAAGAAATCATTGAAAATGTAGTGTTAAACTATGTAAGTGCAGTATACTTGAGAGTGTATCCCAGGGTGACAAAATTAACGTTATAGAGTTGAAGAATTCCCTGAGGAACTGTCATTTAAAGTGAAACTTCTTAAGTTTTCTGAATATACTTTTTAAATGGCTTGTAAATTAAATTTAAAACATCAAGCAAGAAAATAGACTCTGAAAGTATAATGTTGCTTTTGTTACTAGCTGGTATACCTTTAAATGGATTAAAAGTATTTTGCAGTGAGTTCCCTGGTGGTGTAGTGGCTAGGCTTCGGTGCTGTCAACGCTGAGGCCTGGGTTCGATTCCCAGCCAGGGAACTACCCACATTAAAAAAAAAAAAAGTAAAATCATTTATCTAAAAGTATTTTGCAGACACTATTCTTGGAAAAAAACGTAATTGCTTTGAGGTATGTGGTTTAAGAATGTTCGTGCTTGAAGCAATTATTTTTACTATCCTCTAAGGTTAAAGCTGAAACCATGTGAGAATGATGAACAGTTTAAGTGGAACAGTGAGAATTTTATAAGGTACTCAAAAGGTCTAGCTTTTTCTTTTAAATACAAATTAAAGTTTGATGGAAAAGAAATTGAGTCAACGTATATGACATGAATGAAGCAAGAGACAGCATGTAGCGTGTTTCCCTTTATACTGCCTAAACAAAAGTAAACTTAGATAATGGAACTAGAAAGAAGTGCAGGGAAGTGGTGTTCATAAAAGTTATAATAGTGGTCACCTCCTGCAGGCAATTAGTATGTGATTAAGAAAGGGGCACACTTCTGGCTTCTGGGTGTCATCATTGTTCTATTTCTTTTCTTGCATGCTGGTTATATTGATATTCTCTTTATAATTATTAATTTAAGCTTAACATGCTGCATTTTTCTTTATGTAGGATTTATTTCCTACTTTAAAAATTCTAAAAATCTGCTCTAAAATTTCAAAGGGGGGAATGAATGTTATTTGAAAAAATATTTTTCTGAATATCTAAGATACAAAATAAAAACATTTTTAGGAAATACTTTTAGTTTACATTTATTTTGCCTTTCTATGTGACATGCTATCCCAAGTGTTTTCACATGTATTAATTTGTCTAGTTTTAACAACTTTATGAGAAAGCTACTGTTAGAGAAGTTAAGCACTTTGTCCAGAACACACATCTGGTAAGTGTTGGAACTAGGATTTGAACTTGAGCAGTCTGGCTCTGTAGGCACTAAGCTCTTTTATCACTGTGCTCTGCTATTGAAAACCTGGATGATCACACGAGCACAATTTCCAGGATGTTTCGTTAGAATTGATTTTTCTAACTTCTTCAGTATACAAACAAATAGTTTTGAAATGTAAAAGCGTTAGTGTTTATTTCTGCTAACACATATTAATTAACTGTTGTGATCTCTTTGCTTACTGACAAAACACTCATTTTTAGGATGCTATTCCTATGATAAGTAAATTGAGGTACAATCCCAGATTTGACAAAGCCTTCAAACATGTGTTTGGAAAAACACTTATTTGTCGTAGCATGGAAGTTTCAACCCAACTGGCCCGTGCTTTCACTATGGACTGCATTACCCTGGAAGGTTTGTAATAATAATTCTTAGCTTTGAATAGATTCCATTTTAGTTTTAAGAGTATTTGAAAAATCTTGTCCAGTTATTTTTCATATTTTAAATAATTGGCTTATTCAAGTCAGAATCTAAGCAGGGTCCCCACTTTATGTTTAGTTGATGTCTCTTAAGTGTAATCATTTGGTCTGTAATAGAGGTTTTTAACCTTTTTTGGACCAAGGACTCCTTTGGCTCTCTGGTGAAGCCCACGGATCCTTTCTCAGAATGTTTTTAAATGCATAAAATAAAATACTTTAGATCATAAAAGAAACCAATTATATTAGCATATTGGTGTGGTTATCACAACATTTTTAAAAATGTAATTATTAAGTTATTAAAAAACAAGATTTAGCAATGGGTCACATAAGTTATAATTTTGAAGTAACTGATGCCTGTCAACACTATTTTGAAATGGGTGACAAGTGTTATCTGATAGAAAAAAGCTGTTATTTCCCTTGATAACAAAGTCACAAGTACTGATAACATGTGCACTACTGTGGTTATAATTCATTACAGAAGGAATTGCTAAATTTCATTTGAAGTTTATATAAAAATAAAGATGTACATTTTTTTCCTGCCCAAATCATAGAGCTCCTGAATTTTATCTATGAAATCCAGGTTAAGAACCTCTGGTATATAGGTTCACCTTCCCTCATTTTTTGTTTTTTCCTTCTCTTTATAATTTATGTGTTGATGAAGAAAAGTAACCTCCCCCCCCAACTTTTTGTCTCTATATGTATAATTTTTTTGTTGTTTCATGCTGAGAGTAAGTCGTAAAGATAGTGACACTTGAGCTCTAAAAGTTAAGCATGTGTCTCCTAAGAATAAGGATGTTATCCTTTATAACCACGGTATTACTCTTACACCTAAGAAATTTAATGTTAACCCAATAATATATTTTAAATCTAAAAAGTATCTACATTCAAATTTTCTCAGTTGTCTCAATATATTTTAAGTTTCATAATGCAGTGTATAAATGATTTATTATAGAATTGTATACTTGAAACCTACATAATTTTACTAACCAGTGTCACCCAATACATTTAATAAAAAAAGTTTTTGTAAAGTATAGTTGACATTGTATTACAGTTTCAGATATACAACATTATGATTCAACATTTACATATACCTTGTAAATGTATTCAAAATATTTTTCTATCCAGGATCCAATAAAGGATGTCTTCTGTTTAAAGATCCTTTCAGTATAGGACAGTTTTTCCTGTTCCTTCCTACCCCCAGAAATTACTTTCTCAAAGAATGTCTCATTTTATGGATTTTTTTTTAACTGTTTCCTCATCATTAGATTCAGGTTAAACATTCTTGGCCTAAGTGATTGTGTTCTTTTTGCATCCCATAATATGTCCCAGTGTTAGTGATGCTAAGTTAGACCATTCATAAATTCCTCAGTTGTAAAGTTACCTTTTTTCTTTTGTAATTAATAACTGATATGTCGGATTATCCTTGAAGAATATATGAATATCATGTTTCCCAACAATGTTTGTACCAATAATTTAGCATCCTTTGCTGACACTTGCCTGACTCAGTTAATACACTGGGAGTTTCAGAACGGTGATCTTAAATTCTGTCATTGCTTCTGTATTTATTAGTTCTTACTCTTCTATAAAGAAAAGCTCCTTCCTTATTATTATTTTTTTTTAAGTATCAGTGTGACTCAAAGGTTGTTTGTTTGTTTTTTATTCAGTGTGTGACCACATTGTCGCTATTATTTTTGATGTTCAAATTTTCGCAATTACGGCCAGTGAGAGTTTGAGGCTAGGTTTTGTTCCTATTGGTGTGTCTCCATTAGTCTTGAGTACTTTCTTTTTTTCTGGCAGATATTTAGGCTCACCTGGAAGGTACATTTTTTAAAGGCAAATTTTAATATTAGCAAAATTTTTTCAGAGAAGCTTAAATTCTTTTCTTTTTAATTCTCATTAAGTAAAACCTTTGGGTTAGTTAATTATAGGTTAATTTATCATTGAATAAAGACATTATACAGAATTACTATTTTTCTAATGTTTTATTTACAGGTGACCAAGTTAGTCACAGGGGTGCTCTAACTGGAGGTTACTATGACACAAGGAAATCTAGACTCGAATTACAAAAAGATGTTAGGAAAGCAGAAGAAGAACTAGGTGAACTTGAAGCAAAGCTCAATGAAAACCTGCGCAGAAATATTGAAAATATCTTTTTGCCTTGTGCTGCTGTGGAGAAAGAACTGCATTTTGGTTGGAATATATAATTTTTTGCATGTTAGGTGCTTTATCTCATACAGTGGAGAAAAAAATTCCATGTGTTTTTACTTTGACTTTTATTTAAGCACAGAAGCTTATATTGTTTGTCTGTTTAAGATGAAAAAGATACTAAAAAGTATTTTAACTTTGCATAGCTGTTAAATAGCTAATAGCACATAGTCTACTTCTGAGAGAGAAGAATTCAAGAAACACTAAAGTTTAAGGTTATAGAGAGGACTCAGGAGGATTGGTTAGAAAATTGTATAAGGAAAACCAGTCAAGGAAAAAAGGTGTGGAGAGGGGTATTAGGAGTGCTATATACTGCGCAGAAATTAAATATATAAGGGTTGAGAATGTTCATTCATTTTTACTATCTCAAGAACGTATGGTTAGATTTAGTATCAGTGGAGGAAATGGCTGTCAGACTCACTAAGAGTGGGTAGTTAGCACAACTGGAATATTTGTGCCTATGTGTTTTTCTTAAAATAACCACGGTATAAAGCAAAAGTGCTTTATGTATACTTCCCTTTACATCACGTAGAAGTAGAGGTACTCAGGCAGTGAAAACAATATCTTTTATTGCTTCATTAGGATGTTCTTAATTGAAACTGGCATTTTAAAAAAATATGAGTTTATAGCTTCTGTGCGCTATCAGTGAAAGCAACAGCACAGAGGAAAAGGTAAAAAACCTTAGTTTCAACTTTGCAGGGGTGTGCAGAACACTTTGAGAACTGCCCAAATTTGGCAAGATGCTAGCACTAAGAAAGCATGGTGAAACACTTAAGAAAAAGGAGGGAATTGGCAGCACACACCAACTACCTTCCCATATTTGATAATCCAGTGAGGTGGAATTGTTCCTCCACATGCATAAGGCCCTTCATGCGTAACTCCCATATATAATGCTTTTGGCATAATAGATTACGCAGGAAATACTTGTTGAATCAAAACATTTTTTAAAATACTGTTAATATTTCATTTAGCTTCCTATAGGGTTTCCCAAGAATATTGATTGATCGATTAATAAGAACAAGTAAAATAGTATATAAGTTTGAATGAGAAATGGGGTAAACACCATTAGTGTAGTATTTA
Organism: Lyroderma lyra; assembly: GCA_004026885.1. NCBI lineage: Eukaryota > Metazoa > Chordata > Mammalia > Chiroptera > Megadermatidae > Lyroderma > Lyroderma lyra. Next base: position 283,256 of record PVJL010000152.1, on the reverse strand, counting down.
ATGCAACATTGTTATGGTCCATAAGTTTGAGGAAACAATTTTAAGGATAAAAAAGGGAAAGATAAAATATGTTTATAAGAACTGAAGAGAATTTAGAACATAAGATGTATTTACAACTTGGAGAGAATTTTCCTTAGCCTTGCATATGGATTAATAATGAAATTGATCAATTGATGAACCAAATGCAGCAGATAGAGACCCAGCAAAGGAAATTTAAAGCGTCTCGAGATAGCATATTATCAGAAATGAAAATGCTAAAAGAGAAGAGGCAGCAGTCAGAGAAAACCTTTATGCCAAAGGTTCGTAAGTATGTCTTTTGTTATAGATGTTTAATTATACGGAATTGCTTGGACTATATGTTCTATTGGTTACCCCTGTGTTTCAGTGTTCCATTTTTCTTTAGTTCTATACTTTTTTTTGGATATCTACTTCATACCACACTTACACCAACAGGTACCCAAAGTCTCCTTTCATAGACTTCATTCAGTCTCTTCAACTTCATTAAACAAATCGGCATTTGAACTTTGGCATAATAGTACTGTCTGATAGTAATTAATTTTTTAGTAATCATTTTTGTCCCTGAAGTACTGTTTATGGAGTTATTCGAACATTGCATTTTGATCAGAGTGTATTAAAATGAGTAGAAAGCAAACTATTACTGCTATTACAAGTGATAATGCAAATTGATCTTATAATGTGAAGCTGTTTGGCAACAACTATTAAATTTGGTACATCCGTAGTACTAAAACAAAAATTTTTTAAATTGCCCACAATTACATCACCCTCACACATTCTAGCAACTTTTTTTGTTCTTAAAAATATGTGTGAAGATTTATATGTAGTTTGATCATGGAATATGAAGTTCTACACAGCCCCCTATAGTATTGCATCATAAATATTCTTGTTGCTACCTAGTTCTAGTTATCAAATTTAATGGATACCTGATACATAGTTGCGTTGCTATAATTATTTAGCTTACTTTAATAACAAATATCGATTGTTTCCATTTTTTCACGTATAAATAATACAGTGACTAATACTTTATTAATAAATGAATAATCTGTCTTAATAGCAACGTAGCTTACAAAGTTTGGAGGCAAGTCTACATGCTATGGAGTCCACCAGAGAATCATTGAAAGCAGAACTGGGAACTGATTTGCTTTCTCAACTTAGTCTGGAAGATCAAAAGAGAGTAGATGCACTAAATGATGAAATACGTCAACTTCAGCAGGCAAGTACAATTGACAGAAAAATTTTGTTGATAACTGGCTCTTTGGAAAGTGTCTTTCCTGTTAATAAAGGCATGTGAAAGAGAACAGTGAGAAAATATAATAATGAGACTTGGACTTATAATATCCATAAGAATAAATAAAACAAGATTTTAGTAAGTTTTTCTAAGCCATTCTGTGTTTGCTGGGATTATACAAGAAATCTTTATTCTGTCTTTTTTGATGCACACTTACCATTAATATAAGCACCATTAATACAAGACTGAGCTTGTTAGCTTTGCTGTATTGAGCTGACCACCTTTACATATTTAATATTGTTTTGATTAAATATTTTAATAACATCTTATTTTTGAAACAAATGTAAGACTAAGTCCAAAAAATGAAAAGCAGAGAAAAAAATATTTTTGGCAGCATGCCTTAAAAGAAAGAACAAGGCACAAAAACTTAGCATTCTGAAGAGAGAAACTGAGGGAAAAAAAATAGAGCTTTTTGGAAGTGTATAAAACCCCATTTCGCTTATTTGAACACAAATGATGGAGATGACATATTAACAGCAGTCCTTTGTGTGAAATGTGCATGCCTATGTAGAGATATATCATTTTCTTCTTCTAGGAAAACAGACAGTTGCTGAATGAAAGAATTAAATTAGAAGGTATTATTACTCGAGTAGAGACTTACCTCAATGAGAATCTGAGAAAACGCTTGGACCAAGTAGAACAGGTATGTTTTTTTTGAGAGTTCTTTGATGATCATAAGTGCTTAGAAACTCTGATTGAGGTCATGGACTTTGGGAACAGAAAGACTAGCATCTGACCACCATTCCTGAGTTTGACTAGCACTGCCACATAGTGTATGGATCTTGCAACAAGTCATATAGTATTTCTAAGTTTCAGCCTCCTCCTATGTAAAATAAGCATAACAGTAATAGTACTTGTTTTGTGTGATTACCTAGCACATTCTAGGTACTCAGTAAAAGTTACTAGTATTTTCTCAGTAGTGGTCAGATGCTGAGAAATTCCTTAGTAATTATATCATTATTTTCCTTCTTACTAATGGATACTTTAAGTATTTGTATTTTGTCTTCTTAAATGTTTATTCAAACATAACAGCTATAGAAACTGTTTATAGTTATAGCATTTTGAAACTAACAAAATTCATATTTTGTGGTTTATAATGTTCACAAATTCCTTTTGTGTTGCAGGAACTTAATGAACTGAGAGAGACAGAAGGAGGCACTGTTCTCACTGCTACAACTTCAGAACTCGAAGCCATCAATAAAAGAGTAAAAGATACTATGGCACGATCAGAAGGTGAATTTTTATTTAATGAAATTGTTTTAGGTATTTAGTTAAATATAGCTTATTCATTTTGTAACGTTGTTGACTACAAAATTAAATACCAAATAGGCAAAAGCACCTACTAATGATTTTGTGACTTTCATCATCATAAATTAGGAACAGTTTAGGGAGTGATTATAAATACTAATCTTGGTTTTATTGAAATATTTGTGACAATTTTGAGACTAAATTATTAATTTTGACAACATAAGTATGAAATAGTTGAATCAAGTTTTTTATCACCTAGTTGCTCAGAAGAAAAAATTTTTTAGGTTTTTATAAACAAACATTAAATAATACAAACTATACTTGAGTGACTTCTCATATAAACTCCTGATTTTTCTCCTGAATTCTTTTATGAATTTCACAGTAAAATTTAAACTTTAAAAAATGCCTATTTATTTTAATAGATTTGACCATGAAAAATTTTGGTCAGATAACATTGTGGCTGGTAAAATAGTTATTCTGGCCTAATTTGGTTTTTCCCTATTTTAGATTTGGACAATTCCATTGATAAAACAGAAGCTGGAATTAAGGAACTTCAGAAGAGTATGGAGCGCTGGAAAAATATGGAAAAGGAACACATGGATGCTATAAATCATGATACAAAAGAACTAGAAAAGATGACAAATCGACAAGGCATGCTTTTGAAGAAGAAAGAAGAGTGTATGAAGAAAATTCGAGAACTTGGATCACTTCCCCAGGAAGCATTTGAAAAATACCAAACACTGAGCCTCAAACAGGTAAATCTTGTTGGTTTTAAATTTGAAATCTCAGTGCAGATTTTTCTATGTATAAATCTATTTATCTGCATTTCTTCTCTTTTATAGTTGTTTCGAAAGCTTGAACAGTGCAACACAGAATTGAAGAAGTACAGCCATGTTAACAAAAAAGCTTTAGATCAGTTTGTAAATTTTTCTGAGCAGAAAGAAAAGTTAATAAAGCGACAAGAAGAGTTGGATAGGGGGTACAAATCAATCATGGAACTGATGAATGTACTTGAACTTCGAAAATATGAAGCTATTCAGTTAACTTTCAAACAGGTACGTTTCTATTTGTAGTTCTACACAAAACAGACTCTTCAGCTGTTACTCGGTTTATTGTTCAGTTTGTGGAGATTTTAAAACTATTTTTCCCATTTATACTTGGATCTAATACATGTGAATAAATCCAGCATATAGTTGCTAACGTAGTAACTAAAATGTTTTACACAGCTCTTAAAAGGATCTGATCTGTTACTCTTGTTCTTAAAATACTTCTGATTGCTTTTAAATATTTATCTTTGTTTTAAGACTTAAAAGCAAGATGAATGTTTGAATTGACACCCAACCTTACCTATCTGTCTGTTTTAAGGTATCCAAGAACTTCAGTGAAGTATTCCAGAAGTTGGTACCTGGTGGCAAAGCTACTTTGGTGATGAAGAAAGGAGATGTGGAAGGCAGTCAGTCTCAGGATGAAGGAGAAGGGAGTGGTGAAAGTGAGAGGGGGTCTGGGTCACAAAGCAGTGTCCCATCAGTTGACCAGTTCACTGGAGTTGGAATTAGGGTAAATACCTTTATATCTGGTTTTCCTTAATGATTGCCATAGAATTTGTAGAATATTTTGCAAATCTAAATTGGTATATTGTATGCAATTTAATTTGAAGAGGTGATGATGACTCTACTCCTTTAGGATATTAATGCAAATGTTGTCTTAGGTATCATTTACAGGAAAACAAGGTGAAATGAGAGAGATGCAACAGCTTTCAGGTGGACAGAAATCCTTGGTAGCTCTTGCTCTGATCTTTGCCATTCAGAAATGTGATCCAGCTCCTTTTTACTTGTTTGATGAGATTGACCAGGCTCTGGATGCTCAGCACAGAAAGGCTGTGTCAGGTACAGTTCTGGTTTTGTACTTAATTAAAATGTGCTTTAAAATGATAGCTTACCTCTTTCATAGTGATTTCTTGTTGCCTGAGATACTTGGGGGCCTAGAACAGGGTATGTATTCTTTAAATACAATTTCTCTTAACAGGTTTTTAAAAATTTAGTATTAGACTACAAAGTTTAGTTCTGTAAAAAATAGATGTAGTTATTTGAATCAATTGGAAATCTTACTGTAGTTAAACTTTCATTCTGAAGTCTCTTGTTTTAAAACTTGTTTTTCTCATGTTCAAGTAGCCATTGTCATATAATGGTAGATTCTGTATTTAAAGAACCTGTGTTTGATCTTTAGTAAGGTCAGATCTTCAGGAGAGTAGGTAGAAGGGGAAGGTTGTTTTTGTTTTTTGTGTTTGTGAGAAAATTTATCTTGCTGTGACATTTCTTATGCTGTTAGAAGTTTAAGATACTGAGGTTAAAGATTTATCCCTAATTTAAGAAGTCAAGTTGGTAATTTTTGCTGGTGTATGCATGAAAAATAGAGTCACAGATTATTTTGAATTTTAGTTAAGAGTAATGAGTTGCTTTTTAAAATTTTCAGATCTACCAAGAAAAGGGTTTTATGAAATTACTTTTTTTTTTTTTTACAGATATGATTATGGAACTTGCTGTACATGCTCAATTTATTACAACTACTTTTAGGCCTGAACTGCTTGAGTCAGCTGATAAATTCTATGGTGTAAAGTTCAGAAACAAGGTAATATTTTTTACATCAAGTTTAAGTTCATGTAGCATATAATCCATTATATTTGTTGAATTCTTTCTTTATGTTATTTAAGTCATGACAGAAAACTTAGAAAGTTGTTGCTTATCTGATAATGATGTCTTTGTAAAGAAAAAAACTTTGGGGAGTTCTCTGGTGGTGTAGTGGCTTAAGGCTCCGGTGCTGCGGCCTGGGTTCGACTCCCATCTAGAGAGCTACCCACATACAAAAAAAACAAAACAAAACAAACTTTTACTGCAAATGTCTAAGAAGTTTAGCAGTTTTTTTATGGCATTTGTTGGATTGGTTTTATCTTCATTGGCATTAAGAGACAATTATCTTCCTATTTAGTCTGTTCGGTTCCTATTTAATGCACAGTCTGTAACAGTTATATCCATTCATTTATATTTGGCTAGACCAGACAGCTGTGTTCCTGGTGTTTTAAGGCTTATGAGTCTTTGAAATAGCAAAATAATAAAAATTGAACAAAAATGTGGTTCAAATATTTAGGCATAAGTACTTGTCTGTATCTTCAGAGCATTAAAATGCAGAATATTTTTACACTTACACATTGAATAAACACCATTATAAATAAAGATAGTATTTATTATAAGTTAGTGTTTCAGAATCACTTAACTTGGCATGTAAAAAAAATTTTTTTTTTTTTTTTTTTTTTTGTGGTGGTGGTTCCCAGGCCACCGTCTTGCGAGCGCGGAAGCCTTAGCCATTACACCACCAGGGAACACCCCACAGCATGTAAAATTTATAGGTATAAGCATATATGTTTTAAATATTACCCTGTGTAGTGGGAACACAATGTTTCTTTAAGATTTAACAGATTTTTTTTACATGTATTCTTCAGGTTAGTCATATTGATGTGATCACAGCAGAGATGGCCAAAGACTTTGTAGAAGATGATACAACTCATGGTTAATTGGAAAATACTGCTCAGTGGTTTGGAAGATGTATATAGTAATGTGATTCTCATACCCAGGAACTGTAAAGTTAAGCCTGAATACCTGGTCATTATTAATAGTTTTCAGACTTAGAACACATAGTCCTTTTATATTTCTGTCATTGTATTTTATAAGATACTCTGTAATGTTACATTTCTACTTACAGTGTAAGAATTTTATTTCCCACACAACTTTTTGTAAAGTGTTCTGCCTCCTATTTTGAATCTTTTGAGACGTGCTAAATATTGTTTCTTAATTATTTTATCAATTATATTGCCTTTTTTTATAGCTCCGATTAAATAATTGTCTTGTGACTAGTTTGTTTTATGTGGCTTTTTATTTATAGTTGTACAATTAGAAACAAATTTTTCTTAAATATGTATTTTTTATTTGTCTAAGAAAAGGTCTGCTTTCACCTAAAAGAAGATGTTTTAAATATGGTTTCATATTTTTTTGAATTGCTTGAATGGTTTCAGTTGTTCCACATCCTGGCTTCGCGCTTAAATTCATGGGAGCAGCTTTTAAAAATTGAACACGGCTGAAGTCTTTCCCTAGACTGGTTGGATCAGCATCTATAGAGATGGGGTCCTTGTCATTGTTCATTTTAAAATTCCCCCAGGTGGTTCCAACCCCTAGTGAGGGTTAGAACCTCTTTTAACTCAATGTAACAGTCCTTTAAAAATTATTTTTAAGTTACGATGGCAATGCACTTAACAGAATTTGGGAAGGTAGTTTTAAAAGTAACTGAGAACACTAAAGCCAAAATATTAAGCCATAAAATTTCCTTGTTTTTCTGGGTAAGTAAATAGTTTTGGAAAACATTGTTATTGAAACACTTTTTTTTTTTTTTTTACTCAGATGAGGTCTTTGTTTATTGTGTTTTAAAAATTGCTTTGAGATAATCCACACACCATAAACTCTACCTGTTAAAATTGTGCAAGTCAGTGCTTATGCATTTTTAGTATATTTACATAATTGTATACCCATCTCTACAATCTTAATTTTAGAAGTTTCATTACCTCCCCAAAAAAACTGTGTCTGTCAGCAGTCACACTACCTCTCTCCCTCTCTCCCCTCATCCCCTGGCAACCACACATCTCTATTTTCTGTCTCATACTGTGAATTTGCTGGTTCTGGACATTTCCTGTAAATAGAACATTTCATCATACAGTACGGGCCCTTTTGTGACTGGTTTCTTTTAGCATGTTAAGATTCACTTATGTTATAGCACATATTGGTACTTCATTCCTTTTTATTACTGAGTAATATCCTATTGTATGACTGTACACCGTGGTTTGTTTATCCATTCATTAGTTGCACATTTGGGTTGTTTGCACCTTTTGGGTATTGTAAATAATGCTGCTGTGAACGTCCATGCACAAGTTTTGTGTGGACATATGTTTTCATTTGTTGGGGGCACATACCTAGGACTGGAATTGTTGGATTACCTGGTAACTTGTGTTTAACATTTTGAGGAACTGCCAGATATTCTCACACAAGCTGCACCATTTTACATTTCAACAGTGTATGAAGGCTATGATTTTTCCACATCACCAACACTTGTTACTCTTTTTGTTTTTACTGTAACCATTCTAAGGGTGGAGTATAGTATCTTGTGGTTTTAATTTGCATTTTTCTGATGGCTAATGATGTTAAGTATCTTTTTATGTGCTTATTAGTCATTTGTATACCTTATTTGGTGAGATGTCTGTTTATATCCTTTGCCCATATTTAAATTGTTATTTGTATTCATACATATAAATCATAAATTGTATTCTTACAACAGAAGTTGTAAAAGTTCTTTATATATTCTAGATACAAGTCCCTTATTAGGTATATGACTTGGAAATACTTTCTCCCAGCCTGTGAATTGCCTTTTTACTTTCTTATTGGTATCTTGGAAACATAACATTTTTGAAAAATAACTTACATGTCCAATTTCCTCCTGAGAAGGATATCAGTCAGATTGGATTAGGGCCCCCTTTACAGCCTAATTTTAACTTAATCACCTGATTAAAGGCCCTATGTTCAAATATAGTCACATTTGGAGGTACTGGGGTTTGAAGCTTTTAAACCTAAAAAGATGTTTAGTGGTGCTGGGATGCTTGCCATAGAGGTACAGAATGGATGTGCTGTCAAGGATTTGTTAAGAGTAGAAATCGTATCCTTCGTCATTCTTCACCTTTTACTTAGGCTTATCTCCTTATCCTGGAACATTAGTAAGTAACCCAAGTTTGCATGTTTATGCTGAGTGATTTGTTCAACGGAAAAATAAATGGAAAACAGATGCACATTAATGTAGTTAAAATTGGTGACAACAAAGTGTTAACTGACTACCAGGAAATGAGGAAGGTCTTTTCCTTCCTTCCTTGAGGAATTTTTCTTTTTAAATTATATGTAATAGGTAGCAATTACCTTCTGCTTTCATGTGAATATTAAACAATAGTGATGCCCTTGGTCCCTAGGGTTCATAATTCTCTAGAGAGAAACAAGTAGCTCTTCTTTTTCCTCTGGGAAAAATAACAGAGTCTACTTCAGTTGCCTAGAAGTGTGGTATGACCTTTATTTTGGTCACGTTAAATAATTCTTGATAAAATGGGTTAAGTTACATTTCTAGAAGGAATCAATTTGGCAGGGACTCAAAATTTTGTAAAGCATTTCTTTTTAAATATAAGTGTTTTTCTCAATATTTTCTCTCAGCTAAAAATATCAGGACCTTACATGTAGGATATGTTTAGATCTAGAGATACAAGACTTTACTTTTAATACTAAGTTTAACACTCATTTTATAGTTGAGGAAATTTGAAACTCAGGTTAATGCCCAGGTAGGGGACCCTGAGCACACACAGTTTAGTAGTAATCAATAGCCAGAACCAAACCCTGACTTTTCTAAGTAGAGCACACTTTCCCATGTGTTAGCTCTTCATTCTCCCTGGTTAACTGTGAAAATGGGGGAGATGTATCATATTTGTACTGTGTTGATTGATCTTTTATGTTAGAGTGACATTTTATGGGTGAGTCACCACCATCTTTGGTTTTCTTTACCTTTTTCCTCCGCACTTTTCCTTCCTTTTTCCTTAGACCTAACCTATTTAGGTACACTCCGATTGCTTGTCTCAGTGTCCTAGGGGGACTGGGTTACTCCTGGCTGCCAGCCTTCTGCATGGAAGATGCCAATACTACTCCATAAATCTGCCACCATGTGTCACTCAGTCTCCCCTTCCTAGAGACAGAGTCTCCTGGGTGTAAGAGCCCTTGTGGCAGCCAGTGACTGCACAAGGAGATGAGGCAGCACAGCGATTAGGTTTGCAAGGAGGATGTGGATACATTGGCTCAAGTCACTGCATTTTTGGTATAAATCAATCGCAGAGACCATTAACATTTGCATGTTTTATGGATTTTGTGTGGTTTAGACCACCTTGTGTGTTGATAATGTAGTATACAGGCATTCAAGTATACAGTAATACCATGTCCTGCTTTAGCCTCATAAATTAAGTCTAGGTATTAAATTATTGAGCCATTAAAAAGGATAGTTATCAAGACTGGGAACATGAAATCAGATAGGTGAGAGAAAAACCATAACAGAAAATTAAACTTGAAGGACATGAGTGTAAAGTGAAGTTATTTAGGACTAAGGTTTATAGAGTCAGTTCATGTATAGTACAGTCAAGAGCTGTGCCACTTCGAAAGCATGAGGCTTGGCTAGAGGAGGCCTTTCAAACAGGAATCCATTATACCACCTCAGAATTAGGGATGGCAACTACAAAGGTTGGTAAATAAGGGTGACACTTTCTTCAGCTTTGTGCCGCTCTTTCCTCTCAGTAGCCTAAACCTCAAATTACTTCGTTTATTTGCTGGGCCGCTAGAGGGGGCCCATGACACGTGGCAACCCCTCTATTGTTTCAGTCTAGTTTTCAAGATACTTTCTAGTTCCTTATTTAGTAGAGTTCCAGGAGTAATGAGAAGGTCAAGGTGTGATATTCCTGAGATTACTCTGTCGCAGGAGTTTGTGGGCTAAGTGTTAGCTGCTTGCAGCTCAGTCATATATTGGATGCTTTTACTCAAGGTTCCTAGTTGCTAGCAACAGGTTGCGTGGCTCTTCAGCAAGCCCTGCGGCAGCGGTTTGACAGGAGCTCGTTGACGAAAAGGCAGCCCTTTCTTGGAACAGCCCTACTTGTTTTTCTAAAGCACTGTCAGGTTTTCTACTGGTGCCTGATTTAAACAGATTACCTACCCTTCTGGAAGCTACTTAAGAGTAATTAATTACCTACTAAGTACCAAACAGGCTCTTTTTGTAACCTCACTTAAGGGTAGCAAGTTTGAGGTGGGGGTTGTCAACCTCAGTCTGCAGAAGAGAAACTGGAGCTTGAAGGCGAGGGTGAAATAATGGCCCAAAAATTTGTTAGAGAGTGGAGCTGAGGAGTTCCCTGGTGGTGTAGTGACTTAAGGCTTCAGTGCTGGCGCTGTCAGCACTGCAGCCTGGGTTCGATTCCCAGCCAGGGAGCTACCCACATACCAAAATAAATAAATAAACTTCTCCTTCTTTAAAAAAAAAAAAAAAAAGTGGAGTTGAGAGGAGAACCCTGGTGTATCCTACTTTGCCAGACCCCTCTGGCTTTTTAAAACTCAAAGTTGGTACCAACACTTGCAGACCCACTCACCACAGTGCCTCTGGCCAGCTGGTGTCAGAGCTGTCAACAAATGGCGGGTGTGTTCATGGAGCTTCTTTCTTTCCTGCACAGCTTCCCCCCTCCCCACTCCACTCCCCGGGGATGTCAGGCCGAAAAAACAGAAGGCTTTGTTGTGACAAGATCCTGGGTTATGCAGGCTCTTTCAGATGGCACCCAAGAAGGAGCTGCCAGTCCCGAGCCAGGAGCCCCTTCTTGCCCTCACTGTGACCACGTGCACCTTTGCAGAGTAGGATGCTGGCTGGGTGCTTTTCAGTCTGCAGTTAACCCTCTGCTTCCCTCACCTCTCCCAACCCTCTTTGCTCCCAATTTTTTGGGGGAGGGGGGTTGGGGCGTGGTTCCCTGGCTGGGAACCAAACCCAGGCCGCGACTTTGAGAGCGTGGAAGCCTAGCCACTACACCAGGAACCCCCTATGCTCCCAATTTTTAAAAGGCAAAGCTTGCCCGTGGGGCTCTACTCTCCTGGAAGAAAGCCTGGTCTCAGGTCTCATTCATCCCCCAGTTCTGAAGAGCAGGACTGATCCCGTGTCCACTCCCCACCCTCCCTGTTCTCTGTTGGTCCTCAAATTCATTTACTCCACTTTGTAGTTTGCAGGTGTATAGGAGGCTTTTAAAGCAGTAACTTGAGACATTTGAGATAGGATATGGAAGTTGATAGAATTAAGGATAGTTCCAGGTCACTCTGCTATCAGACACTTGTTCTACAGGCTGCCAGCTCTGGGGTCTCGGTAAGCCCCGCCCCTTTCCCCCAAACCTCTACAATCTCCCTGCTCCAACACACTGAGTCTAAAGCAGGGCCAAGGGCAGAAGTCTCATCTGAACCAAACAGTGCTTTCCCCAAGGTTCTTTTCCTCTGTCACTTTAGAACAAAAACCTCTGTCTTCTCTTATTTACCTTAGTGAAGACCCTCTACTCTGTAAGCACTAGGGGTGTTGGGACCATGTCTACTTTTTTACCATTTTTGTCCAGTGAGTGTTGGTTAAACGAATGATTGATAATAGCAGCTGACACTTACTGAGCACTTAGTATGTTCCCGGCCCTGTGCTGAGTGATGCACAAGGGCCGTCCAGAGAGAATCCAGCCTTGTAATATGAAAAAGAGAGGCCTTTATGGCTGGATTTTTTCCAGACAGCCCTCGTATATTCGTTATGGAGGACAGACCTCTCAACAACCCTGAGGAAGGAACTGCTCTCATTTTCCAAAGGGACTGAGCCTCCAAGAGGCTATTAGCCCACCCTTGGCCATGCCGCTCTAAGTGGTGGCAGCCAGACTACAGCTCAGGTCTGCCCTCCCCTAAGATCCAGTGATGTGGTCCCTCCCTGTCAATGAGCCTTCCACCTGCTAGTGTGACACCCTAGGCTGCTTCTCCCCTCAGTAACTCCTCCCACGGACTCTCTGCCTTGGCCGTGGTTCTCTCTGACTAGGTTCTCCCCACAGAGAAGGGGTGTGGATGCTAGACAGAAGCTGCCCTGGGCGGGGTGGGGGGTGCATTGGCCCCACCCTAGGGATGATCCTGGTGGCTAAGTAAGAATCTGGAATAATTTAGCCAGAACTTAGTCTAGAAATCTCTGCGGGACCCCATATAGCAGAGCAAACAGGAGGGTCTCTAATCTCCACCCACGTTGCCCAGGACGGCCTCCTCATCAAGTTCAGCAGCAGAGGTTGTTGAAAACACATTTCTCTTTCCTTCCGGACGTTTCTGTGCTCAGGAAAGCACCAGAGTCTTCAGTTTTGTTTTGTTTCAATTAGCAATAATCGTGCCTCGGATAAACCTCATTGGCTATGATACTGCCAGTGCACAAAGCTTCAGTTTTGTTTTTATCCAAAAAGAAAGTGAAACTTGCATCTGAACGGAGGCAAACAAGGCGCAGCAGCTGGATGTGGGGGCGGGGCGGGGGCTGTCTCTGGCAGGACTTTAGACAGAAAGGTCTGGGAGTTAGAGGGCTGCCTTGCAGCGATGAGCACAGCACAGTGGCCTCCATCCTGGCCAGCACGGAAGTGGCCGCTAGCCCCGTCTTATGTGGGGGCTTCAAGCGGATTCCTGTCGTTTTTAACTTCTCAGCCTGACTTACAGGCTCCTCAATAGAAGAGACCTGGCGGCTCCTGCCAAGGGTCCGTGCCTGCGGCAGTTCTGAGGACGGAATGTGGCGCGACAGTGTATGCAGCTGGGGGGCCTGCCGCCCTGATACCTCCCCTGTGCACCTGTGTTTCTGGGCGCTTTCATTGAAAGCCAAGGGCCAACGTGCGTGAAACCAACTCAGTGGTCTCCTCCTCTAGCCCAGCGGTGAGTGCGGCCCCCACGGCTGCGGCCCCCACGGCTCCTGCCCCGCAGCCAGAATGCAGACCTGGAGCACTGCTGAGCCCCGAATCTGCCACAGGCCTCATTATGACTCCGCTGCCCTTCCGGGACGGCGTCCTGCCCTCCTGCTGCCCTCCCTCCTGGGCCTGAGAAGCAGGTCTGTGCAGTCTGCCATCTTCCCTAGTTGCCCACCTCCACGCAAAACCCCTTACAGCACTAAACCTTCAGCCTCCATTTCAACACCCGAAAGCTTCCTGCTACCCGCTGAGGACTTCCTCTGCGCTCTCTCATCCCTGAGACCCTTCCAATGGAGACCACCTTTCCCCATTTCCCTCCTCCCGCGGGTTGCCACTTTGCTTCTCCACTACTGTTCTGCCATCATTCCGCTGCCGTTCCAGCCACCCAGCCACACACACACCTGCTCCCCGCACACACCTGCTCCCCGCACACACCTCCCCGCACTCACCTGCTCCCCGCACACACCTGCTCCCCGCACACACCTCCCCGCACACACCTGCTCCCCGCACACACCTCCCTGCACACACCTGCTCCCCGCACACACCTGCTCCCCACACACACCTCCTCCCCGCATACACCTCCCCGCACACACCTGCACAAGCATCACCACCAGCATCTTAGGCACCAGCATCTACTCAGGACACAGGTGAACGCCCCCCGCATCAGCTCAGCCTTCCTCTCCAGCCTGTGACCTGTCATCCTCAATAGTGGCTTCAAACTTCTTCTCCATTTCCCCCTTAGGGCCCTCCCATCCCAACGCTGGTCTGTGTTGAAGCATCATTTCTGAAACGTTGAGAACACGATTCTCACACTCAATAGCATGAGCGTGCACTAGAGATTTTTTTTATCTCATTGATGAGGAAAAGAGCAGGATGACAAGTTCTATTGGTCAAAAAAGAAAAGACAACAAACAACAAAAAACAAAACGTAACATGTGAGGTGTCCCTCTAGCCTACAAGAATCATTTGCAACTTTGCAAATTCTCTAGTTCTTTGAAGTCAAACATCGAATGTTACAGAGCCTGGGCCCTTATCAGTGGAAAACAGTCAAACAAAACGACCCTCTCTTAATCAGATGACCTCTAGGGGCCTGTTGGACAGTGCACTGGTATGGCTTTGGAAAAAGCATCCGGGAGGCTTGTCGTCTGATTTCCAAGGATTGAGTTCATTTTCTAAACATCTGACGCTTGTCTGATGACCCAGTCCAGCCCTCAGAAGCATGAGCATGGGGAAGGCAACTCATGGATTTTCAGGGTTGAAGGTAGGGTCTCATGAAGAGCAATTCAGGCCAAGCCCAGTTGAGTAGGGGTGTGGTGGTGGGAAGGAAGGGAAGTGTGGAGGGGAGTTGAGCATCAGAGACCTGTGCCGTAGGGAATGAATGGATAGATTGGGGGTGGCATGGCTGGTTTTATTCAATAAGCATTTGCTGAGGACCTGGGATATAAAAACCCACGAATCAGGTGCTATGATGAACCCATTTTACAGATGAGGAAACTGAAGCTTAGATTAACAGCAGGCCCAGAGTCAACAATTAATGAACAGTGAAGCCCAGGGCTAATCCAAGCCTGGGGCTCCTGAGCCAGTACTACATGGGAGGCCACTGGGTGGGTGCAGGTGGTGACTTCCTATGGGTGTGTATGTATGTGCATGTGCAAGTGTGCACACAAACACGTTCTGGGTGGGAGATAGGAGGTGACTTCCTCTGGGCTTGTATGTGTGTGCATGTGCGTGTGTGTGTGCATGTGTGTGTGTGCGCGTGCATGCCAACGTGCTCTGGGTGGGAGGAGGAGGAGACTTCCCCTGGGTGTGTGTGTGTGTGTGTGTATGTGTGTGCACGCCCAACATGCTCTGGGTGGGAGGTGAAGGTGACTTCCTCTGGGTGTGTATGTGTGTGCATTAGTGTGTGTGTGTGTGTGTGTGTGTGTGTGTGTGTGTGCGCGCGCGCGCATGCGCACGCAAACACGCTCTGGGTAGGAGGAGGAGGTGACTTCCTCCAGCAGCAGGTGCAGAGCCCAGGCCTGCATGCTATCACACATCTAAACAAAGCCAACTGCGGGATGCCACATGTCCCCACCGCAGGTCCCTCACTCCTGTCCCGCTTCAGCTTAAGCCTCCTAAGACCCCAGGGAATGAGCTCAGAGGGTGGAGGCCACAGGGATGACAGCAGCTGGCAGTGCCTCTGACAGACCCATCCTCCAGCATCAGTGTTGTTCCCAGGCAGGATGGGTCTCTGCCTTCCTGTGCACTGGAGGGAGGAGGAGGCGGCCGTTGTGGGCTTTGGGGCCTGTAATCGGATCAGAGGCTGTGATGGTGACAGCTGTGGCAGGGGCCTGAGGAGGGGGCTTGGGCAGGTGGAGGAAGGCTGGGCCTGGGGTTTGTGCTCATTCATCATCCTGGAGGCAGCTCTCCTGGGGCTTTGGGACACTCCAGCATCTACCCCAGAGTCCCTAGCGCTACCACCTCAGCCTGCTGGGCGTGTTGTCTCACAGGTGGGGAGGGCCCCGGGGACACTCTGTCCACCAAGGGAGGCGGCACATGTAGGAAGGGCAGGGCTTTGAACCCCCAGCCCTGCCTTTTGCTGCTTGTGTGGCCTCGGGCAAGTTTGTTGACTTCTGTTTCCATTTCTTCTCAGGTAAAATGGTGACACCACAGGGGACTATCCTAAAAGGTGGCTCTAGAATTACACGAGAACATCGTGCCCTTTACACAGTGGTTCCTTCATCAGAATTATGTTTAATTTTTTTGTGCCCGTTGACATCCAAGTTACATTTGTAATGTTTGGAACCAAGAATAGAATTAAGAAAAGCTTGAAGGAAATCCATGCTCACAAATTGTGTAAAATTCAGGGGGGGGGGTGTCCTCACTTTAGAAAAGACCCAACGGCCCGCTGTGCTATTCCGTGGTATGTTCAAGGTGGACAGGTGTCATGCAGTTATCTATTGCCATGTAACAAATGACACCAAAACTCAGTGGATTAAGACAACTACCAGTGTATTATGTCTCATGATTTTGTGGGTCAAGACCGTGGGCAGGACTCAGAGAGGTGACTCTTTGCTCCATGTGGCATTGATAGTGGTCACCTCGGTGGGATTCTGGCAGACGGATGGACCGACATATGAGGGGAAACCAGCTGTGAGAGTCCCAGACACCAGTTACACATCAGTCAATTTGTCCAGCAAGTCACAATAGCCCAGCTCAGTTCCAAAGTGCGGGGAATTGGGCCCCACCTCCCCATGGGGGGGGAATAGCCAAGATTTTGCAACCATCTTTATTATTCTTATTATTTTCACTAAATTCATTGGGGTGACATCGGTTAGCAAAGTTACGTGGGTTCCAGTTTGGCGGCCATCCTGCATCTACCACGGTTTCCCTCAGGTAGGATCTTACGAAATATTTCTTTGTTAGATCTTCCCCAGTGGCACCTTGGGGGAGTACAGACATGGGTTTGAGTCCAGCTCAGCGTCACTTTGAGCCTGTGTTACACTCGAGGCCTTAGACCCGATGCTGGGGACACAGAGACAGGCAAGGGAGTGTGCCTGAGTTCTAGACCTCAGCCTGGACCTGCTTTGAAGGTGGGTGACTTCAGGCAAGTCCTGTCCCCTGTCAGCACCCCACTTTCCTGGTCAGTGGGATGAGAAGGAGGTTGCACTTCCCACCCGTGGAATCTTTTCCCTGGGTCAACCTCCCGGGGGTGCTACTTGGCACTACTGGGGAGACTGAGAGCCCCACCCATCTTCATGCTGATGTTCCAGAGGTTTCCGTGTGCCTCTCACCTTTAGCAAGGTCACAGGAAAATTGCTTTACAAAGCCAGCAGGGAGGAGGTGGCTCTTCTATTTAGAAATAGATTCACAACAGGACTCCTTTAAAGGATGCACAAAAACAGGAATTCCTGCCCCTTCTCAGTAAAGCTGAGGCCTAAAGTGCACCCACCTGCTCTGTGAGCTTCAGTGTGGGAGGGATTTGGCCAGGCATCTCCCTACGTGCTGGTTCTGGACAGATCCATCTTACCTGGAGAGGTCCCTGGAGCAGATAAGCAGTCCAGAGGGAGTCTCTAAAACCCCCAGCAGACATCAGTGCCTGGCCTCTGCCTGGAACCCTTCAGGACCACCCTGAAGCCTGTTGTTCCCTGGCTTCCCAGGACCTGGGCATCCATAGGCCAGGCCATCTGGGGAGAGTGTGAGGCAGCAGGGCTCTGGACACCAGTGGGGGAGGTAGGGGAGGTTGGGCAAGGAGTGGTCTGGCCGGGGGCCAGAGCTGTGGGATTTATAATCGTCCTGGGGCCTGTAAATGCTTAGAGCAACTTTTTTTATTTTGAGACCATGAGTAATTGAGCCAACTGTGTGCTGTATCCCACAGCCAGCCCTGCTTCCACCCACTCACAAACACACACACCTGTCACACACACACCTGCACACATCATATGGAGAGCTAGGAGAAGTACCTTGTAGGGAGGGTTTGTATTCTGTGCTAGGCATGCACCAAGTGCTTTTCATATATGATCTCACTTAATTCTCACAACGACTCTCAAAACTGGGCCTCATCCCCATTTTGCAGATGAGGGGACTGACTGAGCCCAGGAGAGGTAAGGTGGGCAAATCTAAGGATCCACAGCTAGCGAGTAAGTAGCGGAGAAAGGACTGGAGCCCCCATGCCCCTCCTCACCAGCCCAAGCCCTTCCCAGGCTCAGTCCTATGCTGCTAGACGTTGCCTGAAAGCACCTCTTTCTGGTGTCTAATGAGGAAATGGGACTTAAAAAGGACCATAGGTCATAAAAGAAAAGATGCATTCACACACACACACACACACACACACACACACACACCACTCTTCATGTCAAAACAATACACCATAAGCAAAGCCAAACAAACAACAAGCTAGGGGAAAAACTGCTACTAATAATATTAAAACAAAAGGCTAATCTCCCTAACATACAAAGAGTTCCTAGTCATTTACAAGAAAAAAGGCCAAAACTTAATTTTAAAAAGGACAAAAGATAAAGGCTATTCTCAGAAAAAGGAAGGACAAATGGATCATAGCATATGAAAAGATGTTCAACCACACTTTTAAAATAATAATACAAATTTAAGGTATACCAACATTTGTGTCCAACAAATAACTCAATTTCAATAGACAAAGAAATCCTACATTATAATCAGAAAAAACCAGACAACCCAATTCTTATTTTAAAAATGAGCAAAAATGGTGGGGAGGCGGGTGGGCAGTAGAAGAGGGTAAAAGGCGTCAAATACATGGTGACGAAAGGAGATTTGACTTTGGGTGGTGAACACACAATGCCATATACAGATGATGCATTATAGAATCCTACACTTGAAACCTATATAATTTTATTAACTAATATCACCCTAATAAATTTAATTTTTAACAAATGAGCAAAACATTTCAATAGGTATTTCACAAAAGCCAACACACATTGAAAAATCTTCAGAGAATGTAAATTAAAATCATTTAAGGCGTTACCACTCCATACCCACCAGTATGGATGAAATGACAAGATTCACTATACCCAGTGTTGGTGAGGACAGAGAGCAAGTGAGCTTCTCATATATTGCTGGTGGTGCAACTCGTATAATCACTCTAGAAAAAGTCTGATGGTGTCATAAAACTAAATATAAGCCAACCAGTGATTAGCTATTCCACTCATCGTTAAATACCTCAGAGAAATGAATACGTTTTTATCATCCCTGGAGTTTTCTCATGCCTCTTTGTAATCAATTCTTTAAATCCTGGTCCCAGGAAACCACTATACACTAGATTTGCCTTTTGCTAGAATTTCAAATAAACAGAAGCAAACATTACGTATTCTTTTGTGTCTGATTTCTTGTGCTCAACATAATGTTTCTGAAATTCATCTGTACTGTCATCATGTGTTCATTCTATCTATCTATCTATCTATCTATCTATCTATCTATCTATCTATCTATTGCTTTATTATTCCTGCTAGATTTTTGTCAATTTTATTGATCCTTTCAAAATAGTAGCTTTTGGTTTAATTGATTTTTATCCATGTCTCCATTTCTTATTTCTTTGATTTCTGCTATTGTCTTTATTATTTTCTCCTTCTACTTATTTACCTTGAATTTAATCTGTTCTTCTTTTAGTAAGTTCTTTAGATGAAAGTGCAGGTTATTGATTTTAGAACTTCCTTTTTTTTCTAATATGAGCATTTGAAGCTATAAATATTCCTCTAAAACCCACTTTAACTGCATCCCTCAAATGTAGTGCTTTTATTTTCATTCAGTCCCAAATACATTCTAATTTCCTTTGTGATTTCTACTTTGACCCATGGATTATTTAGAACTATGTAGTTTAATAAATAAACTATTTTCATAACACATGAGTATATTACCTATTCAAAAATTAAATTAAAAATAAATTTTAAATAACAATTCTTAGTATTGGAGTGGGAAGCTACCCACACACTGAACTTCCCATCTTTCCTGACTGCTCTCTCTCTCCTGTGTGCCATAGCTCACCTCCATCTTAACATCTTCATGATCTTCTCCCCCTCTTCCATTCCTCATATCCGAACAACTACTGTGGCTTGTCACTCCTATTTCCTGAGTTTTATGAAATAGGCCCTCCTCCTTTGTCTCTGTTATCTCAGTTGAATGCACTGCTGACTGTAGTTTACACAAATACAATAGCATCTTAATGGCCTCCCCACAAAATTCTTCATTACAAAGGAGAAAAGAGTAATTGTGCCATAGAAAAGCCTGGCAGATGCCATTTTCTTCAAGTGACCAAAATGAACATCATTGTTAATGGGACAAATTGAAACCATGCACCACTTGATAAGATGCAATGAGTAAAATGCAACCTAAACATATCACTTAAAAAATTTTCATCAGACAATCCTAATAGTTTAATTTAATCTGTATGAAATTTCCCTTCCTAATGTTTGATTTTATTAGCTTTCTTTCTTAGGGTTAAATTTCTTCATGTGCTTAAGATTTTTGGTTTTCAGGCTCATTTTGAGTAGCCCATGGAGATGTTCATTGAACTTTTGGGCAATGCTTAATTTTTAAAATATTTGATCTCTTATTCTTAGGTGCATGGAGCAGCAGTCATGCCTTAAAGTATGAACTCACAGAGAACCTCCGAAGTCCAGTCCTGAGTCTGTACTCTGGCGTAGTGGAAAGAGCCAGCCTCTCCCTGTGAGTCCTAGTTCTACTGTGATCTTGTTCAGGTTTCTGAACTTCTTGGAGATCCTGTTCTCTTGTCCAAAAATGTGGGCATGGTAACATCTACCTTGCAAAGTTTTGTGAGGATTAAGTGAAAATGCCTGGCAGGGCTTCCCAAATGGTGTTGACTTTGTAACTGAAACTATAATGGACTCTCTGCAGCATGAATGAAATGGAGAGAGTTGATAGTTTGCCAACAGGTGCAAAGGAGGCTGCTGGACTTTTAAAAGAAAAGGACTTCAAATACATGTGACTGTTTACATTAAGTGTGAGTGGTCCCTTAATCCAGTTCCTGTCAGTGTGATCGCAGAGGGAGTAAAGAGAACACAGAGGTTGGAATGTGTGGTATTTCTGGAGTCAGAAAGGGACGAGCCCAGTAGCAGTACGAACCTTCTGGTGCCGAGCAGCTGCTGGGGCTCCGGTAACTGGCGAAACTGACTAGGTGAGACCTACGTCTTTTTCAGCCTGAGGGTGACAGAGTCAAAGGCTCCTGTCATTCAAATCCATATAGCCAGTAGTAATAATGGGGAGGGGCGGGGAATTGGAGGCTCAGGTATGGGAGGTGGAAAGCTGGGGCTGTGGACTTGTCCCTGCTTCCCCAACACCCCTTCCCTGGGCTTTCTCACCAGCTCCCCTCCAGCCCCAGCACCCTGCCTCCTCAAGTCGCAGTCACAGCCCCACCCCGATTTTCTCCTTTCTTATTCAGGGATTCCCTCGGGGCCAGTGCTCCCTCCACAAGGACACCAGGGAGGAAAATGAAGGCAACAGAGAAAGAACTGAGAAAGGTAGGGGACTATACTCAAGGCCCCGTCACATTTGGAAACTCATTTAATTCCCTGAAACCCTACAAAGCAAGTATTTATTTATTTTTACCATATTGTGGGGCTCAGGGAGCTAGTAATAATAAACCCAGGTCTCTTTTATTCTAATCACAACATTTTTTGAAATTATAGATCAAATAATGTTATTTAACTATGTTAAAAGAAATGGTTACATCTTAAATCATTAAAATCTGTTGCATTCCTTTAGGCAGCAGTTCTCAACCTGTGAGTCGTGACCCCTTTGGGGGTCGAACGACCCTTTCACAGGAGTCACCTAAGACCATCAGAAAGCACATATCAGATATTTACATGACGATTCATAACAGTAGCAACATTACAGTTAGGAAGTAGCAACGAAAATAGTTTTATGGGGGTCACCACGACATGAGGAGCTGTATTACAGGGTTGCGGCACTAGGAAGGTTGGAAACCCCTGCTTTAGAGCCTAAGGGAATTATTTTCATTCTGTTTTCTTCTTTCACTTGCTATTACTGTAAATAATAACAACAACAAAATGATGACCATTTATCAAACACATGTTCATAGTAGGAACTATGCTGAGCATTTTATCATCACAACACACCAATAGAGTAGATGTTAATAGCCCCGTTTCCCAGGTGAGATCAAGAGGGATCCAACTTGTCCATTACTAAACATTCTCACATACAAATTGTTTTCCCAAGTTTCCACATAATGTTCATGATTGCCATTATTTATCTATTTATTTACTTATTTTTATGGTTCAATTTGTTGAGCCATAAAATGTAAAAATGTCCTAAGTCCCAGGTGTACAATTCTACAATGCATTGTCTATGTGTTGTGCTCTGTGTTCATCACCCAGAGTCAGTTCTCTTTCCATCACCATATGTTTGAGTCCCCGTCCCTTCTCCCCAACCCCCTTTCCCTCCTCAATTGTCATTTTTAATTGCTACCAGGTAACAATGCTTCCTAATTCACTTAATTCCTTTCCCCTTGTTAGGTATGATGATTGAAAGAGCTTGGGGGGGTGTTATTTGTTTAATTGAACAAATATTTAATTAGCACCTTCTATGTTATCCGTTGCTATGTTAGGTCCAGGGGATACAATAATGAGTAAGACAAAAACACGTTGCCTTCCCAGCAGCTCACGGCCTCCTAGGGGATGCAGCCAGCAAGAGGCGATTACAAAGCAGGCTGGTGGTGCAGGAAGTCCTTGGCGCTGAGGGAGCACAGAGCAGGGAGCCTAACCCCCCAGCAAGGTCAGAAGAACAGCTGCCAATTAAGGCCAAGCACCGTCACTCTAGGAAGTCTCAAAGAAGTTGAATGGCCACCAATTTACCACCTGCAAAATCAATGATGGCCACCGAGCTTGAGCCACCCATAGCCCTTTGCTGGAACTTGGGAATCTCAGGGGCTCCAGGAACTCAGATGCTTTAATGTTTGGAGCCCCAAACTATGTTCATTCCATGGTAACCTCATCAAAGGCTTGTTTGCCATTCCCCAGGCCAAAGGGCCTAAGACAGCAACGTTCATGCTCTATTCAAAGGTCATGCCTCTATTGTCCTTGTCGTAATGATGTTGATGATGACAATGATGGTGGCACTGGTGTGGTTTTGACAGCTTTCATTAACTGATCACCTCCATGTTCATTTTATAAATGTTATTTCATTGATCTTCACAACACCCCTAAAAGGTAGTATTGTTACCTTCATTTTTTAGGGCAGAAACTAAACCAGAGAGGTTAGGTAGCTTGTTTAAACTCAGCCCACTAATGGAAGTTCCCTGGTGGTGTAGTGGCTTAAGGCTTCGGCGCTGGCGCTGTCGGTGCTGTGGCCTGAGTTCGATTCCCAGCCAGGGAGCTACCCACATACCAAAAAGAAAAAAAAAAAAAAAAAACAAAATAAACTCAGCCCACTAATAAACAAAAGGGGCCAATTCTCTAACCAAAAGAGTTATACTGTTTTTAGACTGTTAAGACTAGTGAGAGTATGCTGTTTTACCCTAAAGGTGCAAGGGTGCATTATTGAGTTTAATTTATGTATACCCTGCCCCTTTGAATAAAGGCCTTGAGGTAGCTCACAATAAAGGCATTATGATATGGCTTAAAAATAGGTACTATTGAGTGAGAATTAAACGCAATATACTAACTGCAACTGTGATTGCTCAGCTAGGCACTGAGCTTCCTGGCAGCCATGGTAAAAACGGAGGTATTGAAGTGATAGAGTGCATGTTTCTCCTAGTACTAATTTGAAAAGTAATTTTTTATGATAGCACTAAGTTATATAAAGAATAATATCCTGTACTGATAAAAACATTTCCAAATAAAAATAAATAAATAAATAAATAAATAAAAGAATAATATCCTCAATAATTTTTTTTTTGAAAATGTGGATGATGATTGCTCATGGCTATATTTTTCTATATACCTTTCTGTAAAAACCAAAGGAAGGTATCTTCAGTTGAGTTTCCCAAAAAGCAGAATAGAAGACTGAGGTTTGTGTGCAGGAGGGTTACTAAGGGGTCCTTAGGGACATCTGTGAGGGTCCAGGGAAGCTGTGCAGAGGGGAAGTTGAACCCCACCCTCCTGATCCTCTAGGAGCTTGGGTGGCCCTTCAGAGAGTCCTGCCCTAAATCAAGGGTGCCAGTCACCCTGCATTAACCATTCATTGGATGTGGGTCCCTTTGGTTGAGGGCAGTTTCCAGACAGGGAGTTAGCTGTGAGCCATCAGAAGTCAACACCTCTGGTAGCTGAGGGGATGCATGTGTTGGTCTGAGAGGGACACTTGGTGGTTATCACAGCAAACTTACAGTTCACCCCTTGCATCTGTCAGTTCCAATTTCTTTGTATAAAAATGTATCTCACCATGGAATAGCTCCTCCGAGATTCTGGTGGTTTCTTTCAGGGAAAAAACTTATGAGAGAGATTAGTGAGAGAGATCACAGACCTCACTGCTGGAATTTTTCTTAAAGCTGCAATTGACACTTACCCGTGGCCCCCCCAAGGATGATCTGCCTACAAGTGGATATTCTCTTTGAGGGATGGTGCTATTAATATATCAGGGGCTCAGCATTGGTCCCTGTCATTGGAGACTGGACGTTCATTAGTGCAGTAGCTAGATCAGCCTTATGATTGGGAGCCTGTGCTGGTGAGGTCCTAAGTGGCCTGCATTCCTGGTACTCTAGCTATTTCATTGACATGTTCACTGTGACAGTACCAGGGTGGCTGATGACAGTGGCTGACTGACATCAACTGGCCAAGTCATTCTGGATGCTTGGCTGTCCAGTGCCTCTTCCACGGTGAATGCTTTCTGGTGTGCATGTAGATGTGATACAGTGATCTTCCCACTTTACGTTCACTTCCATAGGGTTGTCCGCACACCTCTGCCCTGGACCTCCTGTGCCTCATATTCCAATCTTTGTCTTTCCAGGACACTGTCAGGTCAGCCATGTCCATTCACCAGTGCCCACAAGTCTATGCATGGTCTTATCTTGGGCCACTGTTTTCACACAAAGTGGATGACCAAGTGTAGCACTCGAAGTGCCCCCCACTGTGAGGACTTCCTGTCACCACTCTTACTGGAGCTACATGTAGTGCATTTTGGCTCCATGTACCAAATGGCCCATATTAGAGGCCTTTTCTTCCTCTGTCAGCTGGTCACAAAGGTCCCTCCCTTGTGAACATAGAGATGAGCAGAGGGAGAACCGTGATGCAACCGTGACAGGTGACAAGGGGCCTCAACCATCTGCTTCCTTGTGTGCTCTGGTCTTGCTCATGCCCACACCCGACATACTACTTCCATCTTGCAGCGGACTGCTGTTGGACCTGAGCTTACACTTAGTGGGTCTCAGATAACCTAGCGGCTCTAAGGTTCATGATAGACAGCTGCAGAGGGGCCATTTCTGAAGTTGCCCCCAAATGTCCTATCCTGTGACTACGATAAGATAGCCATCCTGCTGTACTGTATCAGGCACATTTCACCTTAACCCTTGTGCTGTGATGTTTGGATATGTCTGAATATTTCCATCCGCTGACTGTGGCGTTTGAGTTTAGCCCACGAGCTCAAAAAAACTTTTCCCTCTACTTCTCCATTTACAAGAGTTTTAAATATGCTTTCCTGTGGCTTGCACTATCAACAACAAAGAAGTCTTCGCTGTAACATTTGTTATTGCCATATTGTGTGACATTTTGTAGTACATTTTTTTATGTCATCATGCCATCTATACTTAAATCTAATTGATGGCACTTAGTATTTTTTGCTAAAATTCAATATAATGTATTATGTAAATGTATTACCATATAACAAAAATTTAAAAGAAAAATGTTATTTATATACAAAGCAGTTCAAAATGTTATTATTAGATGCACAAAATAGTCAAAATATCAACTTTTTCTTTTTTGTGGCTTTTTGACACATTTTGAAAAAAAAACTTGAAGTCAATGAACACAGTGCAAGGGTTAAGATTATTCATGTGGGCCTGATCTAATCACACGAGAATTTCAAAGTGGAGCACTTTCTCTGGTTGGTAGCAAACGAGGAAGTCAGAGATGTCTGGACTGTGCAGGGACTTTGATGCACTGTCACTGGTTTGAGGGTGGTGGGGGCCCCCTGAGACAGTGTGGTCTTCAGGAGCTGAGAGGAGCCCTCAGCTGACAGCCAGTAGGAAAATGGGGACTTCAGCCCTAGGAGTACAAGGAATTAAATTTGCTAACAACACGAATGAGGTTGGAAGCAGAGTCCTACCTAAAGCCTCCAGGTGAGAGCTCAGGCTGACCCGCACCTTGATTTTGGCCTTGTGAGACCCTAAGCAGAGAACTCATTTGAGCCACTCTGGACTTCTGACCGATAGAACTGTGAGCTAAAAAGCTTGTGTTCCTTTAAGCTGTTGCATTTGTGGTAATTTGTTACACACGAATAGAAACATAATACAGTATCTCTGGCCACGTAGTCAGTCGCTATTCCACAGTCAGCAAGATTAGCGTTTCTGTCTCTCTCGGGACCTAGCTGATTTCATATGGTGTATAATCCTCTGATGAACACGTCACGGCTCAGGTGTGTACACCATGATGCTACGGGGTTGTAGTAAGTCCTTCCTAGTCTCTTTTCCTTCCACAAGCTCTGCTAGCACCACAGGGTCTCCTTCATGCCACAGCTCAAGCAGCCGCGTTGCTTGCACTGCAGCCTGGACCGACTGTGGAGCCCTTCCCTAGGCAGGGCCTCATTCAGAGCTGGCAGCCTCTGTGCCACTTAATGCAAGGGTCAGAGCGGTGTCCCGACTGTGAAAAAACTTCCAGAACCCCAAGAGCGCAAGCTAGTCTTCTGCTTCCTTTTTGGTGGTGGGTGATACAAGATGCCGTCATTTGCCTATCAGTTTGGAGGGGATGTCCTGGCAGGCCCCACACCACTGGACACGTATCAATCACTAATGTGGTGGGCCCCTGAATCTTTTCAAAGTCTAATCTCTCACCATTCAGAGTTCACGACCTCCAACCTGATTCTTTCTCATCTAGTATTATTAGCACGATGCTATCAAAATAGAGGACTGTGGTGATATCCTGCAGGATGTCCAGCTTGTCCAGGTCCCTTTGGACTCTTTGATAAGAGATGATAGGAGAGTTAACATAGCTCTGAGCCAAGACCATAGATGTATACTGCTGACTGCCTCATGTGAAGGAAACGATTTTTAATAGTCCAAGTAGGTTACAGTAGGCTTAGCCCCTACCCCATCCCTGACAAAAGTGGAACTATTAAAGCAGAAATTAATGTGTTTAAAAAAAGCAGAGAAATAGAAGAAAAAAGAAATATATCTAAGTGCTGGTTCTTTGAAAAATCAACACGAACCACTAGTTAATCTAATGAAGAAAAAAAGAGCAAGGCAAAATACACAAAATGGGAAAAGAGGAAATGTTAAAAATAAGACTATTTTGTACAACTCTTT
The DNA here is from genome assembly GCA_004026885.1 of Lyroderma lyra. Taxonomy (NCBI): domain Eukaryota; kingdom Metazoa; phylum Chordata; class Mammalia; order Chiroptera; family Megadermatidae; genus Lyroderma; species Lyroderma lyra. The sequence goes on along the minus strand of PVJL010000152.1, from coordinate 256,169 downwards.
GTGCATAAACTTGAAGACATAGATGAAATCCTTAATGTACAGCAATATTGTTCATAATAAAGAGAGGAAACTTAAGCAAAAGAAAGAGAAACCTCTTTCATTACAGAAACAAAAAGCATAAAATATTTAGGAATAATTGAACAAATACAATAACTATGTGGAAATTCTATTAATAACATAACCTGTTAGGGAGTTGTTTACCTCATCTTCTGCCAGTAGACATCTAGAAAAGGATCACGTAGTCCTAAGAAAACAAGCTGTAAGAGTCCAGCTTGGCTCCGAGAGCAGTCACCCATGTAAGTCACTTGGGATCTTTAGGGACCCAGGAGGGTGGTGTTGAGTCCCAGGAGAGGGGCTGAGGGTACACCTTTGGGCTGGGCTGGCTGCCCATCTGGCTCCAGGTCTCCTGTCCCTCTGGCTGACACTGGCAGCTGGTATCAACATGGTGATTCCCTTGGCTGTGTCCTCTCTTCTAGTGTCATTTTTCTGTGACAAAACCTTTGCTGTGACCTGCTGGAGAGTCAAATATTTTATTTCCTACCACCAAAATCATCAAAACCTCTTTGAGGAAAATTTGAAAATGCTCCCCAAAGGCAGAAGAGGTAACTTGGAGAAAGCACACACATCCCTTGTTCTTTGATGGGAAAGCTCAACCTCATAAGGATCTAATTCCCCTCAAGTTAATATATAATATTAACATGATCCTAATAAAAAGACCACATTTCCTTTTCTAGAGGAGCTGATGCCAGAACTCACATAGAAAAATAAATGCACAAGAAGAGCTATAAAAAAATGAAGAAGGGAGTTCCCTGGTGGTGTAGTGGCTTAAGGCTTCGGCGCTGGCGCTGTCAGCGCTGCGGCCTGGGTTCGATTCCCAGCCAGGGAGCTACCCACATACCAAAAAGCAAAATAAATAAATAAATAAATAAATGCCATATTAAAAAAAAAAAATGAAGAAGAACAGCAAAGAGAAGAAACTACACTTGTCAAATCAGACATGATATTATAAAGGATCTATAAGAATACAGGGAAATGAATGCACAGCCTATTAGAATAAAATAGAAAGCCCAGAAATAGACCTAAGTGGCTATAAAAATTTAGCATATGGTAAATACAATATTTGAAATCACTGAGGAAAAGCTGGTTCTTCTAATAAGGGGTGTTGGGGCAGCTGGATGTTCAGCCATTTGGAGCAAGATAAAACTGGGTCCATGCCTCCCACCACTGTACACCGGCATCAACTCCAAATGGATCAGAGGTCTGTGTGTAAGAAATAAACTCATGGGGTACTGGATGGAAACAGGATAAGTTACAAAATAATCTCAGTGCTGGGGAACTTTTCTGACTCTGAGTCAAAGTCTAGATGCGTGGCCAAAATAAATAAATAAATAAATAAAAAGCGTGGAAACTATTGTAGGATAAAGCAGACTAAGAAGAAAAACAGAAAGCATAAAATTTGGATTTAAATAGACAAGCAAATATAAAGGACATTATTCAGACAACTGGGAAATTTTGCAGCAGATCAGAAAATTATCTATTTTTATATCAATGTTAAAGTTCTTGGGCGTCTTCACGATATAGAAGAGAAGACTCAATCCTTGCTAACAGATGTCACCCCAATAAGTCTAACAATACAAATGAATTAAAAAAAAAAAAAAAGAAGAGAAGGCTCATAGCCTCGTTCTTTGGGAGTACTTGGCATTTAGTGGGGCACTATCATGGTGTCTACCGCGTCTTTGCAATTAGTTCAGCAACAGCAAAACAGGTACCTGAATCATTGAAGCTTAATATGAAACACACATTTAAAAAACTGTTGTTTTAGTAACGATCGTCATGACACACCCTTAGAAACCTAAATCTTAATGGTTGGCAGTGGGGAGGTTGCAGGGACACTCACGCTCCTCCCCCACCTCCTGTTCTCACTTGGTCCAAACATCTCGCCTTCCTTGGTGGCCCCGGGATAGGAATTGGGCTCAAGCCCTCATGGGGTGGGAGGCAGGGGGAAGAGCCCCTGAGCCCCTCTGGCTGTGCTATTCCTCCCCTGGCTTCCTGGGCTCTCAGATGGAGGAACGAAATCCTCTAGCTGCCCCCAGCCCCAGTCCCGTCCTCCGGGTATTACTGTCCTGGGGCTGCCAGTCAGAACGTACCGTGAACTAGGAGGCTTAAAACAGCAGCAAGTTGTGCCCTTCCGGTCTGAGGCCAGAAGTCAGAAACCCGGGAGTTGGCCGGGCTGTCTGAGACCCTGGGAGGAGTCGTGCTCCACCTCTGGTCCCCGGCCGGCACCCGCATCCTGCCACTCTCCGCCCGTCACCACAGAGCCTTCTCCCCGTGGAAGCTGTGCCTGCACCCCCCTCTTATGAGAAGACACCGGTGGTATTGGTGTAGGGCCCCACGCTGTGGCTGCAAGAGCTTCATCACATCTGCAAAGACCCTATTTCCTGACGAGGTCACATTCACAGGCGCCTGGATTGAGGACTTCAACAGATCTTTGGGGGGGACACAATCCAACCTATAACACCCCCTTAGACACTTTAGTCCTGCTGATTTGCTCCTCTTTGGGGAGAGGTGAGCAGAGAGAAGTAGGCACATGTTAGGAGAGCTTGTCCCTCCTCAGTGCTAACAGGCCTTCTCTGGGATTCTTAAAGTCATCAGACGTCAAGTTCCTCAGGGAAACATTCCAAGAAGTGGGGGCAATCCCCCAGCAATCCCCCAGCCATTTCCCCGTCCCCAACGAATCCCCCACCTGCAAAGCCCAACCCCAACCACCCCTGCCGCCTCTCACCCCTACATCTCCCTGCATTGGGCTCTCAGGGGTTCCAAGTTTTCCGAGCTGCCTGGGGTGACTCGGCATGGCACCTCCTCAGATGGCATCTCCTCAGCTGACTCGGGCGGCCTCCTGCCCAGCCTCCCAACAACGGTGGAGAACAATGTCCTGTGACTGTCACATGGATGAGGAAACTGAGGGCCGAGAGCTCATGCAGAGGCCCAAGGTCACACGCTGACGAGGGCAGAACCAGGACCCAAACTCGGGTCTGCGCGTCCGCACCCACGTGTGCTCTTCCGACAACACTCCTCTCCCTGCTCACCTTCCCAGGGTTCTCACAGTTCCTTCCTTTCACTTTGGGGCTTTTCCATGCAGAAGGTGACGGACATCCTGACCCAGAGCACCCCTCCCTCTTTCAAGAGAAGACTGTGTGTTATGATGACTGATTGTCCAGGAAGAAGTCCAGGAACAACACTAACGACAGCTCGCTGAGCCCCGATCATGTATGTGTCAGATGACACTGGCCAAAGTGCTTTGAATGAAAAGACAATTCAGCTTTGTTAAGGTGTAAGTGACATACAAAATTGTAAGATACGTGAAGTATATACGTGGGGCGATGGGATATGTGCGGATATTGTGACAAGATTCCCCCATCTAGTTAATTAACACGTCCATCACCACGCGTGACCCGTATTTGTCCTTTTTGTGTGTGCGATGAAGCAACCCAATGTTGTGCCTTTTGGGATATTGATTTTTTGTTTATTAAGGAAACAAAAGACTCAGAAAGAACTTTGGACCCGCCCCCATTTCCTGCCCAGGAAATTCAGGTAGAAAAATCTTAGGATGTTCTGCCTTGGCCCATTTGGAATTACGTATGGTAATAAGCAAGAGGACACCGGCAGGAGCCTGTTAGCTGCATGCCCACTGCGTTGCATTGTTTCTGCGTTGCATTGTTTCTGCGTTGCATTGTTTCTGCGTTGCCTCGCGAGGATTTGTCTGCCATCTGCCTGCCATCTGCCACGTGTGCCATTGCTCCTCACCTGCCTGCAACGCGCATTCTCAGTTCGGAAATCTAACACCCTGTCCCTGAAATCTCATATGTACCCCACTGCCCTTGAAATTCTCATGCACATGTGAACTTCCCGTGTGCATATATGAAAACTTTGATCTTCTCCTGTTAATCTGTCTCTGCTAATTCGATTATTAGCCGAGCTAGAGGAACTCAGAAGATGGGAGGCAATATATTATTATTTTTCTAGCCCCCTCAGTGAGAACATTTAAGTTCTATTCTCAGCAACTTTTAATTATACGATACAGTATTATCAATGATAGTCACCATGTTTTACCTTCGATCCCCAGTCCTATGTACCCTTGTACCACCCTCCTAAGCCCTTTGCACGTAATCCTCACAACAACCTCATGATGTAGCCACTAGTATTCCTGTTGTTCAGATGGGAGCACTGAGGCTCAAAGAGGTAAAACAACTCGCCTAAAGTCATGCAGCTAACAGGTCATGGGGCTGGGTTTCTGACCCCAGAGGCTATGCTGAAAGGCGGCGAGGCAGGGTCTCCTGCACGCGGTGGCCCTGGGTGACCGAAGGAGCTGCATCAGGGAGCCGCCCCGGGGACCAGCTGCACGGGAGCTCGCTCGGGGAGGTCAGCACATCCCAGGCCCTGGCTGTTCCTGGCGTCACGCTGGCGTGCAAACGCCTCCGGTGTTGCCTTCCATGATGGTCACCTGATCCCCAAGCTGGTGGGCAAATTGCCTGAGATGTTTATTCCTGAGGAACAACTGGCCTGACAGACAGACGGCCCGGGTGATAAAAGAAGACAGAGGAGGTGGCTGGGGGAGGGGCTGGCTAAAGGAATCCTCTGCCTCTGAGGAGAGCTGTTTGGCTTGGCTGGGGCCCCCAGTCACACTACCGGCTTCTGAATGACGGTGACATTCCCCGGGGATTAAGCACGCAGTGTAGAATCTGGGTCTCCGTGGGGGTGCCGAGCCCCGCGGCACTTAAATCATGCAATTAGCCACCAGCGAGCATTTCTCCTTCATTCATTCCATACCTCCCTGACTTCCCATCCCCCCTCCAAGAAAATTCAGCTGCAGTTTGTTTTGTAACACCCCTACGGCACCCTGCTGCTTCGCTTCCTCTTGAAAATACTAAGGAGGGAAAGCCATTCCGTGGATCCTTCAAAGCACAGCTCAAAACTCTTTCCCAGGAGGCCATGGCAGGTAACCCTGCCCTCCCCGCCCGGAAGCCCGGGACTCCGAGCTCAGCGGCTTGTAACCGGGTACTGAACACGCAGGGGGAGGACAGAGCTCAGGCCGCCTGGGCTTGGGGCACTGATGCTTTTAGGGCAGGCAGAGAGGCCTGGTCACTCCCGGTTTGGGGTAACTGCTTTTCCATTCAGGGATATTGGAGAGACGGGGTGATCCAGAGCCTAGATTTTCTGACTCCCCGTCACCCGTGCTACTTTGATTATAATACAAAACCTGTGCAGCTCATTAGAGGGCAAAGGGCCTGGCTGATAAACCCAGGACCAGAGAGATGGAGGCGAAGCCTTTTCCTGCAGCCAATGAGGGACGAGTTGTTAGGCAGAAAAGCACCTCCTGGGTCATGTCCTCACTTTTCCTCAGCTAAAGTTCCCTGACTGTCCCTTCAAATTCAAATGTGCATCCAGTTCCATGAGTAACCACATTATTTTTAAACAGCATCTTTCAGCCACTCTCTCTTCTGGGTTTTCAGAGAGGCAAGGCTTTGTGAAGCCAACACAGGACTTTATTGCACGATTGATTTAAAACATCTACAGGGGTTCCGTGGAGTTCAAGTAAAAGGCCGTGCTGGAGCTCTGCGAGAGGCCAGCATATGGATCAGCCTCAGGAGGGGGCGGGGGGAAGAGGGAAGCCAGGTCATGTGGAGAGACACAAACCCAAAGGGTAAGATACTGGAGACAGCAGCAAGGGCCAAATCAGCCAGGAGTGAGCAGAGAAGTTTCTGGTCTCAAAGCCCCGTGACTCCAAGGAACACCACGTGGAGCAGTTAAAGAGCTCCACCCTAATTGTGATAAAGACTGGGTTATACCCGCAGCTACTCCACTGAGTAGCTGGCCCGATGGCTGAACTTCTTGGAGCCCTAGTTTCCTTATCTGTAGAATGGGCATAGAATAGTGGTTGTGAGGATCAAATAAGAAACGTTATGTACTCAGGACAGCCTGGTACAGGCCGTACTCAAGAAATGGTAACTGTTATTAGTAACACCCAGATAACAGTTACAACGTTACAGCTAACGCTGATAGACTGCTTAATATTTATCCCTAATTGTCAAGCGAGTAGACTGTAACTGCTGACAAATTAATGAGTTCATGACTTAACTTTTTTCTTTTTTTATAGTTAAATTTATTGGAGTGACATTGATTAGTAAAAATTACATAGCTTTGAGGTGCACAATTCTACAATGCATCGCCTATGTGCTGTGTGATGTGTTCATCACCCAGAGTCAGTTCTCTTTCATCACCATGTATTTGGGTCCCTGTCCCTTCTCCCCCACCCTGCTCCCCCTACTTAACTGTCTTTATCGGAGTTGTTAGGCTAGCAAAAGGGTAGTCTGGATGATATAGTGTCCAGTGTGTTTTCTCTTTCATTTTTCCAGATGAATTTTTGCTTAAAAAATGTCCTATTAATTTGCTAAGTGTAGGTAAGAATTACCAGTTGAAGAAACAAGTTTTGTTGTTAGTTAATAAAAAAATAACCCATTTTCATAATAAATTCAAACAATATTTCAAATAGTCAAACAATATTAAATCTCTTAAAAGGAAAATGTTCCTGCTCTATCCCAATTCCCAGAGGTAATTAATATTAATAGTATTAATTGCTTACTAATAATTTTCCATTAATAATCATTTCCATATAATAATAAATTACTAGTAATTTTCCAGAAATGTTTTATGCTCTTTGATTTGATCATACTGCAAGCCAGTTGAGGAACTTGCATTTTCTGCTTAACAAGACATCTTGGAAACCTTTCCCTAACAGTGTGTATGGATCCACCCTCTTCTTTTTAAGGGCTACATTGTGTGCCCTTGTGTGTGGGGACCTTTATGTAACCAGTCTGCCATCGCTTAGCACGGGGGTTGTTTCTAGTCTTACCTACCACGTAACCCACAGGTTACATTTCAAGAAGGGTAACTGCTGAGTAACTTGGCTTTGTTGCAGTTTTAACTGACAAGTGCCAACTCGCTCCCAAAGAGGCTACAACTTTAACCCACAGTGCATGAGAACGTCTGTGTCCCACAGCATCACCAGCTCTCGGTATTCTGAAACGTCACCATTTGTTAAGTAAACGGTTATTAAAAGTAACAGTAATACTACATGTGTGGAATAGCAGTGCATATTAAACGAGCTCGTCTCCAGCGGTAAACTCTCACGGTGCCAGGGAGGTGGGCTGGCCCCTCTTTGAACAGAGGGGGGGTTGCAGGGAGTCAGGCCAAGATCTGAACCTCGGCTCCACTGTTCGTTATGCCTGTGACCTTGGACAGGTTCCTCAAGCTTCCCTGGCTGCAAAGGGGTGATGTTAAGTGAAATAGGGCATGGGAAAAAAACTAGAACCAGTGCCTAGAACCCAGTAAACATTGACCACTATTACGCCACACACCAGAGTGCCAGTGTCCCTGGCAAAGTTTGAGGACGACCCCAGTAGTAGTAGAGACCTGGGTTCTACTTCCTGCTCCTTTCTACCACCTCCTGCCAGGCTGCTTAATTTTCTTCTTTAATTTCCTCGTTTGTAAGACAACAGTTTGGATCCCTCCTAAATGTACTGATCTGTCTAGAAATGCATGGCAGATGTGCGTCCCAACGCAAGTGGCATTTTACATCCACGGGAAGACGCAGGCACAGTAAAAGAAGACGGGACCAGCTCCATGTTTGTCACCGAGCCAGTGGCCAGAGGTTGGGGGTCGAATCGACCTAATCACGGTCTTGCTTCTGCCCCTTAAAAGCCAGGTGACCTGGAGTGAGTTCTTATAGCCATCTGAGCCCTGGGTTCCTGACTTCTAAAGCGTGGATAACAGGAGCTACCTCACGGGGTTACTGTGAGCATGAAGCGAGGATGTAGGGACGCGTTTAGCAGCTGCCTGCTGTTTAACACTCAGCACCTTCATGGGCGGCGCAGTCTTGCACCTGGCCTCAGCTTGCTGGTGGGATACTTCTGCAGAGGGACGCAAAGAGAGAGGTGACCGCGAAGGCGCCCTGGGGTGAGGGGGTGGCAACAGCGACAGTTTCTTAAAAGGCTACAACCCCAGAGAGGGATCTTTCCATTCTTCCTGGAAAGAAGTGAGAGAACATAAGTAAAAAAAACTAAAAAATTAAAGAAAAATTGTCATTGGAGCTGTGGAATTGCTTGTTCAATTTTGTCCTGAGTGACATTTTGTGGCAACTCGAGGTGGGACGTGAAGTAGTTTGAGGATTTTTGCTGCAGTGTTCCCCTCTCCCTTGGCGTCTGCTTCCATTCAAATCTGACTTACTACGTAACACATAAATTGCAAATATTAAGCTATTGTATAATCATGGAAATGAGATTTCTGAAAAATACCTTGTGAATTATTGTTTCCATGTTTTTAGTGTGAAAATCTCAAATTTACAGAAAGGCTGTAAGCAAAGCCCAATGACTACCTGGATTGACCCACTGTTCCTATGTTGTCACATATACTGATACATTATTTCTGAGATGTGGAGAGCCTCATTCATATAGTATGGGGTTTTTTTTTTTTTCCCAGTAAAAATGTTAGGATGGACTTAATTATATCAACATTGTGACTTCCAGGCACTCAACCTCCTGGAGTTTGAGGTCGTTAGTCTGTTTGGCTACAAAGTTGGAGTATAAGGAATACTTGTAGTAACTGTGGGATTGAGTGCCTCCTACACCAGCTACGCAATACACATGATCCCTAACCCTAACAGCCACTGTGTTAACCAGTTTGCCTATCTGGTTGGTGACTGGCACTCACCGAGGTTGTCACTCCAGTGGTAAAAAGCAGATGTCTTCTTGACAACAAAGCCCTTTCACAAAGGTTTTGGAGGATTCTCAGAGGGCGACTTTAATGTAAGCACAGTGAAAGTTTTAGTATCTGGAAGAGTTGCGATGTTAATTTCAGGTACTTTCCCTCAACCAAGGAGGTTCCCTCCCCAAAAGGTGGCGTTTTATGGGTCAGCACTTCAGTGACAGATGAAGGTGCTGAACTCACCATTCACAGAGCCTGAGAAGACTCATTTTGGGGCAACCTCTTACCGGCCGGGGTCAGACAAATCACCCTGACGCCTCCTCATTAGTAAAATGGGGACGAAAATCAGTCTCTCTTTACCTGGGTGTTTTGGTGAAACTTACTTTTGTGAATTGTGAGAATCCTTATGAATACAAAGAATTGATCTGTAGGACGAAGGAAGGAGGGGGAGAAACAAAAAGGAAGAGAGAGCAAATCTAGGTAAGGGGACAGAGATCAAGGAAGACTTCGTGTCCTCGGGCTGGAGGGGAAGTTGACAGGAGCTCAGTCTGGAAAGAGAAGAAAATAACTTAAAGGAAATTTAATTAGTTGTCGGGTCCTAGAAAAACCACTTCCAGAATGTTCCTTCTCCGTGGAAGGAGGACAGGCGGGTTTGAAACCCTCAGCAAACGTCTTTCCGGGCCAGGTGGTCTACTGGCGTGTGCGCTGGCCACATGGCACCCGAGGGACACTTTTCCTTGCTTCCCGAGGCTGCAGGTGTCAGGATTTAGAGAGCCCGGTGGACGGCAAGGATCTCCGGGGGGACTTCCGTGGTCTTGGATGTTTCTGCGGCACCAGGTGTCCCCCCGGAGCCCCACTCACGCGCCGGGACATTCAGCTGCTCCTTGCGGGGTGGCTCCCCCGTGCAGGGTGCCCGCGTCCCGCGCGGTGACCCGGTGTGTGCAGGGCACGCCGCGCACGCCGGCGCCCGGGCAACCGACGGAGCTTCGGAGGCGGAGGTGGCAGCGGCGCGGAGTCAGCGAACCCTCCTTCTCTGCATTTCCACGGACATGCCGCCAATAAACACGAAGAATGAAGCATGTGCTGGGTTTTGTCCTTGCGCTCGCGGGATGGTGGCGGGGCATTTAGAGAAGGGGTTGCGGGTGGAAAGATGAAGAGAAGCCAGGGCGGCCCCACCGGCTGCGTCTGGGGACCCCTGGAATCAGCAGCCGGAGCTGCGGGTTGGGAGAGCCCTGGGGCCTGGTCCCCTAAGACCTGGGGTTACAAGTCCCACGGACCTGAGGGAGGGTCCAGGCTCTTGCACCGCGGGGTGGGGCCCCTCCGCCGGGAGTGGCGCTGGCCGGCCTCCAGCGGCTGGGAGCTGCCAAGCCGGGCGCACTTCGCACTGGCGATGCGCGCGGACGCACCGGGCGCGCTCCGTCCGCCCGGCTTGGCAAGAGCGCGCCAGGCCGCGCGCGCCGTCCCCGGGGCAGCCTGGCGCGGCCGGATCCGGGGAGACGCGAGAGCTGGGCGGCCGGCGGCGGGCTGGCGGGTGCCCGGCCGCCTCGCGCGATTGCGCTGCGCTGCAGAGCGCCCGGCCTGGGACCGTGCGGGCGCGCGGTGGCGGGTGGCGTACGCCGCGCTCGCTGCCCGCGCGCTGTCCCCGGAGTCGGGGGTCCGAGCTGCCCCCGGCCGCCCAGCGGTTCGTGCCGGCCGGGAGACGCCCCCTGGCCCCCACCCCTGCGTGGCCCGGCTGGACGAGCGGGAGCGGCGGGAGGAGGAGGAGGCGGCGCTGCCAGGACTGCCTCCTCCCCGCCCCTCGCGTCTCCTCCCCGCGCCACCGGGAAGGACAAGGATACTGGGCACGGGGACCCCGGCCAGTGAGCGCCCGTGCCCCGGGGCCGCCCCTCTCGCGCGCTCTCTCGCTGTAAGCCGGCGCAGCTCTCGCCTCACATGGTGCTGGCCGCAGCCATGAGCCAGGACGCGGAGCCCAGCGGCCCCGAGCAACCAGACAGAGATGCCCGCAGCGTGCCCGGTGCCCCGGCGCCCCCGGGCCCGCGAGGGATGCAGCCGCCGCCGCCGCCGCCGCCTCCGGCCGGCCTGCCCCAGATCATCCAAAAGTAAGAGGGGGGCGAGGGGGGCGGGGACGGGGGTGCTCGGGGGGGGGGGACACGCCCGGGCGCCCCAGTCTGTGGCTTCATCTCCCCTGTCCCTGCTGAACTTCGCTCGGCCGCCTTGCATTTGAAGTTTTCCTCCCCACTGGCCGGGCAGAGCGGGTGTCATTCTGGCTGTGAGGTTGGGGACATGGAAACCGAGTTATTCAGGGAAAGGAATTTTGCGTTTCCTTATTCCCTTTCTCTTCCCTTCAGGGATGTTACTGGATATTTTGAATTAAAATAGCTCACAATGGGGAGACATGGACCAGAGAGTGTATTTCATTTTTCTGGTCCCAAGAGGCCGCTGGAATGTATGTAGAGCCGTGTGCGCGCGCGCGAGGGTGTGGAGGTGAAATGCCGCCACCAGACAGCACCCTAATGGTGCCCCTGAGTCCACCGGGGACACCGGGCGGAGAGGGCGGTGAGGGTGTGTAAGCAACATGATTTGCTTTGCCCCGAAAGACGTGTTTACACTTCTCAAGAAGGCCTTTGCGGAGAGTTGTCAGCCGTGCACCCGGTTTCCATTAACGTTACCATCTCGCGATGCGGGGACGCGTGCGACTTGGGCGGCGAAATCTTCCAGCCGGCTTTTCCAACGCGTGCGTGGGCTGGGGCTGGTCCCCAGGCCCCGGGAAGCTCTTTCGGCCCAGTCGGGCGACAAGGAAGTAGCACGGTGATGTTTTGTGCCTTCTTTCAAGATTTTGTTCGACAGCTTGAGGCCTAGCACGTTGGTCTGTTCGCAGGATCTTTACGCTGCTGAGCGTTTCCCTCAGCGCGTCAGGAAGGCCCCGGGCGGGTGTGAGAACTGGGGGAGCCTAAGGGATGAGGGCCTGGGCGAAACGGTGCAGCGAGGGGTTCCACAGCAGCAGAGCGACCCTGGGGAAGGGTGCAGACCGTTTCCAGCGCGGCTGCGTGGATGCTTGGAGTTACATAAACTTACTAAAATGTAGTAAGAGAAATAACCACTGATGGGACGCCAGTGTTACTTAAATGTTGTTATTAAGACCGATTTAGGTAAAAGAAAGAAAAGTGAAAATTCAAATTGGACATCGAAGACTGTTGGTATTATATTTCAGAACAAAATGGTTCCTTTTATTTTTATTCTTTTTTGGACTGGCAGAATACTAAAACTCCAGTCATGACAACTTTTTGCTTTAATTTGTTTTTATATAACTTTCCACTGCTGGCAACTTTTTCAAACTATATGACCATTAAAATACTTTATTTCACTATTCTATTCCTGTTGTTTTGCACATTGTTTTAGCTGAGACTTACTAAATACGATTGACAGTTTATGTACATCTGTATTTAAGATTTCTCTTTAGTCTTTAAATATAAACCAATAGAGAAAAAACTTAAAGTTTATTTACTAAAAAAAAAAAATCAATTGACCAGTTATTAATTGGGAAACATCTAAAGTGCTGCTCACGGGGGCAGAGTCTTGTGGCTTGAGATTAGGCTGCACATTAAGGTTACTGAGTTTGCTTTAGTATTATAATCACCCTGCATTTTCCTCGCATTTACTTTTAATCAGGAAAAAAAAAACGAGGAGTTTTATGTTTACAGAAAAATTTTTGTAAATGGGTGTCTGATTAGGGTAACAACCAGGTCAAAACTAAATGCCATTTTGTGATAAATAAAATGATTCTTTAAAATGTATTTCAGTTACCTCATATGGTAAACAATTTACTTTGTAAAATCATCCCCATTTTGAAAGTTTCATCTCTGGGCTATCTTCCTTTGAAAAGATAAGACTGAGCTCTCCAAAGATGGCCCCTTCGGCTGAGAGTCCAGGATGGAGACCTCCAGAAGTGCCTCATAGCTCTGCCGTGCTTTGCATGGGTGACAGGAGGGTTCAGGAGCCAGGTCCAAGGCCGGTGGATGTGCCCATGGGATTTGGTTTTTATGCACTTATCTTTCAGTTATTTTTTTAGAAGGTTTGGGGCTTGCGCTTTCCTCCGTACCCACTGAAATCCCACCGGAGCCAGGCGTAACACGGCAAATGTTTTGCAGGTCCACCTTCAATGTGCTGAAACTTGAGCGTGTTATTTTGAAACTACGTTTGCATAATTTAATCTGAGCAACCATTTTTCTGCAGTTATGAGGTGCCGTTTGCATCAGCCATCTTTGAGAAAATGTAGTGGGGAGATTGCCCTCTGCCACGACATGAGCTATCAGCCTCTTGGTTTGGGAATTTTGTGAGCAAGAGTTTGGGATGAAAGTCTCTCGTGGGTCACGTACGAAACGAATTTTACGGCAGAACCTGTATTCTTTTCTAGTTATTTTAGGGGGGTTATGCAGTGTATAAGGGGAGAAGTTTTAATCTTTTTCGCAATGATGAAGAGATCAGTCTTCATATTGCATAGCATTTAAGGATTGCAGAAACTTTTCACTTCTTAGTGTCTGGGCTCACTGATTTTTATGAATAACGGCTTTCATTTTGGCTAAAGTCAATGATTTTGGTAAATAATCGTGACGATCATAGTAAAAACCAGTTCCTATTCACATACCTTATATTCGGTCTTACAGGAACTGTTGTATACATTTCTGTCGATAAACACATGACGTGTGATGATGAATAATGAGACTGATTTTGGTGTTTGCTTTATGGAAGCCAGTGTCGGTACTTAGGAGATGGCACTGAAAGCTAATTGCTGTGGGGCACCTTTGTTCTACTCAGGAATATTTAGTTTTCCTATTATTGCATTCTTGGTTTCGGTCAAGGATTATCCATGACTTTTCTGCTTTTGTTAACCACTGACTCCTGGCCAATATTGGCATTACCTGTAAGGACTGTCAGCAATGTTTAGACACAGATGCGTATGACTCATATCTTGTAAGTTCTTTGTTTTAAATGTGCATTCTCTAAGTTGGCCAATGTGGAGGTATTATTGGATAAAATGTAAAGCATTGTGCAAGTCTTTTGGGCAACAAGAAATATAAATAACACCTGAAGAGGACATTTGGAACGAGTTTAGGAAATCAGAATAATTGAGGGCTTAAAACATATTCTCCATATGTGACTGGTATGTGTCGGTGAATGTCTTATAAGCACTTATCTCCACAAACATTCACAATATTTTATTTCAAAAGTATTTTATGTTTTAATTTTGGGCTTTGAAATCAAACCTAATTCTTGATTTATAAGTAGTTATTTATTAACCTTGATGAACATTAGAAATTGAAATTTTAGACTGTAAGTTTTAAAACTCCCTCCAGAATGAAAGCAGAGCCACTCAATTCTGCGTGAAGCATTGAAGTCAGTTGTCAGATGCAACTACTAAGTGTGCCACTAATCGTGGTGACAATTAACCAAATAAGCACACACATCTTCTATGAGGTGAATCACAAGTGATTTTCCAAAATTATTTGATTTGAAGCAGAATATTCTTGGTTACTGCATAACATCAGGCTGTATATTTAATTTGAATATGGATGATTTACTTTTTCCTTTCCCGATTATTTTGATAAATAATGTATACAAATCAATTAAGCAGTTATAAAAATGGAAAAAGTTTTGGTTTAGCATAGCTAGTGTCACATGCATATGTTTGAGACTTATGAAGATATAAAGCCAATTTTAATTTCTAAAGTTTATAATATTATGCATGGCATTAGTTACGTTGGCCGACGATGTTTCGGCTGACTGTGTTTTCAGAGCAAAGTGCTCCTCTGATTCAGAACAGAAAGTCTTACAAGAAGTCACTCTGATTGCAGATAGTTTAATAGACATTGTACTTTGAAAAGATCTTCATGTTAGGCAGGCAAATTGTATGTGATGTCCATTCATTTTGATGGACAGGCTGATAGTTACGTCCAGAATGAGAATTTGCCCAAAAGGGACATTACTTCACTCCTACTTGGTCCTTTTCTGAAAAGAGGATGGAATGTCTAACATCTGTGCCAGTTTCTAACATCAGTTCGAGTCCATTTTTAGGGGAAACAGCGATACAATTGTAGAAGGAATTTTGAAAATTTTAAATACCATCTTAAACTGCACGTAAGACAAGCATTCAGCAGGAGAAAGCATCTGAGAGGATTAAGCGTTTACCCAAAACAAGGAAGGAGAGACGGTGGGCACTTCCCTTAGCATTCTCCAGTTTCTTTGCTTCTCTAGAAAACCTAGAATATTTTAGGGTATTTGTTTTAAAGAAATTTTTGCTCGAGCGTTTGTGTGTGATAAGTATTTTTAGATAGAAAGTGTAGCCACCCAGTTATGAGTTTTTCTCGACTGTCCAAAGAGATCAGTATTATGAAATGTAGTGCATTATTCCCCGTTAGTCATGGTCAACGACTCTACATATGGTGTACACAGAGCTGTTCGAATGCCAGGGCTGTGGGGAAGAGAAAAGAAGAAAAATTTCGTCATCCATTTAATGTTTCTATCCACTCATTCTTTCGCCACCTCCTGAGCAGTTTATCAAATTAATAACTTAAAAAGCCCAAATCTGTCCGTTGGAATGTCACCTCTGATCTGTTATGATCTCTTTGTCTTTCCTGTAGTTACCAGGTGGAAAAGCAAGCCTACCGCATGGACTCACAGTGAAACGATCCCACACTACCCAGTTCTGTCTCTCTCTCTCTCCCCCCACCCTGATTTATTTTTCTTGAGGCTATAGGTTCTTGACTCCAGTTAAACTAACATTTCTTCCCTATCCGCGACAGCTAATCCTCAATTGGACAAACCAATACAGCTCAATTCACAGCTCTGGTAACATAAGAATCTACAAAATGTTGGGAACTGGGGTCCCATCAATGGATAGAACTAAAACGGATTGAACTAAACATGGAAAACAGGAATGGAAGAAGCCGGAGACGGCGGCGTTAAAACCGCAAAGAGAAATTCAGAGGCAGGTCCCTCCTTCTCCCTCATCACCCAGGACTCCCTGCCAGGCAAACGCTCGAAGGGGTCTCCTGGACTGCAAAATCCCACTTAATCTGATTTTTATTTCCTGCCACAGTAATTATCTTGTTTGGGATGGTCTGATCGGATTTTGTGTATTTTAACAGGGCAAGTCGCTGGGGTTCCACAGCTGGCGCGGTGGCTGGTAGCTGTGTTCAGAATAGCGTGTTGAAAAGTTTTGCAGAAAGTAAAGTGATCCGTATTCCAGGATCGGAGCAAAGACGGTAATTAGTGCTTTGTAGACAGAATACATGGCCATTCGCTTTCTGGTTAACGAACCTGGCTGTGTGCTATCCTGGGAACCTAATATTGCTTGTTCCCACCAGTGAGAAGACTGGGAAGCCCTGACTTTAATGAAATAGGCACATTTTTCAATCAGGAATGTGAATTCGGTTTCCACGATCACCAAGGGGTTGCTGGCGGTGGGCTGATGTTTTGCCTGGCTCAGTGGGTGGTCACTGTTTAAATCCCACCCAACTAAGGTTTCAGCCTGACATTTACAGACAGCCAATTTGGGGACAAGTCATCCCTGCCAGTTGTTTGAGAAGGAGCTGGAAGGGAAGAACGCCCTCATCCCCCGATATTTTCTTTGTGCATTTTGGATAGGGTGTAATGACTGTGATTCTGATGTATATTTCTATGAATCTAATGCATATTCTAATAGAGAAAGCCTTGTTTTGTTTGTTTGTTTCGGTGGTTCCCTGGCTGGGAGTCGAACCCAGGCCATGGCGGACGATAAAGTCTTTACAGCAGCAGAAGTTACAGCCAAATAGTCTGCTGGGTTCGATAAGATAAATAAGTCCCCTGCTGGTGTACAAGGCAACTTTTCCAGCTCATTGACCGCAGGTCTGTCAGGAAGAAGGTACACAGTGCTGTGTACGTATTTTATGAGCAAAAAGGGAGCCATTAAGCAGCTTGCATGAGGAGGTGTTAATAATTTGTAGCTCAGTTTGCCGAATAAATCTTTCCATGTGTTGAGAAACAAAAGGCAGAGGATCATGCATGTGTTTGGGGGTGGTTGTCACCCCATAAAGATAGTTTTCACGCCGCTTTGCCCTTCTTTTCATGTGGGTATTTGCTTTAAGGATGCACGAGGCCATTTGCTGCTGCCCTTTCTTTGCACCTGCTTTCTCTCGATCACAGTGAAGACCCATCAGTTACCACTTCCCACTCCAGCCCAGACCTGGAAACCGCCTGTCACGGCTGTCTGGACATCTTAAATGCTTTTCAGTTTTGCAACTTGCCCATAGACTCTTTCCCAAATTTGTTTTTGGCTCTTACTAGATCTGCCCTTAAACCTGATTCTGGGTATCATGACTCCTGAAGGAGTAGGTAAGGTAATACATATTTTAAAGATGTATTAGTTTTACTCAGTTACTTCTTTTGGTTTATTTTGAAATCATTATTGGATAGAACAATTTGGGATCTGCCTGGTGTTGTTAAGTGTAAAATGAGCATCTTTGCTCTAAATTAATTGTTGGGTTTCTGACAAAGAGGGTCACAGAGGAAAACAAAACCCTGAGTTGGGAGTGGGTGACCTGGACAAGCCAATTAACCTTCCTAATCCAGCCTGTCCAGGGCTCGAAAATGATCGATGGCAGTTCTTTACAAGAATAAAATTATGTGAACCTCCAAGAATATTGCTGAGTGGTCCTCAGTGGGGAATGCCTTCCCGCTCCTCCTAGACAACTGATAGACAATAGATCCCATGTCAGTTATTTTAGCCAAGGGTACAGGTACATTTTTGTGAGATTGATCACTCAGGGAAAGAGCCGGAATCCTAACGAGAGAATTAAATGCTGTCTTCAACATTTGCAAAGAATATTTGAATCAGTGACAACATTTTAAGTCAGAAAAGTAGACGCTAATGTCAGTGAGAAAAGGACGTTTTATTACTGTTTTCTAATCACTACCATTTTTCATGAACAAAAATTATTTTGGAATGTCAATTATTCTGGAATGTTAAAACGAATTCTTACGTTTGCAGGAAGAGTTCTGTTTTCAATTTGGGAGACAAATTCAATAATTTTCACGTGTCCAAGCTGGATTTTCAACTATTTAACACAGGCAAGTGGGAGTGTGTTTGGCGATGTCATTGTTTTTAAAGGCAAAAAACGTAAACACAGGACCGACAGGCTCTTCCAGGAGCCTGGCTGCGCCCGGACGGGCTCCGTGAAGCGTGACGCTCAGTCTCTCGGCTGTGTGGGCGGCAGGGACGACCGGCCCAGAGCTCCGGCCTGAAAACCACTTTGCGAAGAGACCATGGTTGTCCAAAAGTTGGGCCTTAGGTTTCCCTGTGGCCTCCTTGCATCCACAAGACGAAATGTTTTCAGAGCCTCCTGAGGACCGGGGTCCCCTTGGGGCCCTGCGTCTCCCTGGGCTGGCAGGCTTTATGGAGAACCTTTATTCGATATTTGAAAAGATTATTTTTAAACTTTCTGCATAAAAAGGGAGATGAGTTGTGTGATTAGATCGTAATTTTATAGACTTTAAATTATATACATAAGAATATTTACTGCAGCATTGTCTACAAAAGCAAAACTAGAAACCACCTAAATGTTCCTCAGTTGAGAAAGTAAGTCATTTGTATGTGTAGTAAATAGTGTGTACCGTTCAACCACTGGCACGACGCTGTTGCATTTACTGACGTGGACTAGGAATTGTGTCATACCGTGAGCTCAGAGACCACTGCACGTCGTAGCGTGCAGGAGGGCTGTCCAGAAAGTATCCAGCCATGTTCCGTGGGAAGGCAGGCGCGTAGGCCTGGGTTTCCCCGCAGCCCTGTGTCCAGGGATCTCATGTTTTTAAAAAACGTGTGTGCTCGTGTGTGGGGTGCCTGCAAGCCCGGGAAAACGTCTCAAGAACAAAGAAGTTGTTAACAGTGGTTCTAACTCTAGGTGGTGCAATTACAGTGGTTTGTCTGTTTCCTTTTCCCCCTTCTTTTGTATACTTTCTTTCTTTCTATTTTTCCAGTGAGCACGTGTTCACTTTATAACCGGAGGAAAGGAACCTTTGCCATGTTTTAGAACCAAAGTAGGAATAGACCTTTCACATTGGTATTGCACCGTCTTTACGACTGAACGGCCCGTTCGTGTTTCAGACTTGAGACCTGGAAGGCAGCTGAAAGCTGCTTCAGCCCAGCCCTGCCGCTTTCCTCTGGAAGACAAGTGAGCATCTGAGAAGCCAAGTTGGCTGTTCGAGTGGTCAGGGTGGGATAGGATCCTCATCCTTCTGTCCAGAGGGTCTTCTGCTAGCTTACCCTTTGGTCTGCCTGGAAACGGGGAGAAGTGGCATGGAGCGCACCCTTAAACTGCCTGTCCACTGGCCCTAGTTGGTTCACACCCCTTGACGGGGTTTTGAAACGCACCCTTGGGGGTGTTACCTCCTCCCCGCTCTCCCCCCAGGGGTTTGTGCATGTGGTGCATGGTGGGTCTCCCCAGCGCATCTCATGAGCTCTTCCGTTCTGCCAAATAGAAGCGGAGCCTCACATGTCCACCCTAACCTCCCTGCCCCAAGGACTTGAAAGCAAGTGGCATAACCGTAATTCTGTTATCGTATCTAAGGAACTTAATCGTATTGAAATATTTTTTTTCTGATAAACACTAGGTTTTTTTCCTTTTGTCAGTTGTCATAAAAACATCTCATAGCTATTATTAAAATATTATAATATTTTTTAAAACCCCTGGTTTTGCAATTGTTTATGATGTCTCTCTCTTAATTGAGCAAGGGCACACGTCTTTTGCTGTTCTTCGTGACCAAGATTCCAGGCTGGTTGTCTTACAGAATGGACCATGATCTGGACATGCCTGTTGTTTCTGTTGACCAGATTCAGGTTAATCATTTTGGCAAGGGAATGCGGTGGGTGATGTGTGCTCCACCCAGATTGATTCCCTCAGTTTACCCGGTCCCTGCCAGATCTCTGCATCGTAATGGTACATTGTTGTCTTTGTGATGAGTGACTTGTCTGTGCCAGTGATATAGTGAAACCCTCTGAATATCCTGTTTCCTAGCAAACATTCACCTATTCTAGTGGTTTTATCTTGTAATTTGATTATATTCTAAAAAAGTCCCCTTGAGTAAATAACTAAATATCACTTTAGAATTGTATATAGTTTAAATCAGACAGCCTTGCCATTATGTTTGTATTGTACGCTTCTGGACTTACTCTCTGGAGCCTCTGAATTTTTCTAGTCCCGACTTGATAGGAACTTAACTGATGGGCCAGCCACTTCCTACGTGACCTCTACAGCAGGCGTCCTGTCACAAGCTGCAGAACTTTTGAATGTCCATACAAAGCGAATATACGTTTCTTTTCATGCTCATGGCAGTGAGCGGATGCTAATACAATTTTTGCTAGCTCACAGTCTTTTGGCATCCTCTTGAGGCTATGTCAGTTCTTTGCAAAACCTTTTTATCTTCTTTTTCAAAATCACTATATGAAGTTGACTTTAAAAATGGCTGATGACCTGCCCTGCAGCCTAAAGTGGGTGAGTCCTGGAGCTGGTGTGTGACTACCAGTTTGTTCATGCTTTTTAGATTTAAGTTACACAGCTATTTTTGCCTCTTCCAGATTGGTGCTCTTATTTTCATGCAGAAAATATGTATGGGTGGGGAAAGTGGTGCGGTGTAGAAAAGAATCAGGAGCAGGCTCTGTGTTCTAGAATCAGGTTTGCCACCAACCTCAGTGTTCTCATCTATAAAAGGGAACAATAAGATAAAGTGAATAATGGTTAATATTTATTGAGTGCTTCCTGTGTGCCAGTTACTATTCTAAGTACTTCATGCATGTTTAATCCATTTAATCATTGAATCTAACAATAATCCTGAGGTAAGTGCTATTATTTCCCCCATTTTGCAGATAAGGAAATCAAGTCACAAACTTATAAGGAATCAGCAAAGCTAAGAAAAGTATTATTTATGAAAGACGTGGAGTGGGGCTGGGATGGGAGAATGTTATGTAAATTCAGGCAATCATATCATCTCTATGTAAATATCCTCAAAATAATTTCTAGGAAGCCCATCATTTACAAAGAAAATATTATAGAAAAGATTGCTAAAATAAATTTGAAGTAAGTCAAATTTAATTTGAGACAGACTAAGCAATCCAATTTAAACCATTTTTGGGGTTTCTCCCCCCCAGCCGCCTTTTTCTTGTAATTTAAGCATGCTTTTTGGTTTAAAGTGAAATCCATATCCCAATTTAAATTCCACGAGCAAATCTGACGCTGGCATTGATTCACCGTCTTACTCTGCTTGCTATGCATGTTAGGCAAGATCTGAATGTGATGCTCACTGAGAGTATATAAACACTTATAATCCTCTCAGCATGTGCTAAAATAATAACAGATATGATAGTTTGATTTGCAAAGTGAGTGTCTGCCAAGTTCTACTAGACCATTTCTGAACCAATTCAGAAAACCAGGATTCAGCGATGATTAAAGTGTCCTGGGCTCCTATTAATAGCAAAAAGAATTCCTGACTTGAAACATGGCCACGTCAAGCTCGCTTAGTCTCCAGCAGACATCCTCTTGAAAGGTCTTAGCAGACATTGTTACAGGTGTTCTTTTGCTTTAAGAAACCATGGTATGTAAAAACCAGACTTCATAGGATCAATAAATCAGGAAAGGATTTTTTGCTTTTGACCCATGAAAGGGGTTTACAGTAAAGATCCTTTAAACAGTGAGTTTCTCAGTGTCTTTCAAATAGAAATTTGGTAAGTCTAAGAATTTAGAGGTCCAAGGTTTTTAAAACTTTTTTTTGTCTTTTTATAGAGGCATAATTGAAGTATACTAAGCTGCACATGTTTAAGGCTTCCATCAAACAAGATAATAAATATTTGGTCACACCCAAAAGTTTCTTAATGCCTTTTATAACTTATCCTTTATCCTTCTCAATTTTCCTCACTCCCTTCCCCCTCGAGCAGTTACTGACCTGCTTTCTATCACTATAAATGAGCTTGCATTTTTAGAACTTTATGCAAATGGAATTATAGTATATACTCTTTTTTCTTTTTTTTTTCACTCAGCATAATGATTTTTTTCAGAAATAGTATTTTTAAAAATTGTGATAAAAAAAAAAATTGTGATAAAATACGATACACATAATACAACATTTACTATTTTAACTATTTTAACGCGTAATCAGTAGTATTAAGTACACATGCTGTGTAATCATTACCACTATCTAGTTCCAGAACATTTGCATCACCCCAAAAGGAAACCCTGTATCCATTAAACTTGTTCCCCATCCCCCCCACCCCCAGCCCCTAACAACCACTAATCTGCTCTCTGTCTCTATGGACTTGCCTATTTTGGACATTTCATGTCAATGGAATTAATTATACATGACATGGCTTTTTGTATCAGGCTTTCTTTTACTTATTAGTATAAGGTTTTCAAGGTTCATCCATGTTGTAGCAGGTATCAGGGCTTCATTCCTTTTTCTTGCTAAGTACTATTCCATTGTGTGGCTAGACCACATTTCATTTATTTTTTCATTAGTGGGTAGATTTGGGTTATTTCCACGTCTTGACTATTGTGAATAGTGCTGCTCTGAACATTTGTGTACCAGTTTTCACTTGAATGTCTGTTTTCAGTTCTTTTGGGTATAGGATATCTTGGAGTGAAATTGCTGAGTCATATGGTAACTCTATATTTAATTTATTGAGGAAACTCCAAACTGTTTTCCAAAGAGGTTCCACCGTTTTACATTCCCACCAGTAATGAATGAGCATTCCAATTGCTCTACAACCTTGCCAACACTCATTCTTTTCTTTTTTTGTTTTAAATTATGGCCACTCCAGTGAGTATAAAGTGGTATCTCATTGTGATTTTGATTTGCATTTCCCTGGTGACTCATGCTGTTGAGCATCTTTTCCTGTGCTTGTTGGCCATTTGTATATCTTCTTTGGAGAAATATCTATTCAGATCCTTTGTCCATTTTTTAGTTGTCTTTTTGTTGTGAAATTGTAAGAGTTCTTTATAAATTTTGAGTATTAGATTTTTATCAGATACATGATTTGCAAGTATTTTTTCCCATTCTATGAAATTTCTTTAAGCATCGTGATTTTAAGGTCCATCTGGTTTATTTTTGTAAATATCAAAAGTTTGGTCCTTTTTATAGTTGTGAGGTACTCCATTTTATGGATATATCATAAATTGTTTATTCATTCACCTGTTGATGGATATTTAGGTTGTTTACAGTTGTTGACAATTACAAATAAAGCCGGTATGAAACCTTTCTTTGCAAGTTT
Source organism: Lyroderma lyra (assembly GCA_004026885.1). Lineage (NCBI taxonomy): Eukaryota > Metazoa > Chordata > Mammalia > Chiroptera > Megadermatidae > Lyroderma > Lyroderma lyra. The sequence goes on along the minus strand of PVJL010000152.1, from coordinate 233,119 downwards.
TTATTTTTCAGTTCTCTCCATTATTTTTTATTCTCTCGAGGGAAGCCAAAACCAAACAAAACAAAACAAAATGACCACACATTGGTCTAGGCCACGTTATAAATCCAGACATTGGTGTGGGATTTCAGTGGGGAGAAGAAAACTTGTTTAAAAAAAAAAACAAGCAAACTAAAAAGCCCCAAACAAAAACCCCAGTCATGGTCATAAGCAAGGCCCCTAGTTTAACTGTCCCTATTTATCCACCCTCACGCACCACCTAAGACCATGCATTTTAGAGTTTTCTGAGGTGTAAAAGGGGTCAAAGAAGCAGGAGCAGAATGAATAGGAGCAAGAACAGTGTCAAAAGGCATGATGGAGCCCAGGGGGCCTGGAGAACAGCAGTGGCTCCTCGCTTGACAGCTCCTGGGGTTGATGCAGAATGCCTGGATCTGTATGGGGCTTGAACAAGCTGCTTTTGGGGAGCTAACAGGAAAGAGTAGCATGACGAACGTAAGATGACAAGAGGGTAAAATTTTAAAGCTTCAGAATATTTAAACTTCCAGAAAGGATAATGTTTAAGAAAGAGAGAAACCAAGACACATAAAGAGAAAGAACTGGGAATTCCCACAATTTCTAAGTGCTTCCTGCTCCAGGAAGTAACCATTCATGTGTGTGTTGGTGGTCCTACCATTTCCCCCTATTACTGGTGCAAAATAATGCATCACCTCCCCAAAGCTTTTTTTTCAAACCACAATTTCCCCACTTACTGCAGTCACCAAACAGTCTTATTCTTGAGTGGCCTGTAGAAGACCCACTCCTGGCTACCCTCTGCGGGGGGTGGGGTGTAAAAATAAAGAAATCCCCCCTTGCTGGTCCCAGTAATTCAGAATTAAATAAGAGGAGGGATTGGCAGCCTCCTGGGGACTAGAACAACTTCAGAGACTAAACCTACCTTTTCAAGGATGGAGAATTTATTCAGGTAACCGTTGAGAATTCGTATATGCCACGTCAGGACAGTAAAAATTAAGGGTAGAAATCTCACTCTTTATCCTACCCGCCCTACTCCCCAACCAGATTCCAGACATTGTGTCACTGCCATTGCCATTTTGCTAAAGCCCTGGGCACTAATCACACAGGCAACTGCCTGTGTAATAAAAATGTACCCCAACTTTTCCATTAAAAGCTGTGCGCCTCCTTCTCTCTCGCTACATTGGCGATTCTCCAGTTAGTTCAAAACTTTAGAGACTGCCGCAGCCCGCACACGAACTGTAGTCATTTATTTATTTAAAGTGTAAGAAAGGTCTCCAGGAGATGTGAGTTTTATTTTGTCTTGTCTGGACAGAGATTTGAGTTGTTCTAGAATGTTCCAGGGTAGAAGGAGCCTCAGAGAAAGCACGGGCTGTAGATAGAGGTCTATTCGGTGTAATCTTCTCCATCTTCATCTTCACCGTCAGCGTAGAGGGCAGCACATGTACCTGCTTGCAGAGCTAACCGCGGAGGCTGGGTTGTCCTCAGGTGTCTTTGGCCCCTTTCTGCCACCTTCCCTACCTGACTCCTTATGGTGGTCTTCCTTCCCTCCATCTCCTAGACCACGGCTGCAGTTCCCACTTGGGCCTTTTGGGACACTCACCCCAACCTCCTTATTTTCATCTTTCCTGGCTGGTCTGCAGGTGTTTGCTTGCCCTCACCACTTGTAGGGGGCGGATTGCTGTGCCTGAGCTCCAAGATCGAGCACAGGGGTGAGAGCACCGCTGCACCCAAGCACCCGCCTTCGATAGAGGGGCTGGCATTACCTTTAGAGGCTGCTCAGGTCTGGGAGGCTTGCAAGTTGGAGAGGGACAGTCTTCCTCCTTATGGAGTGTTTCCTTTTCTAGAGACGTCTCGCTCTTCTTCATGAATTTCTGCCAGATGTGGCTGAGGTCCTATCCGTGGTGACTCACTTCCTGTCCTTGACTGTCTGGGTCCTGGGTTTCTTCACTTTGCTGGCATTTTCTCTGGAGCTCCATGACTGATGATTGTGGTGTCATAACTGTCTTCGTAGTGGTCCCCCGCTCTTCCGTAGTCATCATCCTGAAGGTACCAACTACCAAATGCTCTTCTGCCACTGCCTCTCCTGGTGTCATAGCCACTATCATGGTTTTTCCTGCCCCTGTCATCAGAGCGATGCCAGACCTCATATCGATCCCTTATCCTGATGCGGGCCATCACGATAACTGTCCCAATACCCATCATGGGATCAGTCTGAATCACAGTGATCCTGGAATTTGTCTCCAAAGCTATCATCACCTCTTCTAGGTGGGTAGTCATCAAAGCTGTCTGGCAGGACGGGCCTGCCAGTCTGTATCGGTTTTGTCAGAATCCTGATTTCTGTCTCAAAAGAACGATCATCCCTGTCTTTAGCCTGTGCTTGATCTGCAATGTCCACTCGAATTCTCCTGTTACATAGAATTGAGGCTCAGGGCATTGGACTAGGAAACTGGGTCCTCAAACTCAGTGTAACCAAAACCTTTTAGCTTCTCTGGATTGCTGGGTTTACGTGGTAAACACACAGCACTGAGATTTAATCCTTTCAAGAGTTCCTTAATGGGGTCTTCTTTTACAGCATAGGGCAGATTCCCTAGAAAAGCAGTGTGGGGTGGTGATTTGGGAAGATGGGTAACTCTCTGGGCCAATGACAATTTAACCTTTTAGGAGCACAGATGTTATTCATATGAGTAATAATCATTTTTTGAGGGTGAAAACACCTTTGAGTTTTTATTATTATCTTTGAATGGATCATGCTAATATGACCCTTCAAGGCATTTGAAGAACACATGCTTTTTCATCTTGGTTTTCAGGGTTTTCAGTCATTAGCTTAGTCTGTTTTTTCTTCTACTGATGAACTTTCCTTCAATACTTTTCCCTTTGACACATAATCATTGCCATGGAAGTGGGACACAAGACGAATAAGAAAACACAACTGCAGAACTTCAAGCTGGAAGGGACCCTAGAGATCCTCTAATTCAGTTCTCCTGTTTTATAGGAAAGAAAGCCAGGTCCAGAAGGAAGACGAGATTTACCAAGGCCACTCAGCTCTTAGAGAGGCTGAGGGAGCAGAGAGAACGTCCGTCCCTGTAAGTGTCACTAAGTCTCCTAGCGATGAGGCATCCATGGATGCAGCAGTGCAGGGGCGCGTGAACAGTGCTGTATTCCTGCCGTGCTGTAGGGTTCAGCTTCGCAGGGTACTCTTTTTCCCTGCTAGGTTATCCCATTTAATCCTCCAACAACTCTGTGAAGTAGGTAGGGATTAAGTAAGTACTAGTAGTTCAGGGTCCCCTCGCCAATGACTGAAGAGCCCAGGCTCAGGGCCAGGCCTTCTGACCTGTTCCAACTTGTTGCCCCCCCTCCCTGCCCACTGCCACTGCCTTAGTTCAGGCCTCCCAGCTTCTCCTCCTGCCTCCAGCTGGGCCTGTCCTCAGATCGTTCTTTTCTCCACACCAGTGCAGCCTTCCTACTGTCTTCTGCTTACTGAGAGCCTTGCTGTAGCTTCTTATTGCCTGCAGAGTGACGTTCAGACTGATCAGAGTCCCTTCTGGACCGGCCCCGTGGGCTTGCTGTCTTGGCTGCCCGCCTGCTCTCTCTACTATACTGTCTTCTCGCTCCTCAACTCGAGCATTCCTTCCATCTTTCTGGGTTCTGCTTAGACCTCACCTCTTTTAGGGAGCTTTCCCTGACCCCAGGCAGAAAGGGGTTGGGTGCCCCTTGCCTGTAATGTCCCATGGCCCCCACAGTAGCATTTCCCCCACACTTATCTCTTGTTGCTCTTCCCTGAAGACCCCATCAAGTCCTATCGGGCAGGGCCAATGTCTTCCATCAGTATCTGGCAGGGTCCCTGGAATATCGTTTGTTGAATACACGAGAGAATGAGCAATTTGTCTGGAGTATGACTTGATCTAACTGGCTTTGTGGTGAGAAAAACCACTGGGGATGGTCTCGTGGGTGAGAATCGATGTGAGACCAGAGCTTGGTTTTCTCCAACTTAATGTGTTATGCTGCCTGCCTGTCTGAAAGGGATAGAGACGCCAATACCCTGTCTTTATGTTTGGAGAGGTCGCGTGAGTGGGGGGCACACACCCAGGAAGTAAGAAACGCGAGCTTTGGTCTGGGTTCTACCTTCAACCTACTGTGTGAGCACAGGTAAGACCTTTACTCTCAGGTCCCACGTTTATTCAAGGGAAGCTCAGGGTGTGGGCATATTATAGGACGTGGTGTTTGTTACAACAATCAATGAGACCACGTGTCACATGCTTTGATAGGAATGCAGTACTGCATGCATGTATCTCCGAATGTCACTGTTTTTGTCTTCCCAGTCGTCTCCAGCCAGGGACCTGATTGTGCCTTTAAAGGTACAGGTAAATTTCAGGCTGAATTTCTTTGTGAGATTCGATCTAAGTAGGAGAAATGATGGAAATGACCACTTGGGGTACCCCTTAAACCGGGCTTCATCAAAGCTTTCAAAGACAGAAATTTCTGGATCATTGCTTATTTCAAGCAGTTTCTAAAACAACACAACTCAAGGCACCTGAGACACTGAGATACTTTATTATTACCTGGGCATTTGGAATGACAGTTTAATTGTGGCAATGATGACAGCTGACCTGTTGCCCAGAAAATAAGATACTGCCCATGATTTCTCGATGAGACTTTCTGCCGACCACCCTATTTTCTGTATTTTTTCAGTGTATAAGATGAGACTTTTGTCTAAAATTGTTAGACCAAAAATTGGGGGTTATCTTACACATGGGAGTCAGCAGTTGATATCGATTTCTTAATGTTGGGTTAGAAAAGTAGGGGTCATCTTATATATGCGGGTGTGTTATATACGGAAAATTAGGGTAAATCGCATCCTGCACCTTCCTGACCAGTCTCCTTTACCTTGCTCTCTTTCCCCCATAGTACTTGTTATTTTCTAACAGATTGCATAATTTTACTTACTTATTATGTTTTTATTGTCTGTTACATCTCCTCCCACTCTGTCTGTTCTATGTAAGCCCTCCAAGAGCAGGGGGTTTTATTTATTGATCCCCCCCCCCTCCCCAACCTAAGAATAATACCTGGCACCTAGAGGCAGCTCACTAAATATTTGTGGAGGGGGAGATGAACTGTTAATAAAAATGCCAAGCATAGGCATTGTTACATAGGGCATTTGTTTCTTCTCCGAGCCCACCTAGGGTGTGAATGATATGTGACTCCAGGATCTGAGTTTCATGATTGAGAAAACTGAAATGAAAGTACAGGATGTTAGAAGATCGTAGCCTCTGCTCCTGTGTGATTCTTGGAAGTAAAAGAAGGCACAGAACCTGGGCTGTCCCCCAGCCCAGGCATCAGTGACTCTTATGGTGGCCTGGTCTGACAGTGGCCAGGCAAGTTGGACTCTGGTAGACACCTTAGCTGTGCATCTGGCGGGACTTTGATGTTGGATAAAGAGCAGGAAGGGGTAGGCCACATTCAGTCCCTTGAAATCGGGGCCCAAAAGACTGGGACAACCAGGTGTCCAGTAATAGGGAATTAGTGAAAAAATTCAGCCACATCTGCCCTTACTGCAAGGACCATTTCTATGTGCTGTGGCAGAGAAATCTCAAGGTTATGGGAGAAAAGCAGGGTGCAAAAGTGTATTTAGTTGCTACCTTTTCTGTGAGAAAAGGGGAGAGTAGGAAAAAAAATACACACACACACATATATATATTTACTTTAGTTACATAAAAATACTGGGAGGATAAACAAACAAACAAACAAACAAACAAACACCTAATAAAATGATTACCTGTGTGTGCAGATGGAGATCAGGGTGGAGTGGGTGAGACTCCATGTCATGGCAGGTGATGGGGGGATGATGGAGGGTGGGGGGCAAGGCTCAGCTGTCTGAGGGGGTCAACCTCCACGGATAGTTAATCTATGCTGAGGGGCTTGGTGGTGAGTAAGGGCCCAGGAGGGCTAGATGGAGTGGGAGGGGGCCATCATAGGTAGAAATGCATTTTCAGAGATGAGAAAGACCACGGTGAGTTGGAGCCTCAGAGTGATTCCACTTGACTGGGGTCAGCGTGTGTTTTGAGTTAAGGGGCACTGACATGGGCTGGGGTAGCAGGGAAAGAGTGGGAGCTGGTGCCACAGAACCATGTTTCTCAAGGTAAAGCGTTTGGACATTACGTTTTGAGCACGGGTCTGATGTCATAAGACTGGTGTTCTGGAAGATTACATGGGTGTTGGAGAAGAGAGGGTAATTGACAGTGCCTCGTGCGTGAGCACGTGGGTGTAAGTGTGCACCTAGAGGTGGTGATGTCAGTTAGGACACCTCTGCACTCAGGTAAGAGCATCTGAAAGGAGGAAGCACCATAGCACAACTAAAGGTAGGTATTGCAGTTGGAAAGCTTGGGTTTGCGTCCTGGCTCCCTGCTTGCTTGCTAGCTGTGTAACCTTGGACAAATTGCTTAACGTGTGTTCATGTCCATTTCTTGGGTGTAAAATGGGGTGGATAGGGCATCTACCTCATAGTGTTATTGTGAGGAGTCAATGAGATACGTATGTTAAGTAGCCTTAGATGTTAGCTGCTAGTATTAAGGTGGTGGCAGTGGTGATGAGGGAAGGGGCCAGACATGGGAGATGTTAGAAGTAGGGATGAGCCAGTGTATCAGACAAGGTGTGTATGCCGCCTAATCTCAGATGCTGGGAGGATACGGGACAGGGAAGCTCAGGGTGATGCTCTGCAGCGTGTGGGTGTGGATAGGAGCCAGCACTCAATCCACATCAGATCTGTGATCTGTCAGGGGATGAAAAGGGATTAGGAAAGGAAACAGCACAGAGAAGCGCCCTCCCCCCACCTTGATTTTCGGATTCAGAGAACCAGTTGTAGTTCAGAGACCCAAACTAACCTATTATATTTTCAATCCAAATATTTAACACTGTGCCTAACTTCTCATTAGTGAGGGGAGAGAGACTTACGAGTAAAGTGTGCACGTAAGTCAGGAAAGGCTGGGGATAAAGACATTTCCTTGAGCACCTCACTGCCCTTTCTCAAAAGAAATTCCCTTTGTCCAAAATGTAGAGAATTGAATTAGATAGTTTTAATTAAAAAGGGGTTTTTAATTAAGGCCCCTGACATGTCAAAGATTTTTTTTTCTTATTGAAGTCAGCGTGTAAAACCTATCAGTGGGAATGTAAAAAATGGTACCACTTCTAGGGAGGCGTATTTGGCAATAGCTAGTAAAGTTACACGTGCATTATATTTTGACCAAGCACTTCTTTTTTAATGAGCTCTATCCCAGAGATACACAGGCAAAAATAAGCAAAGACATATGCACAAGGCTTTCCATAGTGGCATTATTTGTAATAGCAAAAGACTGGGAATAACACAGGACGTGCCGACAGTGGGAGTCTGTGTGGCTATAAAAAGGAAAGAGGCTGACCTCTGTGTGGTGCGATGGGATGATCTCTACAGCGTATCGTTAAGTGAAAAAGGCAGAGTGCAGGAAAAATAAATAGCACGTTTCCCATTATCTGAGACACACATGTGTATTTGTTTATAATGAAAAGATAATGGAAGAGTAAACCGATGAAAATGATTACCTGTACAGGGAGGGAGGAAATGGATGGATAGATGGGCCAGGGATAGAAGCCAGGCTTTTCTGAATGTATTTTGTTTTGTAGACTTGACTTTGGAAAGCTGTAGATGTTTTCCTTAACTATAAACAAAGTAAAAAAAATTGTTAAATATATGATAGTACATGGTTGTGAAAAAAAAGTCTTAAATATATGATAGTACATGGTTGTGAAAAAAAAACTGTAAACAAAATTTAATTAAAATAGAAAATAATCCCCCCAAATCCAAAGCAAAATGAAACAAATTTTATGTATCAAATTGGTAGTTTAACCACACAAAATTATTTTAGACAACTTTAAAGCACAATAATTTGATTTTGCATCAATGGTGGAATCTATCTTAAGGTCAAACAAATTCCAAAAAAATCCTACTCTGTTTTCAATAATATTGCTAGTAATAATATTGGTATTATTATTCTGAATCATGTATATATAAAATAAATAATTATGTGAAAATCACCAGAAACCAATATTTTTATATATAAGAAAAGAGACAGAAGTTTTATAATTAAAGATGTTAAGTAAAAACCTTATAATCCTAAATTAGAATTGGAAATGTCAATATGAACTCCTGATATCTTTTCTCTTTAACAAGTGAAGTATTTCCCAACTCAGTGCATTGAAAACCTAGAAATAATGACCAACTCAGTAGCAAAAATCACCTTTAACATCCAGATTGTGGCCTTTAAATATAATTTCCCATGAAAAGGAATTAAGACTCCTCAGAAAAATGGCCGATTCTGGGTCTGGAACAGGAAATGTACAAAATGAGTTGGAGTATTGTGTAGCAGAAAGCAAAGAAGCTGTCAAAACCACTTTTGTCCTTAAAAGGACTTAGGAGCCAAGTTGAAGGGCCTCCCAGTGCCCAAATATGGAAGAATGTGAACATTAAAAAGAATAATTATAGTGGATTAACATACATCATACAGCAACTGTATTACAGTGTATGAAATCCCTGGGTTAAAAATTCAATGGTCTCCACTGGAAGATGGAAGGGAACCAGCTCATTCTGAAAACTGGTCAGGGAAGAGAAAGAATCAGACATTTATTCTGTCTATTCTTACTGGTTACCTTAGACTATCCAAATTGTTGATGAGGAAATGTTCTTTTTATAGAGGAATTCCAGCTAATAAAGAGAGCGGGAATTACAGAATTGAAATGTCACCACTTTGCATCTCCTAGTGAAATAATAAGTTTAGACAACACGGTTATTAAATGGCTGCTAAAACGTTGGGTGAAGTGGATGGGAAACTTGATAATGGTTGGATCAGGCTGATGACATTCAAACCCACTGATCAATCTTAATGTGACAGAAGAGAAAGGCTCCAGGCATCATGTGCCTATTGAGGTGATGTAGTGGGAAGTACACAGCACTATCAGAAATAGAACCTGAGTCTTTGCCACGCTTGAGATTCTAACTACCAGGTTATAGAAAACACAGGGGACAGAGAACATGCCCAAACAGCATCATGGAGATGAAACCCCATCAACTGCAATGTGGGGCATTCTTCAGGCTATAAGACCTGGTTTCTTCAACCAGTCAATTTTTGCAAAAATAAGAACAGGTAGGGTTATCTAGAGATTAAAAGAGACTAGGCATACTTATCAGCAAAATGCAGTCTATAATCTCTGTGTGGATCCTAGCTCAAACAAACCAACTAATAAAAACTATGAGATTAAGACACTTGAACACACTGGGTAGGGAGGCTGAAGAATTCTTTATGCATTAATTCATTTTGTTATTTGTTTATAGTTGTGATAATGACATCATGATTATGTTAAAATTAAAAAGTCACTGTACTTTAGAGCTATGTCCAAAAGTATTTATAGATGAAATGATATATCTGGGATTGGCTTCAAAATAATAGTGTAGAGGGTGAGAACCAGTAGTGGGCACAGAGCAAGCAAGATTGAACAAAAGTTAGTAATTGTTGAAGCTGGGTGATAGGTACATGGGACTTCATTACACTGTTCTCTCTACCTTTGTGTAGTTAGAAAATGTCCATAATAAAAGTAAAATAAATAAAACCCATCAGCTCAGTCAATTGGACAGTTCTGATTTCAGCTGTCCCTGCATTTAATTTTGGGAGTGTTCTCTTGAAAATTCCTGGGTAGCGATTAGAGGGGCTAGGGTGCTAACTCAATCTGTCTGGCCCCACAGCTCAAGGTCTTTCCACCCTACTCTGTAGAACGTATGTCTCTCTAGTGCTCAAACTATTGTGGGGTTGTTTAGATTGAGGTTTATCACCTTCCATGAGCAGCCATCATATAACTTGGGAAAATGGAGGCAAAGTTAAAACAAGAACCCCAAATTGGAACCCAAACATCAAAGTTGGTCTTCCTCTAAGGGACAGAAATTGACCCAAGTGAAAGGCTGGAAGATGGAAAGACTGCACACCTCCCACCTCCACCTGGCTGGGCCTTTCCTGTTGCACCACTCTGGGCTTGGGGTTGGGAGACCTGTGTTAAAGTAGCTGACTTGTCACTTACTAGCTTTGTGACTTATTGTTCTGTGCCTCAGTTTCTTCAGCCGAACTCTCATCTGGTTGTAGGGAGGATCATGTGCATTTGTAAGGCCTCTGATGTTTATTTAGAAGAGAAAGCAGAAGCACGGTTCACTGAGTTCCTAAGAACCCCAAAGCTGGGTTGGGGATCGAGTGTTTGGAAGTGCCTGTGACCTAGACGTGCCTTGTCCCCCTAGTCCTAACACATTGTCCCACACTTTCTCCAGGACCTGGAGGGGCAGCCTTGCCTAAGTTTGGAATTACCATTTAGGAGGCTCAGTGATCGAAGAAGAGCATTTTTCCTCCTGGTCATATTTTATTTTGTTATGGGGCTAGATGGCCAAGGGCAGCTGGAGAAGACCCTTCTTAGGCAGGTCTATGCAAAAGTCCAGCCAGATAGCTGGGGGACAGCTGCTACTTGGCCACCGTTGAGACTGGGAAGAGAAGGTGAACTTGCTTGTCTTTTCTGAAGGAAGCACCATGTTTTCTCTCCCTTCTCCTCTATTTACCACTTACAGCCAAAACGCACCCCCACCTTCCCTCACTAAATCTCATAACACACAGCTCCATCCTGCAACGTGGATGTGTTTTTTCCATCCCTTTTAAGAGTTCCTGGCCAGTGTCTTTGGTTGAGTCACTTGGTCATCTGGGAAGAGTCCAGAAGCCATACCTTGTGGCCTTTGATCCCTGGGTGTCCGGCTCACTTTGATCCCACTGCATGTGGCCTGCCCCCTTGCCAGGGCTTGGGTGTGAGGGAGCCAAAGGCCCTGGGCAGTTCAGCCAGAGGGAGCCCTGATTTACGAACTGTCCATATTTAACTGAGGCTACAGCACTTTTATTAATAGAACATGCTGCATTTCCTTTTTATAAAAATATAAAGATCATTGCACTCAGGAAAATGCCCGGTGACTTTCTGTCTTTAGGGCATGTTCATCACCAGGCTAAAATTAAAAGTGAAGTCAGGCTCTTCTTGCATCTATTTTTAACCGAGTTTAGCATATGAATGTGAACGTGAAGGCTTTCTTTAGATCTCCCTTAACTCAATTACTTACTTATGCCAAGCATCCCGCCTGGAATTCTGAGCTGTGGCTGGGTTTGCCTATAGTCGGAGGCCCAAAAGGAAGTTAGGGACAATTAGCCATATCCACTGCTGAATTTGTGTGTCTCACCCAACCCAGCTTTAGTTATTCCAGAAGGTTAAGGTGAGGCTAGTCATTGTACTGAAAAAAGAAAAAAGAAAAGAAAAATCAACCAACCAATCAACCTATGGCCAACCTGTGATATTTAGATGATTAAGTAGCCCCTAATTCGTACCTATTTTTCTAGGGGCTTCGATTCAGAAATAGCACTGTGGGTTGAAGGGGACACACCGGATTGCAGGGGAGACTTTGTCATTCAAGCACAAAGTGCAAATGGCCCTGGCATACCAAGGGAGACTTGGAACGACAGGTGGAGGGAGGGAGAGGGAAAAAGCTAACAAGTGTCATTCCTGTCCAGAGAGCTCACGCTGAGTGATGAGAATGCTGGGGAAAACTTTCAGAAACCCTCTTAAATTCCCTCTTTGAAATCTTTCTAATGTCTGCTCTTTGAGGCCTGTGAAGGGAGGGGAGGGCAGAGGGCAGAGTTGATCCCAAATCTTAAGATTCTTTGGCCTAAAGTTTCACTTGAAGGCAGGGACTGACAAAGGCTCTTTTTTGAATTTCTTCTGTGGACATTTTTCGAGTACAACACTTTTTTTTTTGACTTGCATACAATATTTTTATGTATATTTATAGTTATACCATAGTTTACACTTTACTAATCACTTAATGATATTTCATTTTTGTATGATAAAAAACATTGAAAATGAATACCATCCCATATTTAATGTGCTCTTATAAACTTAAAATATTTTAATCCTGCTCTTCAATGCCTTTAAAAATAAACCCTAGATATACCTAAATTGCCAAGCATTTCTTATAACCATTCTTATAACTCTAAGTTAATTGGCACCTATGAGGATTGGTATATGCTGGATAAATGTAAATAGATTCTCTATTAACTGAAACTCAAGAAAACAAGCAAAATTTTTTGTTGATACAACACTTTTTTAAAAAGCTTATTTATCATAAGAAGTCCTCACCCTGTTTTTTTTTTGAAAAGTAATTTTTAAAATGACGATTTTGTGTGAAAAATATTGGCAGTTTCATTCCAGCTGTGTCATTTTTTTGTTCCACTTTTACATGAATGTATATTCAGTTTGTGTTGTCCTGAACTCCTTTAAGACATTGTCATTTTTTCAGCAGAGGGAAAACCTTCCTTTTTATTTTTTTGGTATGGCAGCAAGGCCATCGTTGAGGATAAGCGAAGATTAATTTAAAATGCCAATTACTTTTGCTAATCTGCTGGTAGTGAGGTTATTTATGGCTAGAGAACTTTGAAAATGTTTCCAGATAGAGTCTGAGAGGGGAGCCTGGGAAAGTGGTGTGTGTGTGTGTGTGTGAGAGAGAGACAGAGAGACAGAGAGAGAGAGAGAGAGAGAGCGCGCGCGCGTATGTGCGTGCAGGCATGCGTGTGTGCGTGCAGACGTGCGTGTGTGCGTGCAGACGTGCGTGTGTGTATGTGTGTAGCAGGTGGTCATTTTATTTTTGGGGACTAGAATGATATTTAAACAATAAGCTCCTTCCAAATATTCTTTGCATTTTCTGTTAAAAGCAATCAAAATAAAGTATGATGAGTTTCTAGGCCTACCCTCTGTCTGAAAAACCTTTTATGGGTTTTTGCCTGCAGTTCAACAAACCACTTTCCTGCTTTAATGATAGGCCGACCAGATGTACCATTTACACAGGATGGTACTGTTGTTTTCTGTCCTTAAAACGGTCCATCTGGTTGACCTATTTAATGATCTTTGCAACAAAACTTTAGATTCACCTAGAATGCTTTTAGGCTCAGAGGGTTGTTTTCAATTCTGAAGACTTTTCACTTTCATTTGGTTGCAGTAAGTTTTAAGGGAATGATGACTCTTCCAGCCAGACTAACAGTAGATTCTCCATTAACTGGAACTCAAGCAACCGGCTTAATCTTGAGTTCCGGTTAATGGAGAATCTACTTATATTTCCCAGCATCTACCAATCCCCATGGGTGCTGGTTAATGTATTTTTTACTATGTCCAGTTAGTAAAACACGGTAGAGGTAGAGGTGGGGAAAGGTATGCGTTACAACAGTCCTTAATCACTGTGACTGCAAGATGCTCTCCTGACTTCTGGACCTGGTGAATGGACAACCCCTGATAAACAGAGTTGTTGAATTTAAAATAATATGCCATCTCTTTGAAAGCATTCGATTTTGCCATATTTAGTTGCTCAGATAATTTTGTCTCAGTTTTTTTCTTGATCACCTTTATTCCTTAGTGAGTCTAATGATTAATTTCTTTGAAACTTTTTAGTTTCATCTTGTTAGGTTGTTCTTGCTATGGAGAACATTTTTGTCTTGTTTATTCCTTATCTAAACTTGACCCTTTAGGACAAGCTTGTCCAACCCTTGGCCTACTGGCTGCATGGGATCCAGGATGGCTTTGAATGTGGCCCAACACAAATTCACAAACTTTCTTAAAACATTATGAAAATCCCTTTTTTTTTTTTTTTTTTACGTTCATTGGCTATCATTAGTGTTAGTGTATTTTGTGTGGCCCAAGACAATTCTTCTTCTTTCAATGTGTCCCAGGGAAGCCAAAAGGTTGGATGCCCCTGCTTTAGGGAGTCTAAGTATTTCAGTTTCAGGGTGGATCTAAGAAATGATCAAGGTTACTCTTGTCTCTTTCTCAGGGACTGTTAGGTGGCGCCTGGCATAGATAGATGGATGAGGAAGTGAAGAATGTGGCACATCCTTAAACTGTCCTCTGAGGTGCGATCTGAGCCTTAATTTCTCCTGACTGGACTGTGTGAAAAGTCCCTGGCACTTGCCTTTGCTTCTCTCACTGTTGCTACGATGTGTAGGATTGAAGCGAGGCCTGGAATCCCCCGTGTTCCTCTCCGCTGGAGTTCCCGAGCACAGCACTGGCCGCTGGTGCTAATTCCAGCTGCCAGCATGATCCTTGCCTTCCCTGGAAGGTTGTGGCCTGGCTTAGAGTGCATTTAAATATACTAGAACCATCCCTGTTGCAGGGCTTCTTCTGAATGCTCACAGCTTGTGAAAATATGGCTTATTCTCATAAATCCTTTAAGACATACTTCCCTTTCTCCAGGTTCTATTTATAACAGCTCTACTGTAAAACATAAAGGGAGATTTTTGAACAAAAAAGTAATTACCGGTAATCTCTGTCAGACTCAATAATTGGCCTATTTTGTCTTCATTCCTTTTGTTTGATCATGCCCATGTGTTTTGAAATAGTACATGAAACTTTATCTTCTGTTTTTCTACTTAACAGTATATTATAAAGATATATTTTTTGCAGCTGCATCGTCTTCATAATTTAATTTTCTATGACTGCTTGATATTCCACTGAGCTAATCTACCAAAATTTATCTAATTATTCATCAACGGATGAACAATTATGATATCAGGCTTGCACTCTTATCAGTGCTACAGTAATGGACTTCTTCATGCATGTAGCTTTGGAATTTCTCCCAGGAAAGGGATTACTAGGTCAGAAGGTATGACTGTTTTTACTGCTCTTGATGTATTTGCCATATTGCTTAACCATAAAGTTGTACCAGTTTTCAAAGTCAGCCGTGACTTACATGGGTTCAGGAGTTTCACTGAAAGCTGTGAGCATTTCCTGAGAAGAGATGAGAACTGCATTCCCTGGGTTTGAAGTCCAGCTTTGCCACTTGCCATGTACCAGCTGTGTGACCTTGGGAAAGTTATTTACCCTCCCTGTGCCTCAGTTACTGCCTCTGTAAAATGGGGGTAACCACAGTCTCTACCTTAGGAATGGGTTAGTTAATATTTGTACAGTGCCTACGGAGTATGATGCGCTGTGTTTGTTAAACACATCTCTCTAGTCCAAGATGAAAAGAAACGATTTAATAGGAATAGTGACTTTTTAAACTCCTTTTACATGTTTACTAACAGTATTTCTAAGACATTCCCTTCGAGTCTCTTTTTTGGAAAAGATGAGTTCTAAATGTTAATTTACAGAACATCCACTCTGGTGGTTGTTCATGTTATTTAGGCGTACTTCCTTAAACTTTCTTGTTGTTGTTAAACTTACTGGGGTGACACTGGTTAGCCAAATTTACATAGGTTCCTCGGGTACAGTTCTACAATACATCGTGTATGAGCTGCATTCTGTGTTCGCCCCCCAGAGTCAGTTCTCTTTCCATGACCACAAACTTGACTCCCCTGCCTCTTCTCCGACCCCCTCCCTTAAACTTTTAAAACACAGCTCCCTAGCCCTTTAGGGTCCATCTAAAGGTCAGTGTCGTCTGGCAGGGAGACGCAGAGGCTGACAGCTACTCATCTCTGAGGAAGTGGAAGGCTTAAAGCGGCCCTCCCGCCCCTCGCTGGGCGGCGTGCGGGTCTGCCAGGGCCTGTATCCGCACTGCTCCTGCGCGGGGTAGATGCCTGTTCCTGCACAGCCCCGGTTCGGTTCCAAGTCCGGATGGCAGGGGACCCTCCTGGCTGCTTGCGGCGTTCCTCAGTGCCAGTGGAGCGGGTTCTGCCGCGCCCGGTGGCGATGGCCGGGACCCTGCAGAGGGGGGCAGTGGTGAGGCTGCAGTCGGACCCCAGCGGCCAGCCTGAGGGCGGGAGGGGTGGCAGCCCTTGTCAGGCTATGGCTCCATCATATCTCTTCTCCTTCATCCTGGTCGTTGCTGCTGAGTTCTCCAAGTAATTCAGTCTTTGTGTCCGTTTAAAAAACTTTAGAAACCTGAAGAACACAGCGGGCCGGTGGCGTGGAGGCTCCCCGCGCGCCGTGTGTCACCCGCGCCGGAGCCTGCGTCCCTGCCCCGCGGAGTCCCCTGTCCCGAACGGCTGCCGCCCTCTCTCGGACCCACCGAGCCTTCGGGGTCCTCGGCCGAAAGCCCCGGAGACTTCCCGTGGGGAGCGGGGAGCGGTGCGCACCCGCCCGCGCGGTGCCCCCGCGTCCCCAACGCGGCTCCCTGGCAGCTTCGGTCCCCTGCGAGGAAAGTTTCCAGGCCGGTGCGGTGACAGCGGCCCCCAGAGCGACCGTCGCTTCTCCCGCGGTGGGCGCGCCAGTGCCCCTAGCCCGCTGGGGGGGATGTGCCGCGGCCGCGGACCCTCCCCGTTTCTCAGCTAACGACAACACGCGGGAAGGTGGGGGGCTCTCTGGGGCCACTCTCCAAGGGCATCGCTGTTTGGGACACTCCCTTCTCTTCCTTCTCTTAAAACATAAGTTAGCCCCCTCCCCCAGTTTCGCTTGTAGGATAATGTTCAATTTTGAAATCTCCTTGCACAGCACTCGTCTGCAAACACACTCGGGCTGCATAGGGTTTTATGAAGTGTACACAGACGTTCAGGGGAACGGCTACGGGCCGCTTGGGGTTCTCTTACCCTTTTTAAAATAATTAGGTGGCAAACCTCTTTTTGCCTAAAGTTTTTTCAGTATTAGGTTGTAATCTCATTATTGTAATTATTCGGGGGATATTTTAAATTCATTTCTCTCTGTCTCTCTCCCTTGGCTTTCGAAAAGGTCTGCTCCCGTTTTCACCCTTAGCTTGTGCGTGAGGGAAGGCTCCACGCGGGCTGGTCAGCGCTGGGTGTGAGTGAGTCCTTGGGAGGGACCGGGCCCAGGGAGGAGGTGCTGGCCCCGGAAGCCTGAGTTCCACGCGTGACTCTCTGCCTTGTGAGCACGTGGGGGGATGAGGTTTAGTTAGGTTTTGGGGACCCAGGTGGTCGTAGAGCTCATTCATCTTGGATCCGCGTGTGTAAGGTGGGGCGCTCGCTGACATTGTCATGGCTTCCCTATCAGGAGCCTGAGTCCCACAGAAAGGCAGTTCCATTTGCTTCGTGTGGCACACCCTCCTGAGGAGACTGAGTCCACATGGACAGGCTTGCCCTCGGCAGTTTGAGCACGTGTCCACCTGGGCAGGGCCTGGCCCGTGTCAGCACCTTCTTTTAGGCCTTCTCCCCTGTTACTTTTGCATTGCGATTGTTTGTTAGGATTGCTGCCCGGAGAGAGAGGGTCTTCCTCCAGGGGCACGTTTCAGTTCTTTTGTGTGTCAGGTGTATGGAGAGGGGTGCAGAAGTCACTTACTAGTTACTATTATCGTTAGTAGCTGTTAGCAGTCTGCAATGTGCTGAAAGGTTTAGGAACAGTGAACTGTATAGGATGGTATTCATGTTTGAGTCGTTGGTGGTCAGTTCTTATGGTCTGTAAATACATTGGAAAACCTATAACTGTGTCACCAGGTTACTGTTCTGTGCTTGCCTCATTTTCCCCAGGCTTTGCTTACGGTAGTGAGTCCTTTAAGCCAACTGCTGCTTTGCTCTTGCACTTTCAAGTGAGAGTAGGATTTCAATCTCCTGCAGTTTAAACAAGTATCTCCTTAGACTTGTTCTCAATTCTCGGCCCACTTCCAGATGACGGGCAGACTTGAATTACGTAACCTGTAGCTGGACATTCGCGTTGTGACCACACAACTTCAATAATGTCTTCCAAGACTCTGTGGCTCACTTAGAAGCTCACTGGATTAATATTGTTGAAGCTTTTTAATCTAAATAACTTTATGAAGCTGGTAGTAAGCGCAGGCATTAAGACTGATACTGCTTAAGTCTTCGAGATCAGATACACGGCCTGGTATTTTGGACGGTGTTGATGGAATATATTCTTTAGACTTTTTCTTGACTTCATTGTTCACTCTTGGAGGTAATTATCTCAAATGATTATTTTATTTTTTATTTTTCTATTAAATGTATTGAGGTGACATTGGTTCGTAAAATTACATAGGTTTCAGGTGTACAATTCTATAATACATCATCTGTGTGTATGTATGTATTGAATTGTGTGCTCACCACCCACAGTCAGTTCTCCTTCCATCATCATATATTTGACCCCAGGTCCCTCCCCTACCACCCCTTCCTGCTCAAATAATTATCTTAAATATCTTAAAATAATGCAAGCTAATAACTTTAGGATTCTCTCACCAGAGGATATGCCTGTTTCATATGGCTGTGTGTGTGTGTGTGTGTACGCACACTGCTTGTACAACACATAGAAGTATCTCACGTACTGTCCTCAAGGAGCTTGCAACCAAATTGTAGGGATAAGATAAACAAAGCTAAAATATCTAATGGATGTTTCAAGTCAGGGTATAATTCTGTCTTTATGGTGTGTTGCTGCTGCTGATGTTTTAGGTGCCAACCTTCGACACATCATCTTGAAGGAGGAGACCAATAGGGCTCCATGTTTGGCGATGACTTCATGGGAGGGTAGGATTTGGAGGGGCCTTGACGGAATGAGCAGGTTTGGGTTAGATGGAAGGGAAGTTATTGAAGTTATAGCCAGAGGAGACTCTGAGATAAAGAGAAGAGTCTTGTTAGGAGAATAAGATTTTTGAATCGTGGTCAGGGAAAGATTGGATCTAGGTTTGGAGAGAAGCCCAAAGTCAAGAAGAGAGGCTGATTCTTGAAACTACCATTGCCACCGCCATCATCATTAATAGCCTGTTAGTAGCAGCTGAAGTTCCTTTAAAATATTCATTTTTTTCAGGTACAGTTGGCATTCAGTATCATTTCATATTGTAATAGTTTCAGGTGTATGCATAGCATTTGGACATTTATATTATTTATGCAGTGGTCCCCCTAGTAGTCTAGTATATCCCTGGCACTGTACATAGTTGTTTCAACATTATTGGCTATGTTCTCCATGCTGTACTTTACATCCCTGTGACTATTTTGTAACGATCAATTTGTATTTCTTAATACCATCACCATTTTCACTCAGTTCTATTTAGGTCCTCTGCCCATTTTTTAATTGGATTGTTTGTAGTTTTGGTGTTAAGTTCTTTGAGTTTTTAAATAAATTTTGGATATTAACTCACTATCAGATGCATCACTGGCTAATGCCTTTTCCCATTCAATAGGCTGTCTTTGTGTTTTGTCAATGGTTGCCTTTGTGTGCAGAAACTTTTTAGTTTGATGTAATTCCATTTGTTTATTTTTTCTTTTGTTTCCCTTCCCTGAGGAGATAGAGCACTAAATATTACTAAGGGTAATGCGTGAGAGTTTACTGCCTATGTTTTCTTCTATGAGTTTTATGGTTTGGGGTCTTACATTTAAGTCTTTAATCCATTTTGAGTTTATTATTGTATATAGAGTAAGAAGGTGGTCCAGTTTCATTTTTTTAATACATCTGTTTAGTTGTCCCAGCACCATTTATTGAATAAGATTCTCTTTACCGAAATGCATATTCTTGCTACCTTTGTCAGAGGTTAAATGACCATATAGGTGTGGATTTATTTCTGGACTCTCTATGCTGTTCCATTGATCTATGTGTCTGTTTTTATGCCAGTGCCATGCTGTTTTGATTACAATGGCCTTGTAATATAGTTTGATATCAGATTGTGTGATACCTCTAATTTTGTTCTTCTTTCTCCAGATTGCTGTGGCTACTTGGGGTCTTTTGTGGTTCCATATAAATTTTAAGATTTGTCCTAGTTCTGTGAAAAATGCCATTAGTATTTTGATAGGGTTTGCATTAAATCTCTAGATTCTTTTGGGTAGTATGGGCATTTTATTGATGTTAATTCTTCCTATCCTCAAGCATGGGATATTTCGTTTATTTCTGCTCTGATCTTTGTTTTTTCCGTCCTTCTATTCACTTTGGGCTTTGTTTGAAGTTCTTTTTCTAGTTACTTTAAGTTTAAGATTAGATTGTTTATTTGAGATTTTTCTTGTTCTTAACGTAGGCCTGTTTTAGCAGCTAACATTTACTTTGTGCTTACAACACGGTTCTAAGGGCTTTGCATATGTTATCTTCTTGAATCCTCCAACAATCTTATGAAGCAGAAAGCAACTGTTCTATCCTCTTTATAGCAGACAAACTGAGACACAAAGAAGGTAGTAACTGTCAGCTGATATGTGGCAGAGTTGGGGTCCAAATGGACTGATGTGGGTAGCTAGGTGTCACGATCTGTGCTCTTCACCACGACGTAGCACTACCTCTTAGTAGTAGTTGAGATTAACAAGGTCTCCCTTGTCTTCTTGAGGAGCCCAGCCTATCAAGTCAGACAGACCTGGTGTCATATTCTGGCTCTAGCACTCATTACCTATGACTTTGGAAGTTACTACTCTGAATCTCTATTTCATAATTTATTAAAAAGGGATAATAATACTTCAGGGTTGTTGAGGGGGATTAAATGAAATAATATGTATCATTCACCCAGTGGAATGCCCAGCAGGGAGTAGGCAGACAGGAAATGATAGCTACCCTGGGCTTATATTTCTCCAATGTATCCAGGGCAATAAACGGTGTCTCTGGGAAAGAAAGGGAATGAGGGTAAAACATGATTCAGGTAGACTTTATTTCGTGTTACTTGCAATAATCATTAGGCAAGACAGATACCAGATGCTGGATTCCTCCTTCCGAAGCATCCCAGGAATGGAGTATAAATTCCAGATGTGATTCTGCCTGGCTCCAAGAACTGACTGCGCTGTTCTTTGTCCTCCAAAACGTGCAGGGTAAAATCAGGACACTGTCACTGCACTGAAATCCAGCATAGGATCCGGTGCCAGTTGTGAATTCCAGGGGCTGAAATGATCAGTGTCCTCGCTCTGCTGTTTTCTGCTTCCTGAGGGTGCCAACCGCAGATCATTGCCCTGAGTCTCAGAGGGAAAAATAGGTGTTTCAGGGTAGCTTATTTAGCTGTCTATAAAGTTAAACAATGCATGGAATAATTATAGCCAAGACAGATACATTTTAACAACATTTAGAAGAAAAAAGAACAGTGGAAGGAAAACTGTGCTCTAAGATGAAATGCTGAATAGAGAAACACCACTCTCAGAATTTGTGGAGAGACAGTGCTTAGCACTTCTCATACTTGCGTTCCTGCGCATTTCAGACGGTTCACGTGGTAGTTACTCCGTGTGTGACATTCTGTGGTTGTGTTTTTCTTAACATGACTTCCTTCAAGAATTTAAAAAGCCACAGTGCAAGTGTCTACAAATAAGAACAGTGTTTAGTCCTTTTCTGATAGTCAATCTCCTTGGTTGTGATAAACCTATTTGTTCTTATCTTTTGAGTCCTTGGGGACGTATGGAAAAATAAGATTTAAAAATATATGTAGTGTGTTTGCAAATGTGAAAATTTTATTAAAATCCCCGAGTCACTGTAGAATTTTTAAGATTCCAAATAAGGGTAGAAACAGATTGCTACTTGCAGATCTTTTTGGTGCTGGGTGGTATTTTGGAAAATCTGGAGTGTTGCCTCTTGTTTCGTTTTCTAAAACAATGGCTTCTGATTGTTTTACTTGAAGTAGAGGGGTTCACATTCTCCAGAGCTTGCTGCTTCCCAGTCAAACCCATGGGACGTTTCATTCGTAGTTCATTCAACTAATAGGAGTATTTATTGAACACCTACTTGTGCTAGGTACCATCGCAGGTGCTGAGTGATGAACAGGTGTGGTTCTTAAGGTAGAGTCTACAGTCTAGTGGGAAAAACAAGCATAAACCAAAAAAGTACAAGTAATTATAAAAGCATAGTGAAATAAATAACATGAAAGGAAAGAAAGAATTTCTTTCTACCCAAGGCAGGGAAATAGAGTTCTGGGAATAATGACAGGTTTCCTCATACAAAACAAGTTCCTATAAAAACCTAACCAAAGAGCAAAGATTTAAAATGATTATGCAAAAAAGTGTGTGGGTATCAAGGCATTTAAATATATCATGCTGCCATTAATTGTCCAATTAAGTGTCACTAAGTGGAATTCTGTATCAAGGCCCATTTGAGCCTGTGGTCCACTTCAGTTGAAGCATCATCGTGCCCAAGCAGTGTCAGTACAGGAAGGGCCTCCTGAGTCATGGCCACCGTGAAAAATGTCTGAATGGGTGACTTCTTCCTTATGGCTCATTTCTAGGAAGATGCAGTTTGGTTCTGGAAGCATTCTTGAGCATGCAAGGCCAGAGGGATCTGGATTCTACCCCTCTGTTCTGCTGCCAGTTCCTATGGTCAGTGAGCTAGGCTTCCCTGAGCCTTGGAGACTTAAAATCTGAAGGGTTTCATGAACCTCAAGGATTTTTCTAGGTCCAAACTTTATTTCAGAAGAAATGGGCAGTAGGAGAATGACTAGGGTAGAGTCCCTTCATACTTAATCAAGATGTGACATTTCCATGGTACGACCCCATGGAAGGAGCACTGGACCAGGAGTCTGAAAGTTCCAGGCTCAGCAATACCTCCAACTCCTGGAATGACTTGGTTCATGTGCACTAAGGCCCAGGGCACAGGTAAGTTCCTGTTCGGCCTCAACCCTTGTGCAGGGTCAAGGTGTTTCCAAAATGGGTAAGCCTGCAGGTGCTGGGTTCAAATCCAAACTCTCCGCTAAGTAGCCACTGTGCACTAGGGCAGGAAACTTGGCCTTCATGAGCCTTGGTTTCCTCATCTATAAAGTGGAGCTTCTGTTGCTCATCTGTAAATACTCCTCTCTTCCTCCCTGGGTTGGAGCAAAGCTGATGACTGTGTGAGGTGGTTAGCACAGTGCCTGACACACAGGAAGTGCACATTAAGTGCTCATGGTCACTGTCCTTGTTACTAAGTTATTATGGCTTCTGCACGTCATCTGTAACCGCCTGTCTTGGTGTCCTGACTCAGGTGCCTGCCTCATAGGGTTGTTTTGAAAGTCAGATGTCATCACGTGAAAGTGCTTTGTGAACCCTCGGGTTGTCGCCAAGGGCGCGGTGGTCTGTCTGAGCAGGTGAAAGCAGGAGGCTGGAGGTCTGTCCGTCTGTCCTTGGCTGTGGCCGGAACGCTGGTCTGCCTTCCTCCAGGCCTGACACACTGACGCACATGCACACGCACTTCCGTGCAGGCAGACAGGCCCAGCCCGCAGATGACCACGGAGTCTGTCTGTCATTTGGTGATTGTCATTCACAGCTTGCGTGGTCTCGTGCCAGAGGCACCGATGTCCATTTCAGCTCTCCACCGACCCCTGGCCCCTTTCAGCCTCCTCGACAGAAATTTCCAGAGCCTGGCATAGTAGGACGGCACGGTTTTAAAATGACTTTAAAGACAATTACAGAGGCTGATTAAAAAACAATAAAATCCAGAAACTGTGAGTGGTGGCTGCAGCCGGGCACCTGTTGTCATACAGGCTGCCCTGAGGGAGAGCAATTAGTTTGTTTGGCCAAACCACTGGAATGTTCTCGGTGGGGGCGGAGGCCGGGAGTGGGTGGTCGGTTTGCTGCCTGGGTGTGTTGCCTCCTTCCGAGCAGATGCGGCTGGAAGAATTTCAGAGGGGGGGGGGGCGGCACCACCGGGCCGGCCCCGGGGCTGTTTTCCTGTCCAGATGGCTCATTCATAAAACGCCTCCTCTCCCTTCTCCAGATGGCACCGGCCGCTGCCCGGTTTCCCACCTCGGGGGTTCCTTTCTCTCCCGGGGGGCGGGGGGGGGGCCGCGTCACGAAGGCGGCGGCGGGAGCTTCCTTCCCGGAACTCCTTCCGCTTTGCTGCTCACCTGGCTCCCTGTGATAGATGGCCTCGGCCTCGGCGGTCGCCTGGTCAGCTGCGAGCCAGGACCTGCCAAGGGGGTTGCGCCAGCTCCGGACTGACGCACGCGCGCCGGCCAGCGCTCTGGTGCCTGTCCCAGCGGCAGCTCACCTGAGGGCCAGGAGCGGGGGGCGGTGGGGGAGGCTGGCTGGGAGCTTGGGGCGATCAGTAAGGCTGGGGGCAGACAGGGGCTTCCTGAGCGTCGGCTTGCCCAGCTCCTCCTTGCAGGGGCGAGCTGCACCCACATTTAACTTCCTGCCCCTCCGGAGTGCGCCCCACCCCCGGCCCCGGCCCGGTGTTTCTCTTCTCGCTTCCGTCTCTGCCTGCGACTCTCTTTCTCTCTATTCTGGCATAATTGTCGCTGTGATTTGCTAAAATTCATGAAAAGCCCTGACTCTGTGTGGCACGTCAGGGGGCAGCGGCTTGATGGGGGGAGGCTGGGGTGCCTTCTCTCAGGGTCTCCTGGCTGCCGCCTGCGCAGGGGTAGGGACCCCTCTGTGGCAGGCAGTCCACTCCTTTGTCAGGGCTGCACGGAGAAGCTGGTGACAGACTGGCCGTGCACCTTAGGAGCACACTGTCTCCCTCTGCTGTCAGGTCTGTCTCCTCTGGGGGTGGGGGTGGGGGTCTGCACTGAACCGCCCCGGCCAGCACTTTCGAGAAAACCCTCCGTCCACCTATCTCTTAAGGTTGATTTGGGCTTCAGGAGACCTCACGGGAGAGATTGAGGTGTCTAAGTCCATTCTTTTAGTCCTTTATATTTAAGGGCAGGGATCCCCAAGCTATAATATATTTTTAAGGGCAGTGCTGGTTAAGGCGTACCCCCTGCTAATCCCGTCTGCCTTCAGGTCGCTGGTATGTGGTGTCAGCGACGCTGGAATTATTTTCATAGTTGCCTGTAAGCCCCATAACGACAGACTTTGGAAGGTGACACTGGCCTGGAGACGGCCGCCGCTCCCTCAGCCTCTGCCTGGCCGGAGCGTTGCATCCCAGTTCTTTCTCACTTTGTGTTTTGAAATAGTTTCACACTTACAGAAACTTTGCACAAGTAACAGAGTTCTTGTGTACGTCCCACTCGGCTTCCCCTCGTGTAAACATCCTGCATAACCATGGGACAGTTATCAAAACCAGGAAAGCACGACTGGTACTAACCAAATTACGGGCTCTGGTTTTTTTTTTTTAATTTTAGCAACTTTTCCATTAATATTTTTGTCTACTTCAGGATGAAATCCAAGATCTCACATGACATTTAGCTGCCATGTCTCCATAGTCTCCTCCATTTCCTCAGCCTTTCCTGTCTTTTATGACCTTGACACTTTCGAAGAGCACTGGACAGTTAATTTTTAAAACGAGGATCAGCCACCTTTTTCTGTCAAGGGCCAGGCCGTCCATCTTTTCGGCTCTGTAGGCCATCCCACCCGTGCTGCTCCTACTCAGCACGGACAGGCATGGCTCCATTCCACTGTAACTTCAGTTATGGAGACAGACAGAGGTCCAAGTCTGGCCCTCGAGCTGTAGCTTGCCAACCCCTGTTTACAAAAGGACCCTAGATTTAGTTTGTCCGATGTGTTCTCAGGGTCAGGTTGAAATTACGTATTTTTCAATGACAGTCCCCCAGAAGGGACGTGCCCATCAGGGGGTCAGTCGATCACTTGGTTAAGGTGGTGTTAACTTAAAGTTAAAAGTTGCTCCTCCCCCCACTCTGTTTAATTAAGAATATCTCAAGGGCGGTACTGTAAGAGTATGCAAGTACGTTGTTTCCCCTCAACCTTACACCTGTTAATGTTAGCCCCCCTCGGAGGAGCTTGCCTGCAGCAGTTCTTACTGTGTTGTTCTGCTGCTGAAGTTCTGTTTCACTCATTTCTTCTACATTTATTTATTTTTTTAAATTCATTTTTATTGTTAGACTTATTGGGGTGACATCTGTTAGCAAGGATTACATTTATTAATTGGAGTTCTCCTGTAAGGAAGAGCTGTTCCTTCTTCCCCATTAATTTATTTATATCAATATATATTCATAGAAACTTCTTTTGTTTTGGGGGGCATTACGATGTCAACAAATTTCAAGGCGCTTGCCATGTATCAACTCTTTTGCATTTCTTTTGCATTTCATCTAATTCCTGACCACCTCCTTGATTTCATCGTTGGCATTATTCTGATTACGCCTTTCTGGGGATCCGTGGCTTCAGTCCTGGTAGATCTGCATTTTATTAACTTGTTAATGGCAGAAGGCGGTGTTATTTTTCAGCCCAAACACGGCCAAGTTTATACTCTCAATCTAAGTTTATACTCTCAATCTCCCACGCAGGTGGTTGGGGCCAAGTTTGTACTCTCAATCTACCACACAGGTGGTTGAGTTGCAGTGAGAGGTCAGCCTTCCTTAGGGCGGTTGGAGCCGGCTGGGTAATTGGTTGTCATTAATTTTGTTGAGTGGAGGAGGAGTTTGTGGTATTTTCTGGTGCATGCCAGGTCAGGTTTGAATTGTGCATGTGGTCCCAAGGACCAGTTCTCCCTTCATCTTGCTCTTTAACAGCTTCCTTTTTATTGTTTGTTGGGGAATGTTAAGGGTAATAACCCTGGCGTAGGTGCAGAGTTGAAAGTGAATGAGCATTTCACTGCTTTTGTATCCACATTTCTAGATTAAAGTAAAATGTCAGTTTAAATGGCTCAATTAGAAAGCTAAACAGGCCTCCAAAATACAGGCCATCTGATCTGCTTTGAAACCCCAAATGAATATGTTGTGTGAGCTTTCTCAAGTAGGAGAGCCTTCTGTTTTCCCCTATAATTAAAATTACTCCTTCAGTGACCACACGGGCGATCAGGTGAGCAGCCAGGGAGAGTGACCCTTCCTATTGTCGTTAGCCCTTCAGATGACTTTCAAAAATATTCTTTGCTTAGGGCATTTTGAAGATGATAGAAGGGAGAGGGAAAGATCAAGGCAAGTCGTGTGGCTAAAAACGGCTGTTTCCTCACTTTGAAAGATTTTCTTTAACGATTTAATTTTGGGAGGAAGGGTAAGTAAATTTACTCAACTTTTAAAGAAATTCATAGAAAGCATCCTCCAAGAGCATCAGTTAAGAAAAAAAAGAAAAGAACTGTCATTTGCCTATGACATTGTTAGAGGTAAAAAAAAAAAAAAAAGGCAGGGGGAGAGGAGCTTCTGATCTTCTGCTTACGGAATTCACTAAAAGGCAGAACCTCATAAATTGCAGCTTAACTTCTGCCTTCTTTAGACACGTGTGTGTTAGAGGCCCGTGGACGGTCAGGCAGGTTCCCACTAGGAACTGAGGAATTGCACCCAAAGCTCTGGCATGCTGTTCTGTGTGACTTGTTCATCACTCCTGAGATGTGCCGTTGGATGGAAAGCTGAGCTACTAACACTTAAAAAAAAACAAACACACAAAAAACAATCGATAACAGGGAAACCACACTTGAGGCAGATGTACCTCTCTTGAAACTTAGGGTCACCAAGGCAATCACTCCCAAAAGGTCATGTGAAGGAGGCAGGCGAAGAGAACAGCAGGTAACATAATCCGGATGATTGTGGTAGACCCCGACATCCTGAGCAGTGAATTTGTTTATAAAAACTCCAGCTTCAGCAAAGGTCCCTGGATCTGCCTCTCGGAGAGAGTCACGTGCTGGACGCAGTGGAGTCTGGGTTTGCTCATTTATAAAACGAGGTGGTTGGACCAGGGGTTGATTTGGGAAACACGTTGGACCCTTCCTGTCCTTTCTGGGGTTTGTGATCGCTGTGGAAGCTCAGCACTGTCACATGTGATTTTACAGAGTCATTGTCATCGTGCCCTTGGCGGACCTGTCCAAAAGAAGTTATTTCGAAAGCATATCACTGATTGTCCATTTTATTCCGTCAAGTGCTCTGTGATTTCATGTAGCTGCTGGAGGCCTCTGGGATAAGAGTGGGAAAGTGCCCTTTGCCCTTCTGAGCGGTGGGTGATCTATTTTCGACTTGGAGACTGGTGACAAATCTGTCTTCTGTCAGGTCAAACTCGCAGGGACTTTCTTGTTTTCTGGTCCTCTGTTGACAGCTGTGTTCGTGTTCAGAATGGTCATAGGGTAGCTGGAAGATAGCTCTGGCATTTAAACACCTAGATAGGAAGGGGCGATGGAATGTATTTTTCTTTGCTATTTTGGTTAGCAAGTCCCTTGTAGTCCATAATGAGAGGTGAGGAGGTGAGGAGAGACCTCTGGGAGGGCGGGCAGGAGAAGATGCCCAATTTCTGATGTGGAAGATGCAGAGGGAGAAACATTTCTACCACTGGTGGGATTATTGCCCGAAAAGGGAATGGCTGGAAGGAAGGTGGAAAATAAGGTTTGGACGTGAGGTAGTCCCGAGTGGAGAGAGGCAGGTTTTGGAGGTCGGATGGAGAAGGGAAAGGCGGGGTATTTTGGTTTTTTGTTTTGTTTTGTTTTTTTCATGCTGTATAAAAACACAAATCAAAACTCATGCACTGAAAATTGCATTTCTATAATACTTTTATATAAAGTGAGATTTTGTTTTCAAAACATGACGAATGGTGGAGAACTTTTGAGAGACCCTTTTAATCCTCAACAGTACTTAACATAAATGTGCATGTAGCTTGGTTTAAATGCCTCCTGAATTCCCAGCCTCTTGCATCCATTTGTTGGCCACTGAGTTTTAACAAGTTCTTTATTGTCCTCATCTGCAAAATGGAGCCAGATCTACCTACCTGCTTCTTGGGCCTGTTCTGAGTATTGAAGATACATCACTATGCTGCCATGTCAGCATTCTTTAGATATTTTGCAAAACCTGTAATGGAAACTAGGGGTGTTGCTCCCAGACCTTACTTTCCACTATTTATTTATAGTAGCTAGTTATTCTTCCCCTCACTCCTCCTTTATTTAAGGTCATGGGCTCCCTCTGAGATTCTGATGAAAGTATGGGCCTGCTTTCCACAAACACACACACAACTTGGGGTTCACAGTCTGAAGCCCACTTAAGTACCTCTGATTCGACTGTGGTTTCTCTTTTATGGAAATTGCAATTTGATCTGAGAGAACTGTTTTTACAGATGCCTGGCCTTTGGAATTTTCTGCTTGTGTGCATCTTCCTTGATCATTTATTTTTCCAGTAGAAGAGATCATTAAATTGTGTCCTTAGTGTGAGATCAGTGCTCCTCTAGCACTGCCTCAGTTCAGTGATAAACAACAAGATTGTAAACTGACAAAATCAAGATTGGAAATTCAACAGAGAAAAGCTGAGTCATATGGCACCAACAGGGAGAGTGGAAAGATATTCAAAGTAGATAAATCAAAAGCACCTAAATCCTGTTTCCCTTCTCACTCTTAAAATGTCATAGCTAACCAGAGAGTTGACATTTTTCATTTTTAGCAATGAACTCAATCAATGTGATTAAATCATTCATGATATATTTATAGCTGAATGATTAAGTTGGATGATGTGACAAAACTCTTAAATCATATTTATGGTCATTGATGGTTTTACGCATTATTAGAGAGAAGCATCGTTACACCAAATTAGGCAAGAGACATCTGATCCAGACGTCAGTTCAGTCATTTCATGGGAAAAAATAAATCTAAATGAGCAAAAAATGTTGTGGTATTAACTCCAGTGTGATGGTATTACAAGTTTTCCCAGTTAATTAGTAACACATATTGTAGAACAAATGTTGGAAATAGAAATCTCGTGTTTTAGCATAACAGAGAGGCCACTGTATTAGGACTGGAGCTAGGAGTCACAGCTCAGCCACAGCACGGCTGTGTGACCTTGGGCAGATCACTTCACCATTTTGGATCTGGAACACAGGAAACGGGACTGCGTACCTTAAATGACAGAAGATTTCTGGCAGTGTTAATATTATGTGACTTTAAATTTAATTCTGTGATTGCTGCTTTTGAAAAAATGTTTTGTCAACATTTAGCATACATACAGAAAAGTGGACAAATTGTATGTGCATAGCTCATTGAATTGTCACCCTTCTAACTAGGCCTGGCTTAAGAAATAAAGTGTTATTAACATTCTAGAAGCACCCCCGTTGTCCCTGGGTCTTGAGGTCTTGAGTGCTACTCAGATGTGTGTGTGTGTGTGTGTGTGTGTGTGTGTGTGAGAGAGAGAGAGAGAGAGAGAGAGAGAGAGAGAGAATGAGGTGATAATTTTTAGAAATTTGGAAGTCTAACATTAAAAGTCAAAACATTTATTCATTTGGAATCCTGTTAATCCAGTCCACAACCTCCTATCTGCTCTTTTGAAATCTGAATGACTCTGAAAACTAATGTTTTTAGCAAAATTATTTACCTACAAAATCTGCCCGGGATTGTAGTTTTTATGCTGCTGTGGGGCTGGGCAAGACATCGATCACGGTCCACTGGTGGACCGCAAGCAATTTGGGGATGACCGCCTGAATTAAGAACAAAGTATTAGAGCAGACACTGCATTACACCAGGGCCGAGCAGCCAGGCAGCTAACTGTAAAAGAAACACATTTTTCACACACACACACACACACACACACACGTACAGCTGCTAGAGGCGAGCATCGGCTCCTGACAATTGAGGCGGCTGTGTGGACTTCAGCAATTGAACATGAATAGCTAGTGGACTGTGACACTTGGAGGATATTGGAAGTGGCCTTGCCCTGAAAACGTCTGCCCAGGCCTGGCCCACATGGTATGACTATTCATGTGTCTTGCTGAAGAAATGTTCATGCGTTTGATGATAAAACGCTGCCCCTGGACCCCACTGGGGTTTAATGTACAACACACATCATGTTTCTTCTTTGATATCAAATGGATTCTAAATTCCAAAACAAATCTGGCCCCAAGGATTTTGGCTGAGGGATTGTGGATTCAAGCCACAGCATAACTATTTAGAAGTGTGGACACCCCAACTTTTCATTGCTTAGACTTACATGATTTTTATCTGAAAAGAAAAGAAAGTATAGTTCTAGTTAACCTGGTGCATTATTGGACATTTCTTTTCCAACTTTACATTAAAAACATTTTTTTTAAATTTTGGGATATTTTAGTTGCATAGTTCCTGCAGCGAGTTCCTATATTCCCTTTGCCCAGCGTCTCCTGAAGTTACTAGCTTACATAACAAGGTGCATTTGTCTGAACTTAGAAATGGACATTGGGTACAATAATATTGACTAAGTTATAGATATTATTTAGGTTTCCTCAATTTTTCCATTAATGTCATTTTTCTATTCTGAGATCCCAGCCAGGATCCCACATGGCATTTATTTGTCATGTCTCCTTGGTCTTCTGTAGTGTACAGTAAGTTCCTCAGTCTTTCCTTAGCTTTCTTTTTTTTTTTTTTTCTTTTTGGTAAGTGGGTAGCTCCCTGACTGGGAATCGAACCCAGGCCGCAGCGCTGACAGCACCAGCGCCGAAGCCTTTAAGCCACTACACCACCAGGGAACTCCCTCCTTAGCTTTCATATCCTTAACAGCTTTGAAAAATATTGGTCAGGTCGTGCAACATGGGTGGAGTTTTGAAGGCATTATGCTGAATGAAATAAGTCCGACAGAGAAAGACAAATACTATGATCTCACTTATGCATTGACTCTAATAAAAACAAACAAACAAACACTTCAACTCATAGAAAAAGAGATTAGATTTGTGATTACCAGAGATGGGAGATGGAGGCAGGGGGAATTGGAGGAAGGTGGCCAAAAGGTACATAAGACAAATAAATACTACATATTTCCTATGTATCACACAGCATATAGGTAACACAGCTGTGTGATACATAGGAAAGCAGATAAGAGAGCAGATCCTAAGAGTTCTCATCACAAGGAGAAACTATTCTTTTCTTTTTATTGTATTTATATGAGACAATGGATGTTAACTAAACCCATTATGGTAATCATTTCACGGTATCTGTGAATCAAACCATTTTGCTGTCTACCTTAAACAGTGATGTGTATCAATTATTTCTCAATAAAACTGGGGGGAAAAAGAGAACACTGGTCACGTGTTTTGTAGAATGTCTTTTAGGCATTTGTTTGCTTGCTTAAATTTTTGTTTGTAAGCTTTTTAAAATTAAACTTTTAATTTTGAAGTCATTGTAGATTCATTTGTAGTTACATAAAAATAATACAGAGAGATCTTGTGTAATCTTTCCCCAGTTTTAACCAATGGTAATGTCTTGAAATCTATAGTCTAATATCACCACCAGGATATTGACATTGATATAGTCACGATACAGAACATTCCCATTGCCACAAGTATCTGTCACCACCCCAACTCTTGTATTCTTTTGGTTAAGTACATGTTGATTGAAGTCACCTGTGGATCAGGCTATGCTCAAGTCCTGTGAACAAGAGAGACAAGCCTACCTGCATGGGGCTTAGCACAGATAATAGACTGGCAGCTGCTAAGTGCTTTGAACTGAAATCAGGAAACTAAGGATTCAGAGAGAGAACGAAATCCAGAATTAATAGCTTTTCTTGAAAATCGAAAGCCCGGTCCCACTGGGGCAGGCAGCCTTCTCTCTCCAAACAGTAGCAGTGGGGTTTATCTGTTTGTTTGTCCTTGATTCCATTTATGTGGGGTATTACACTGAGTGATTTTCATATGGTGAACCATTCTTGCATTCTGGGAATAAATCCCGCTTGGTCATTGGATGTGTTTATTTTAATATGCTTCTGAATTCAGTTTGCTAATATTTTGTTGAGGACAATAGTTATGGGGCATACTGGCCTGTAGTTTCCTTTTCTTGTGTCTTTGTCTGGCTTTGGTTTCAAGGTTATGCCAGCCTCACAGATTGAGTTAGAAAATGTTCCCTCCTCATCAATTTTTTTGCGAGAGTTTGAGAAGGACTGATGTTAACTCCTTAAGTGCTTGGTAGAATTCACTTGTGAAGCCATCTGAATTTTCCTTGTTGGGAGTTTTTTGATTAAAGATTCAATCTCCTGATTTGTTATAGGTTTCAGTTTTCCTATTTCCTCATAGGTCAGTTTTGGCAGACTGTGTGTTTCTAGGTATTTGCCCATGTCAACTATGACCATTTTAAAACTGACCAGTTAGCAAAATAGTTACTTCTGTCTGTTTGACTTCATTATTTTGTTGTCGAAGAGTGAGACTCTCATTTTAAATGGCATGTTATTTCTTTACAAAGTAAAGCACCCAGGAACATGAGGGTTTTGCTTATAGATATTATTGTTGATGTGTATTCTGTATTTGTCAAATATTTAATAAAATATTTTACTGTGTGTTTTGTGACCCATTAAAAGTGACAATGTATACGTAAGATTATCAGGCCATGTGACAATGTTCTCAACATACTGGTTACTTATGGTTTAGATTACAGGACTTCTATGGAGTTTTTGGTATGGTCTTTAGCCCATTTAATTGGCTACAAACAGAAAGAACCAGTGATATATTTATCTCAAGTTTAAATTTCTCAAGTTTCTTTTCAGCTACTGGGTCAGACAGAGCCAACAGAAGCTAGCCCCACCTGTGTGGTGTAAGAGCCATGTGACTTTCCCTCGTGCTTCTGACCCTCATGGCGGGTGTTTTCTGGTAGAGAGTCATTCATTCAACAGTGACTTACTGAGCACCTGTCCTACTACCAAACACTGTCGTAACCGCAGATATCTCAATGACGCCAAAATGCAGGAACACAAAACAGGCACCTTCCTGTGCGTTAGGAGAACCGAGGGATGAAACCAAAACCAAAAGGCAGCCTGGGTCCTCAAAAAGCAGATAATTCTGCTATCCAAACCGTAGAACCTTTCTGTCCAGCTCCTGTGAATGGACTTACTCCATTCCTAGGCAATTCACCTTGGTTGGAGCTGGCTTGGCCCTTATGTCAGAAGCTTGGGTAGAGCCATCTTTAAGGGGAAGGGGAATGTGATGAAGCAGTAGGTAAATTTGCACAGAGCCTTGAAAGCCTTCCAGAATTATATATGAAAAGTGATGTTCTTACTACAGCGGAAAATATGGCAAAATGGAATCTAACCATTTCATTGTGACAGGAGATTGGATTCAAGCTACTAACACAGGGAGACACAGATGCGAGTAGAGCTGAGGTTTGCATTCTGAGCAGCTCTGCTTGAAGTGATGAAGAGCTCAGGATGGTTTGGGTTAAAATAGTAATTTCCAAGCCATAGGCTTTGCAACACAGCAAACTGGATCTTACCATAAGATGAGGAAGTAGTTCTGTTAGAACATACCTTGGTATTGTATTTGAATCAGATACCACGAGGAGCTGATTGGTGTATAACTTGAAAATTCCTACAGTTCTGAAAAAAACATTCTACTCAAGAAATCGGAGTAAATCTGGCCAGCGGCCTCCTACAGGGACTCAGACGTGTGTCAGGAAAGCCGTACTAGCAGAGCATCACGCCCACGGTTCAAAGGTTGTGCCTTTACCTCTAGGGTTACAATTCCATTGAGAGAACAGAATTAAATTTTGCAGGTGTCCATCTCTTCAAAGGGCTTTTACAACTCTCCGCACGTGATTGAATTTCTCAGGCCATCCTTAGAGAGTGAGATGATATCCCAGGGCTCTGAAATTGCTAACTTTCCCGGCCCCTGCTGAGTTGTGACCGAAAAGTCCCCGGCCGTTTAAACTGAGGTGCTTGATTCGGCTGCAGACTGGAAGCCCAGGATTGGAAACTTAACACAAAATAAATAATTAAATCTCAGCTCCCACAGGTGCAGAGGGCATAAATAATCCAACAGCATGCTGCCGGAGCATTCCTTGTCGTGGGCCATTTAGATTTAATGCCCAGGCACTCACTCGTAACTGAATATGTCAGGACGCAGCTCCTGCCGGGGACAGGCAAAGGGTGCTATTTCAGAGCCGTGTGCTCGCCTGTCTGCTGGAAGGCTGCCTGTGCCCTCTGCCGCTCCCGGAGACCCTTTGCTGGCTTTGGTCTTCAGGGAAATTCATCTGCCCCCTGCCCGGCTCCGAGTACAAAAAACCCACAACCAACTCCTCTTGTGGTTCCACGAAGGAGGTGACATATTGAAGGGCGACCCAGGACATCGCTCATTGAATTGTAGCTACTCCGGGAAACGGATGAGTTGGCTGATGGGAGTGGACCTTGAAAACTTTATTTTCAGTCAGGAGCTTGAACCTGAGCCCGTGTGAGCACAGGGGAGTAGCCGAAAGGTGGTGTCCTTTTCTGCTTCCACAGCAAATCCCATGAAGGGCAGTAAGGAGTAGCCATCCATGTTCTGGTGACCAAAGGTGAGAGAGCATAGCTTCTGATTCTAATTATGTCAGCGTCACTTCATCAGCTTTGCCCACGGTGGAGGCTTAATAAAGGTTTGTTCAATGAGCACGTGAAAGAACACGGATGTCCCGTGATGCTTTGTGCAGCTTCCTAGCTGCATGCTCGTCTGGTCCTAGTGCCACTCACAGGGAGGTCCCCGGCCCAGCAGCATCTGCATCTGGGGGCTCATTTGGAATGAGACATTTCAGGCAGGCCCCGTTCCAGACCTGTGATCTGTATCTCTGGGGTGGGCCTAGAAATTCGTGTTCAACAAACCTCCGTGATTCTGATGCCTGCGAAGGTCTCAGCACCGCTGGCCTGGAGTTCCTGTAGCCAGGGACGCGATTTACGGGGCTCATACATGCTCACTTCCTCTCTCCCACTGGAAAGTCACCACAGCTGGTTGCAAGAGAATCCCATTAAATCCTTGCATGCACATGTTTTTTCAGCCCCCCTCCCCCCAGTACACAGCTTCTCACTCAGGATGCAGCTAGTCCTCTGGCTTTTTCCTTCAGATCTCATGTTTCCAGATTCTCTGCTCCGTCTCTTCTAGGAAAATAGAGATGGGCCGGAGTGGAAGGCATCCTTCCATTTGCTGATTGCCAGAACGAGGATGAGCTGTCATGTCAGACACCTACTGGATGCCCACTGTGTGTGACAGTCCCTGTCCTCAGGAGCTCCGAGGGAGGCAGACAAGGAGGTGATGAGTCCTGGGCCAGATGCAGGCAGCACTCACGGGGCAGGGTGTCTGGGAGCACCCAGATGGGCTATGCTCAGACGTGCTCTCAGGAGGCCTCCTGGAGGAATACTGCCTCGGCCACCTCTTAGAGCAAGCTTGTCCACCCCACGGGCCACATGCGGCCCAGGACGGCTTTGAATGCGGCCCAACATTACACGTGACTGTTAGTGTATTGTATGTGCGACCCAAGACAATTCTTCTTCCAGTGTGGCCCAGGGAAGCCCAAAGGTTGGACACCCCTGACAGCAGAGAGGGAGGGAATTGTAGGTGGAGGGACAACTGAAAGTGCTCTGGGGGCTCTTAGCATTTTGCTATGAAAATTGAGTTACATCCTATATTTGGTAAAGTGGACGACTTCTGGGTTTGCAGCTCAATGAATTTTTAAATATGTCCTCACTCCTGTAGCCACCACCCAGATCAAAATGTGGGACATTTTCAGCCTCTTGGAAGGCTCTCTATACCCCTTCTAGTACGTTCTCCCTTCTGTCACCATAGATGAGCTTTTCATGGGGACTCTTTTAAAGATTATACATTTCTTGAACAAAAAAGATGTATCCTGGTAGCCAAAGATCACTAACAGGCTGAATATGTCTCCAAATTTTGTGTTTTTGTTTTTAATTCATTGCTATCCTGTAAAAATAATTGGGGGATTTCACATAGCCATCAAAAGATCTGGCCAACACTGGGCTCACGTACCTTGGTGGCAGTACTGGACTGCCGTCAGGTAGGTACTGTCCCCCATGAAGATGGGGTACCTACTCTTCAGCAGTCCCGTCTGCTCCCCATCACTCACTCCTAACCAGCTACCCTCCTGTTACCTGCGTGGCTCTATAGGCATTTAAGTTTGCAATCCCTTCCTATAAGCGTTGTTTTGTGTTTTGGTTTGGGGCCTCCAGTGTGGCTGAGGGTGCTTAATAATTGTTCTTTGTCCGCTCATCGGTGTTTATTGGGTGTTGACCACAATTTAGGCACCCGCCAGGTGTGTGGCACCGGAGATGTTCGGGGGCAGAAAGACGATGACCCCGCGGGCACTTCCTGCTTCTCTGAGCTCACCTCCCCCTGACCCGTTGGACACCACCTGTGCTGTGTCCTGGTCTCGGAGCCCATCTTGTCCCCTTATAACTGTCACACTTGTGTTGTCACCTCCCCGCTCTCCTTCCTCCCTGTCTGGCCCTCACCCCTCTCTGGAGCTTTTGCTCAAGTGCCACTTCTTCTGGGAAGTCGTCTTCCCTGACCATCCCTCTCGGGTGACCGCCGCCCTCTGAACTCCTATCAGTGTATCTCGCATGCCACCGCACAGCAGGTTCTGTCCTTGATTCCCTCACCTGAAAATCAAACGGCCGAGCTATCGCATGCCCGAAAGGCAGAGACGTGGCCTTTCTTCCCGACACGGCTCCCTAATGCCCTGCGTGGTCCTGAGCATACAGCAGGTGCCCAGCAGAAACAGCAGGAGAGGCCCCGAGTGGCCGCCCCGGGGCGGGGGGCGGGGAGCTCGGGAGAAGTGCCCGCCTCCTCGGCGGCAGCCGCCTTTGCTGGGAGCTGTCTGGTGGGAGCCCGGCCGTCTGCGAGGACCTAGCGTCCTTGCGAGAGCGTTGACACCCGGCAAGGAGGGCACAGACACTCCAGCCGCCGGGCCGCACGCATTCCGGACGGTGTCATGTGAGGTGGCATTTGAGGTTCTCCCCTTACAGCCTGACAGAGTGTCCCTTGGGGTGGCAGGAGAAGCTTCACTGAAGATAGCATGTGGCTGGAACGGGAAGGTGTCATTTTGATGGCCATCCCGTCGGCCTTCAGCCGTGCTCCGTCAACAGCCTGGGCTGCCTGCTCTGTCCCACTTTTAGTTCCTGACTCAGAGACACAGATGGCTAAAGGCAACCCGATTGCAAAAAGCCCCACACCTTGTACCGGTGCCTCCTTGAAAAGTACCTTAGACATTGGCAAAGGATGGTGACCTTTCTCTAGTAGACTTCTGCCCTCAGCCCGGCCGGCCAGACCACTGCAGTAGGGGTGGTGGGAGAGGTAAGAGGAGCCTTTAAGAGCATTTGGCAAAGCACTGTCCGTTTGTGAGGGTTCTGTTATATGTCACTCGGTGTGCAGGGTTCCAAGAACTACTTGGCCTCTTGACAGGGAACATGATAGAATGTCAGGACCTAAGCTAATGTAAAATATGCTCGGCCTCGCCAAGTCATGCACAGGCAATGCAAGAAGCCCATCCGTCATTCACACGTCTGCACCATGTGGCCAGGGGGCTCCAGGGGTGGGATTTAGCCTTTCTAGAGCCATGTGATGATGGAGATTAGGCACATCGTGGCTTCTTACTCAGAGCATGCTGATTTTGAAAAGGGCATCCCTTAAAAAAATGCATTCTTAAAGGGTGTGTGTTTCCTGTTTCTCTTTGTCCCTCTTACACTGCTTTCCCCTTCCTGTCTTTCTCCCTCTCTCCACCCTCCTCCCGCCCACCCTTCCATGTCTTTGTGTTTATCTGTTGTGCCTTTGGCACCAACCCCGGATTTCCAGGTGACAAGGCAGGCTCTGTTTTAGGTGCTACGTTCTGTTACTTGGGGTTTTCGGATTTTAGATACCAGGACAAAGAGACCTGTAGGTCCCATGCAAGCGTTAGCCCTGGGGCTGTTAGGGAAGGTGACACTAGCAACCAGCATACATCTGCCCAAAATCATTAGGGGGAATTGTACCCATGAAGGAATGTTTGCTCTCAACAGAAAGCCCAGCAAACTGTGGCTTAAACCAGAAGGACGGCTACTGAACAAGAGGTCTGGAGGCAGGTGGCCCGAAGTTGGCCCAGTGGTTCAACAGGGTCTTCAGGGACTCAGGGTCTTTCGATCCGTCTGCCTCACCACGTCCAGTGGAGTTCTCATGTCTGTGGTTGCCTCGTCGCAGGGTGGCTGACACAGGTTCCAGGTCTCACGTAGTTTCATGCCGGCAGCCAAAGTGGTAAGTGGAGGATGGAGGGCAGGCAATGGCAGTCTCTTTGTTGACCCCTCTTATCTGAGAACAGAACTTTCCGGAGACTTGGTGCCAAGGAAATGCTCTTGCAATGTGAAAACTGACACATGGACCTGAGTCATTTGGGGCTACCTGTCAGAGTGAACTAGACTCCATTTCTCTGCTCCTTTCCACTTGTTCTTTCTCAGAATTTTATTTCTGCCTGGTTTCTTCCAGCCCAGTGTTTCCATTTGGGCTGAATTTTCATCAGCTGACATGCCGAGGTTTAACTGAGACGCTCTTGCCTTAGAAACTACAGGCCTACCTCGCTTTACTGAGCTTCACAGATGCGGGTTTTTTGTTTGTTTTTTACAACTCAAAGGCAACACCTCTACCAGCAGAAAGATTACGACTTGCTTTATTGCAATCATTAGGGGGAATTGTACCCTGGAATCTGAAATATCTTCAAGGTCTGCTTGCAATAAAGAGTGGCCCCCTACTCCCTGGTACCTACTCTCTTCTTTTCTGAATGGTGTATCGTGTCAGCTTTGACCGTGGGTAACAGACCGTTTGCATCATTTAGCCAGTGGAAACTTTGAGCCAGAGCTCTCATGATTAGTGTTAAGTTGCAGTGCCCTCTGGTTGGGAGTCTGTCTTGTGAAAAGTTTGGGTCTAGCGCTGCTTTGGCCCCTTCCAGCACTGAATCTTGGGAAATGATTTCTCTGCTAAAATAGTGTTGGTTTGTACACATGCACGCCCGCAGACACACGCATACGCATGTACCCCAGCTCTACGCCACTCCAGTGGGAAAGGGAGACAGCGGTTTCATGGTAGCTGTCTTTTTGATGAATGTCCCCATGTCCACCCACAGGGCCGTGACATTCCTGCCTCCCCACTTGATAATCTGAAAATCTTCTAAGCCAGACTGCCTTGCTATAGGCCTGCAACTCTGGAATGCCACATAGGTTCTGGGTTTCAATCCCCAGGGTCCACATTGGCCTGTGGTCTTGAAGCTGATAAGACAAGGAGTTAATGGAGGCCCTCCCCAGAGTGCCAGATACGGCGGTGCTCCGGTGACAGGCAGCAGGACGGGGAGAGCTGGGGCAGGGGTGTGTGAAGCGTGACACGATTACATGGTCTTGTCTCAGCTTTCCCCTGTCCTCTGCTCCCACACGCTTGTGCTCCTTAGGGCTCCTCACTCTTTCCCTCCGAAATGTGTCCCATATGTGCCCAGCGCTTTTGTTTTCCAGCCTCTGCCGGCAAAGGTCACAAACGGAAGATCCCACTTCACTCTGTGGCGAGTTGCTCTTAAGTGTTGAGACTATTCACCCTCCCACCTGGGGGAAGGCTTTCCGTTAGGATCCAGTAAGTCTGTCTACTTCCTTTAGAGTTGACAGCATAGGAAGTTTATGATTGGCTTTATGATCTGAAAGATCTGTCAAACTTTTGGCCTGCATGCACGGAATTTTCTAGAAGAACCACTCTCAGGATGCAGGGCTTAGTCCACTGGGCAGCCTTCTGCCTTCAAGAGTGAAGTGCAGAGATCTCCGAGGGGAGAGTTCTGGATCTAGATTGCCTGCCTTGGAATCAGATTCCATCCATTAACTGACTTGCTGTGTGTCCTTTGGACAAGTTATTTAACCTCTCTGAACTTTAGTTTCTCCACCTGTAAAATGGGAATAATAATAGCACACGCCATATGTTGTTGTTGGGAGGAGTCAATGAGTTAATCTTTAAGTGCTTAAAGTGTTACCTGGCAATTAGTAAGCACCAGATGTCTGTTCGTTAAATAAATAAACCTTCCAAGTCTGAGCTATTTTTGTGGCCTTACTACTCTTCTAACTGAAATTTTTGAAATTTTTGTTGAGGTCACTGTTGATTTAGATACAGTTGTAAGAAATAATACAGAGGGTTCTCATGTCACCTCCCATTTGTCTGGTTTCCCCCAATGGTACTGTTTCGCAAAACTGTAGTTCAGTGTCACAAACAGGATACTAACACGGATACGGTCTACCTCTCACTCAGATTTCCCCACTGTTAGTGCTGATTTGACTGTGTGCATGCACTTACTGCTGTGCAATGCAGTTGCACTACCAACAGTCAAGATACTGGACCAGCATCATAACCATTCATCCTGTTGACCTTTTATTACTTCACCCATGTCCTTCCTTTTCCCTGGCCATGACTACTTGTTTTTTGTGTCTAAAATTTTGCCAGTTAAAAAATATTATATAAATGGGGTCATACTGTTTGCAACCTTTTGGGATTAGTTTTATTCACTTAGCATAATTTCCTGGAGACTTACCCAAGTCGTTCAGTGTCAATAGTTAATTCCTTTTTCTTGCTGAGTAGCCTTCCATGGTATGTATGTACCACACTTTGTTTAACCATTTATCTATTGAAGGACATCGCAGCTTTCCCCAGTTTTTGGCTATTGCAAACAAAGCAGCTATGAACATTTGTGTATAGGGTTTTGTGTGAACATGTTTTCATTTCTCTGAGATAAATGCCCAGGAGTGCAATGGTTGGGTCTG
Organism: Lyroderma lyra; assembly: GCA_004026885.1. Lineage (NCBI taxonomy): Eukaryota > Metazoa > Chordata > Mammalia > Chiroptera > Megadermatidae > Lyroderma > Lyroderma lyra. Next base: position 191,925 of record PVJL010000152.1, on the reverse strand, counting down.
TGGTAATTGCATGTTTAGGTTTACTACTATAATAGGTATTACACTTTGTTATTTTATTTTATTTTAGTTATTTTTATTTTTTTGGGTAGTTCCCTGGCTGGGAATCGAACCCAGGCCACAGCACTGAGAGTGCTGAAGCCTAGCCACTGCACCACCAGGGAACTCCCCACCTTGTTATTTTAAATTCGTACCTTCCAACAGTGAATTTATGTTCAGTTCTTTGACTTATATAGTAAGTATTGTTTTAGTATTTATTAAACAAATTTACATGGACCACTGGCTTTTACAGACTATCTAGGATGGTATTAAGAGGTAGGCAAAGGAAGGAGATTCAAATGGTTTGTTGATGGTTCTTTTCTTCAGAAATCTTTCATTTGGGGTCTGGAACTGAGTAATTGCAAACAGGTGCTGACATAGATTGTGTGCTGTTAGATGACAGAAGACTTTAAAAAGCCCAATGGACAATTGAGTGGGAGCTGATGGATGGGGAGAGAGTGGAGGTTTGAGAAAGGGTTGTCTATGTTGGTGCCACCAACGCCTGAAATTGAAATTTTGATGGTCTTTGGCATTTGCGAAAGATTTGGAACTATTTGAATGTGGGCTGGGGTGTGAATGGGCAGTTTCTGGATGATGTGTTCAGCTTGTCTCTCAGAAATTGAATTTGAATTTGGTACGATCTGAATTGAAAGCCTCAGTTTTGCGTGGAGTATGTGTTTTGAGTCAAAGGTAAGGATCGTTGTAGAATCATACATTCCTTCGTGAGGGCTTTCTTGACTTCCAAGGAGAGAACTGAAACATGGTGTTGGTGGAAAAGTAGCTGGACAGTGCTTCGCCATGGTGGACAAAGTGTTGGTCTCCTGGCCAGGTCACAGGCTGGTTTTCCTAGTCCCTAGCAGGTGCTGTCACTTCCTGTGGTGGGGTCAGTTTGATGGAATGCAGGGAAGGCTCGCCTAGCTTGTTTGACACTTGGAGCAGACATAATTTTTCACATTCCTATCCTCTAAATGACAGAATGATTTTCAGTAGAAATCATGTAATTAGCAGTCATTCTTTTCTTGATTTTTCTCTTGTAGGTTGTAAACAGGGAAGGTTTGAAAAAGAGTACATTTGTTTTAAGGATACCACTCAAATTGAATAAAATATTTCATATTGGAATTAAAATTGGTTCTTGCCAAGCAAAATGATTGCATCTTGCAGTTTGTTGTTTTACTGTGTTAAATTTTACACACAAACACAAGCTCCAAGTGGTCCACAGAGTGACTGAATCGAAGTAACTCAAGTTCTGTTTCTTTATTTTTATAGTCACTGCGCTATCAGTGTTTATTTTAAATCTGCTTAAATATGTAGTACCACAGGGACTGGAGACAGAAACTGTCTGAAGTGGAATCAAAGATTCTGACCTACGATGAATTTATTTTTTGAATCAGCAATTCTGAGTTTGTATGGGACCAACTGCAAAGCCAGGAGTGCTCCAAATTACCTTTCATGTAAGCACAATGTTTATCCAAGGATAAGTCATGCAAATGTGCTTATTTGAAGCTTACATATATATTACTCAAACTCAACAGTAACTCCAGGAATTATTTAGCACTTAAGCCAACAAAATATTTGTTTTCCAGAGGGTATAGATTCTCATTGACATTGTTCAGAATTGCTGATGCTCGGTGATAAGGAAAAGCAGATGACTTCTAGTCGTTTTAATTGTTTTAAGTTCTGGAGAAACAAAGCCCTGCCTCATTGCCTGCCCTGGGAAAGCCCCACACTGGGCGTCACCAGAGCAGGGGCTTTGGGAGTTAAATTTGCAGCCCCCAGCCTTGCCTGTTGGTAGCCCTGTGACTCTGAAGGAGAAGTTTTCTTGTTAGAACAATCAGCTCCCTTATTGCAAAATGGCAAGCTTTTGTGTGGGTTAATCACATAATTTGCACAGAAGGCCTGGAGCTGACTCTGGACCACAATCGGTTCTTGAGAAATGTCCTTCCTTCCCCATCTGGAAGGAGCAACATCTGCATGTCTCTGGGTCTAGCCCCGGACCCTGAAGGGAGGTTGGGCGGACCAGACATGCTGCTGCCTCCCTTTGCATCCTCTCTGACACCCCCCAGGAAGAGCAGCGGTTCTGGTTAAGCAGCAATCACCGAGTGACTTTAGGGAACCCCAAGGAAAGCTTGACTGAATACCCCGGGGTTCTGAGATGCATCCATCAGAATGTGGGCGTGGGTGTGGAGAGCTGTTCTGGTCTCTCCGGGGCTGACAGAGTGGGCAATTTCCGCTTGTCTGTCAGGATAAACCTCAGGAATAAAAGTGATTCTCCTTTGCTTCAGCCCAGAAGAGATTCTGCAGCTGTTTCTCTTAATGCAGGGGGCCTGGTTATCGTCGAGACCTCTCACAAACCACTCCCCGCCATCCCCTGCCTCCTCCTCCTACTGAAAATTGCCAAGGAATGTGGTCCAGACCTTTTGTTGGTTTTGCGAGCCTTTTATAGCAGCTTAGAAGGAATTCTTGGTATTCTTCTCATCTAGTAAAGATCAAGCTATTCTTATGCATAACCCAGCTCATGTTAAACATGGAAATACGTTTAAATGACCCAGGGAGGCACTAGGAAGATTATTTTGTGCTGCAGTTTTTTTCTTCTGTAAAATGAACCTGTTGCACTTTAAAGGGGCTAAAGAGAATTCTTAATTTTATACAGTTTGATCTGCCAAGTGATAAGATTTTCTTTTCCTTTACTTTTAAGGGAAGTCTATTTAGTGATGGCCTTTGAAATATAGGGAAGGAAACACATATTTTGTTGTTTAAAAAAATATAAAAGCATGTTACAAAATTTATCCTAGAAAACTACCTTATGTTGTAAATAATCTCAGATGTAGACTTTTGGGATGTGAAATGGAGCTTAAGATTTTATTCTGGACTGGTTTGTGTTGCTACGCTAGCTGCATAGCCAATTCATTTCAACTGGAATAAGGCATCAGCAAACATATAACTTAATCAAGGGCAAGCTACAAGTCTGCTGTTTTTTTAAACATTTTCCCTGACCTTCCTCTCTCACCTTGCCAATGTATTCTTTAGAGAAAGCTGAACAAACACGATAGATCTGAAGCCTTAAAAATACCAAGTACACACTTGGCAATCACATCGTTACGTTCGCGTACGCAGACAGGGCCGACTGCACTGGTGTGGGTGGGGCCTGTGCTGTCACGCAGGGACCATGCCTGAAAGGACAGGGCTGGGTTTAAGGCTCTGTTGTGGCTGTTTGGCACATCTTCACGCTTTTTGAACAAAGAGCTCCTCATTATTGCATTGAGCTCCACAAGCTATGCAGCTGGTCCAGGTATTGGCTATCTGGTGATTCAGGTGAAACTAGTTCTGGGCTTTTGAATGGCCAGATTAACTAACTAGACATTTATCAGCTTTTTATTTTTTCTGTACATGAATGTGTAGGGACCATCCTAATGACCTTTTATTTAGACACTTTCAACGACTTTCAAAGTTATCAGTACTGTATTGAGTAAGAGGGCGTTTTTGAATATTTTAATTTTGTTGCAAATGATATAAAACCAATATCCTGTTTCTTTACTGGAATCTATTCAAATAGGTAGGTCCCATAGAACATTTGCTAGATAATAAGTGAAATAAAACTCCTGTTTCTCAAATTATTAATAGTGGCTATTGCCAGAGGCTGAGTTTCACAAGATTTTTATGTTTTCAGTCTCATAGCTCTGAAGTTTCTACAACAAGCTGGAATTATTTTTGTATTTGGAGCAAAAAAGAAACAATAAAGATTAAAAAAAAAAACACCTCTTCTTCATTTTTTGTGGCTTGAACGAAAGGAGCAGCCCCTTTTGGTTCCGGGAGGCAGCTGGCGGAGCTGGGGCTCTGGGGTTCCCCTTGCAGCGGGGCAGTCACAGACACGTTAGTACAGATGGAGAAATGGCTCGGAGCGAACATGGCAGACAGTGGGTGGTCCTATTTGTGGCAAAAGCACTCAGCGGGTGTTTGTACACTTGGGGGTCATCCGGGCCTGGCCTTCGATTTTACGTGAGACACTGATAGAATCGCGTGTCATTTGAAGTCCTTGGCTGGCTGTGGTTGTGTTTCTTTCTTTCCTGTTTTAAATGCTCCTCTGATTCTTCAGCAGTGCATCAGAAATGTGTCGCTTTTGGCCAGAGCTGCAGTTTGTCTTTAAACCAGGACAGGGCTGTCTTTCTTCTGATGTGGGGTCAAGTTTAGTGTGAGATAAATAGCTTTGGCCTCTAAACCCTTGTTGACATTTCACCCCTCTCTGCACGTACCATGGCACCACTAAAGCCCTTCCTGCGGATGATGAAATGGCCAAGATTTAAAGGCCGGGGTCAAGAGTAAAAGAACCAGGGGGTGGCCCTGGCATCTGCTGGACGCCTGCCTGCGAGACGGCAAGCCTGCTGGGTTCACTGGGAGGACTGGGCAACTGGGGGAAGCCCCACTGCAGCCGGCTTCTGCCAGTCCCTCTGCTCCCGGAATTTCTGCCCTAGCACAGGGGCGTGAGGTGGAGGTCTTCTCTTATTTTTCCTTCTGTGCTGTTCATGGGCAGAAATGCTTTGACCAAAGGCCTTGGCAAATCTTAAACATAATTTTAAAGATAAATTATAGGCTGGCCAGACGTACTGTTTCAAGTGGGACAGAAGACAATGGTACTGTCCCATTTCAAATGGTACGTGTGGTCAGCCTAGTCTCACTGGGCTAAATTCAAGGTGTCAGGAGGCTGACCACACATACTGTTTGAAACAAGGCAGTACTGTTGTTTTCTGTCCTGTTTAAAATGGTACTACGTTTGATCAGCCTAATAAATTATAATTTCAAAAATTACAAGGCTCAAAGTAGAACAAAGTCAAAACCCACTTGAGATTGGGAGAATGTAATGTTTGAGCCATTTAGCCAATTTGCTTTTTGACTGGTGTTCTTGGAGCCCCAGGGGCTGCTGCAAAGGGGGCTGGATAGGGTGAGGGCCCCCTCTAGGTCCCCACCCCACACCTCCCAGGTCCGTCAGTCACATCAGCATTCCACCACAGTCTTCCACCTGGTATTTCATATGAAGAAAGAGTTGATTGCTAAAGAGCAGAAGTGGAAAAAGGACAGGATTTGACTGATCTCTTATTATGCTGTTTGACCCTTAGCATCTACCATCTCTTTCACTCTAACATTTATGCTATGACCACATTGAACATTCTTTGTGATTGAGGTAGTTCTTTCTTTTTTAGCACAACAGGTTGGTGGTTGTGCTGAGCAGGATATTCCCCAATAATCGGGGAATGTACCCAAGACTCCAAATGAGGATGACAGCAATGCCAACACTTCTATAGCAAGTGCCGTGTGCTTGGCACGGGTCTAAGCCCCTCCCGCCTGTTCACTCATTTCATCTTCACTACAACCCCGCGAGGTAAATACTGTTGTTGCCCCCATCTTCCAGTGCCTCCAGCTCTAAGTTTAGAGAACTGCTGAGTTTTGGGGCTGCCTTGTTGGGGTTCCTGAGATTGCCTCTTTGGTGCTTTTAGTTCCCTGCCTCCCAGCCAACTGCCCAGCCCCACTTAGCCCTCTTCCCCAGCAGGGAATGCACTGAGGAAGGAGAGAGACACTCTCGCTTGGGGAGTGCAGGTTCTCAAAGAGGCTGGTCCATCCTTCTTTCCTCCTCTGGTGGGCAACGAGTGGCGCTTCCTTTCCCCAAAGTCTCTTGTGGAGACTGAGTATCCACTGGTGAGTTTCCCAGCTGGACATCCACTCTGTCAGGATCTGCTGCCTGCTCTGGGCTCCTGGCACAGGAGAAGTGGGGGTAAGACCCCCACCTGGAGGACAGGTTCCACATGAGCCTCAGATCCCAGAATGTGGAGCAGGGCAGGCGACACTGGAGCCACAGTCTGCTGAGACTGTCGTTGCTTGGGAAACAAAGGAGTGCCCACCTGGGAAGGTTGTCTTGAGATGCCACCCCTGGAGGGGGACATCCAGATTTCCAAAGGTTTCCTCCAGAGGAGTGACCTGAAAAAGGCATCAGTGATCCAGCAATTTTTTTTCCTCAATATTTATATTGTTAATATTCGTATATCTTCTGCCCCATCACCCTTATCAATTCCCAGTGGAAGTGTTTCCTAGTCCTAACCTCCCATCGTCACCCTGCCTACACCACCTTTACGTCCATCACCCATTGTCCCCTTCACCAGACATTAGTCGAGTACCTGTGATGGGCGGGGCCAGTGTCAGCCTTCCTTCGTTGGATTTCGCTTATTCGTGTACCCATCTTGGCCTTCTACTAGACTGAGTACTTTTTTTATTGTCATAATAGACCTCTGCTCTGGCCACGAAATGCCAGAGGCCTAATGCAACGAAAACTTATTCTCACCCACTCACATGTCCCACAGAGGTGGGCGGGGTGGACATTGAGGGGCTGTTCCGTTCAGTGCGTCGGGGACCTAGGGTGGCAGAGATTCTACCGCCTCATCGATGCGCTCACCGGAACACAGGAAAAGATAGCGCTGAAGGCTGTCACGTCTGCACTTAAGTACTTCAGCCTTGGCGGTGGCATCACCACGGCTCACAGCCCCATGGCCGGAACCAACCACATGGGCTCCTCTGACTATGGAGGGCCCGGAAGTGCGGTTCTCCCGGGGGCCAGAAGGACAGCTGGAGAAGGGTAGGCACCAGACATCTCCACACAAGCTGCTTACTGTGTCCTTGGTTCTCTCATCGACTTGAAGCAAAGTTGTCTCTGGAAGTCTCACGTTCTTCACTTGTAGAAGGTACAGGATGTAAGTGATGTCGAATGGAGTGCTTAGAGCTGATTGCCCAGCATCAAAAGGACTGGTAACAAGGAGCTTAGGCATCCTCTGTGTGGAAGTGTCTGTCTCTTCCCTTTCCTTGTGATGGAGAGGTGGGTGGTTGGGCATGGAAAACAGCCTGCTGAGCAGGTCTCAGATCCCTCAATCCAAGGCAAGTTTCATTTCCTTCTGTGAACAAGAGCAAGGACTGCTGCTACCACCGCGTGCCTGGGCACCAGAGTGCCTGGCTTCCCTTGTGCCATAGGCCTGGGCGAAGATAAACTTAATTATGCTGCAGCCAATGTGATTTAAAAATGCATGGTTTACCTTGATACATTCAACCACCATTGAAAGAGTCTGGTATGGGATTGGGGTAATCTGCTCGATTCAATACCACCAGATAGAATAGAGTATGTCCTAACTTAGAGTGAGAGCCCAAGAGTGGTCTGGATTTCGGAAGGCAGTGGGCATTTGAATAACCAAACATTTGTTGAATAAATGGCTGGATTATGGAGTAAAAGGGTTAAATAATATAAAAAATTTTGAATTTATGATGGGGCCTGTTATCCTTCCTGTAATTGTATTTTTAAACATCTGTTGACGGAATCTTCTTTCCTATGTGTTTGGATTCTGTACAGAGAAAAGTTGGCTGGCTGTATTAGTGTTTTTTCTTGTCTGTACGTCATGTGATGGTCACCTAGATCTTTAATTGCAAACTTCTGAGGACAGAGCTGTGGGATGCCTGCTCCATTCTCTATACACAGCTCCTTCCACAAGGCAAAACGAGGTGTTTAATGGATAAGGTAGCCGGTGAAGGCTCTCCAGGAACAGTCTTCACATTTAGCTCCCAGTGCCCTCATACTTTCCTGTTCTTTTGAAGTTCTGTTGGGCCCCAGCTTGCCTTTTTTCCCTTTATAGCTCATAAATATGCTCCTGCCCGACTTTGCCCTTCACCTCCCTCCCTCCCTCCAGCAGAAGTCCACCTGTGCAAATTTCATTTTGTTCTAAGGATAATAATCCGGAGGGAACTTTAAGGAATATGCTGGGTTTACCTGAGTCTTTGGATGACAGTTCCCACTTCACATACACAAGGATGGTATACTGAATTTCGTGTCCCCTGGCTATTGACTAGCTGTGGGACACCGGGCAGTAATTTCAGATCTTGTTTGTTTCTGGTCCGTCGTGGACTGGGTTGTCTATTGCTTGGTCTGCCCATCACACTTTCCATTCCTGTTCCCCTGGGTCGTCTTCCTTTGGAGATACCTCTTACCCATTCCATGTGGGTCTGTCAATCATGGAATCGAGAAGGGGGTCTTCCTCACTTACGGAGTGGGCTGGTGACCCAAAGTACTCCATTGCACGGGGCCCACTTACTGAGTGAGGGAGAAGCACCCTTATGGACTAACCCCAATCAGCATTTCCCCTGGGACTAAGATAAATGGAGAGAACACGGGGGCTGCTCACAGAGAGGATGTGTGTCTGCAGGCAGCCCTCTTGTCTGCCATGTGGTGATATCCTTTGAGGTTTGAGAGAAACTGAGACAAGCAGAGTGGGAGGTGGGGCAGGAGACAGAGGCTTGGTCGCGTTTCAGACCCCCGTCTAGGAGCCACCACTTCCCTTTTTGGTATGACTTTGGGTTGGCTATCTGTGACGCTCAGTTAACAGAGTTTGAACACGAGTATCACTACCATTCTCTAATTTTTCAAACACTTGCAATTTTATAAGCATAATGATAAACATCACACACCGCAGCATTTCCTTGGGAGAGCTGAGCCCTATTCTTCCTCACCTCTGCCCGATTTGAATGCTCTCTCCCAAAGCCTAACTGCCTGGAAAAGTTTGGAGCACAGACTTCCAGCCCTTTTTCTTTCACTTCGATCCATATATATATATATACACACACACATAAAATTTGTTTTATTTTTTAACACAGAGTAACGTATTACGTGCATGTATTATTCTATTACACAACTTTTTGCCCGTGGTTTTGGGATCTTCGATGCTAGCCCATATAGTTCAACTTCGTTCTTATTAAAGACTTTATAGACTATAATTTGACGGTGTGGATAGTCAGTTAAATATGTAACCTCGTGTTGATGGACAGGTCATTGCCCCCGCCGTCTCCTTCCGTCCCTACGAGCTGGCTGTGTCGCGCTCGGACGCAGAGGAGCTGGAGGCGGGCGCGTCGGGGAGAGTGACTGGGTGTGGGACACACACGGGAACCACTTTCTGCCAAATTGTGTCCCCAGCCTCCGAGGACAGTGTTTCCTACCCTCTTGCCAACACCAAAGGCGAGTGCTCTTCAGGTTGCCTCACCCCCAAAGTAAAAACTGTGGGGTCTTCATCAGGTGCGTTTCTCTGCATGCCGGTGCCAGCAGGGTCCTTTCATGGGCCTCTCGAACTTCTCCGTGTCATTGGTACTCATAGTTCTTACTTTTTTAAAATGGTAAAAAGTCAAGTTGTTTGTCTTTCCCTACTGATCTGAGTAAGTTCTCTGGGCGTGAGCTCAACCCCCAGTCACTGAGTCGTGTTTCCTCCTCGGCGTTGTTTCCGCTTCGTTTAGGCTTGGGGGGGGGGGCGGTTGTTTCCGTCGCTTGGGCACGTGAGCACAATGTCGGGTTTCGTCTTTGTTCACCTTGGACCAGGCAGGCGTCTTACATCTTTATGAATTCAGATTTGTCAGTTATTTTCTTTATAGCTTCTGAGTTCTGTGTGTAGCTTGGGAAGCCTTTCCCACCTCAGATAATAGTTTCTCCTGTTTGTTTTTTTTCAGAGTTAGAGAGCTCATCGGCACTGTCACCATCGTCTTGGTTTCCTCACCTATAAGTGAAGAAGGCGTGCCCCTCCCGAGCACGGAATGAGATCATGTGTGCGGGGGTGCTGCCTTGCTCTCGCCCGCCGTCCCATCGCCGCATCGGCAGGCCTACTCTGTTCATAGGGCTGCGTTTCTATGCCAACGGGTTTGGGCACAATGTTCGGGAACCCTGTGTTCACCCTGCCACCAGCAGGGAGTGCCCAGGACCTCCCACCACCATCACCTTTCTGGAAAGGTGAAACCCTTCTGTCGTACCTGCCGTTTTAGTCCCCAGTTGGCGGCACCACCTTCAGACCTGGCCATACACTCAGACCAAACACCTTAGAGACACCGGACTCTCATTTCCTCTCCCTGTACCCGCTCCCCCAGCGCATCCCACCAGCTTTACCTTAAATCACATTCATTCTCTGTCACTGCTCACCCCCTCTTCTGCCACCCGCGGGCCCAGGCCAGCCTGGCCTCTCCCCCAGACACTGTGCCGTCCTTCTCACCTCTCCCCCTGTAATGGCCAGAGCGATCTTCCAAATGCAAGTCGAGTCATTTTCCTCCTTTGTTCGAACCCCCCAGGACAGCCCCCCAACCCCGTGACTCAGAACAGAACCCAGGGGTCCTGCCTCGTGGCCCTCCATGGCCTTTACCTTCATGTCTCCTTTCATTCCTGTCCACTTCCTGACACTGTCCCCTCCGGATATCTTGCTCCTCCTCAGGCGCCCCAGGGCCTTTGCTCTTGCTGTTCAGAGCCCTGTCCTTCCAGATGCCCATGGGGCGCACTCCTTTGCTTCGTGTGGCACCTGCTGCTCCATTGTCACCTTGTCCAGAGCCTTTCCTTGGCCACTTTCTCCAGCTGCTCCCCTCAAGGTCCCCATCACTGTCTGTCTCTTTTTCCTTTCTCAGTTTTTCTCATAGCACTTACCATTGCCTGGCACACAATACACTTTTCTGTCTTCCTGTACTGGAGTGTCGTTTCCCTGAGACGAGAGACTTTGTTTTATTCTCTGCTGAACGAGCCTCTGGCACGCAGAACAATGCCCGGCACACACAGGTCCCTCGCCTGTTTGTTGAGTGAATGTACAAATGTCCAACCTGGACGCTTCCTTTCTGGTGGCTGAGCCTGCTGTGAGAGCCGTGGCTGCCTTCTCACTCACGGTCAGCTTGAGGGGGGCAGGGTGAGGGCTCAGGCTTGTAAGTGCCCTTTCCTGTGGGCTCCCGTAAACTCGGCCAGGAAGGAGAGGCGGCTGTGGCTCGTGTCCATGTTTGGGTCCGTCCAGGCACAGTCCTCCCAGCACTTAAGTGATGGCTGCACAGCCCACGCCTTTTCACTTCCCCAAAGGGCAAATCCACGAGCTCCCCAGCAGCCTCCCTCACTGGTTTCCTCTTCAAAGGCAACCTGGGGCTCCCCACTCTGGTTTTGCGTGTGTGCGCGTCTCCCTCCTTCTCACGAAACATCTGCATGTAGCCGGGTGTTTGCCTCTCCCTGCACCTGCTCGATGCACCATGCTATGGAACCAAGGCCTAAAAATAGGTGCAATAAACAGATTAAGGCCATTGATCGCGGAGCTCCCCTCCCCCTTCACCTGCAGCCCAAGTGCATGTGTCACAGTCTGTGGGGAAATGCCTCCCTGAGACCTCAGACCTTGGAATGACCTTGTAGTTCTGTCTCCTCTTAGTTGGGGAGGGGAGGGCCCGCCTGTTGGTCACCCGTGTCCCTGCCCTGTGTCTGACCTTCTCTCTGCCTTTGGTTAAATATTTTATGGGGGGAGGAGGGGAGGGCTGTAGTTTGATAATGAAGTGAATTGTCTTAGAAATGACTTTCTTTTGATGTCAGTGACTTCCTGGCTCTTGGCTGCCGTCAGTGTTTAATTACGGTTGCTAGGCCAGAGGACCTGATGACTAGAACGATGTACTTCAAGCACCATAGCAGGCATTTTGAAAATTAAACTTTAATCGCACAATACGTTCTGCTTTAAAACATTAAAACTTTACACAGAAAGGAAAGTCTCTCTTTGTTTCTACCACCAGCAATCTCAGATCCTGCTCCAGAATCAATCGCTATTATGTTCATACCCTTCCCATTGTGTCCCAGGCAGTCCTGGGGCACAGGGTGATGGTACTAAGTCCACTCTGAGTAACATTGACTAAGTAGTGGTCGGGCCGGCTCGGCCCCGGGGCCGCGCAGCGGTTGGCTCTCGTGGTCCTCCCTGTGACCCTGGGAGGTGGGCGGTGGGGGCTCTGGTCGTTAACAGCCTTGTTGAGAGATTATGTCACTGACTGGCCATAAAATTCACCCGTTTAAAGTGTACAATTTCAGTGTTTTCTGGGTACATTCATGGCTTTGTACATCCTCACCCCTTTGTATAGCTCATACCCCAAAAGGAAACCTCATTGGCATGAGCTGTCACTCCTCACTGCTGTGTGACAGCACCTGCCCGCACAGGCTGATGGCTGCTCGAGGCTGGGAGCTCGGCACAGAGGTGGCTTTACGGCCGATTGTCACTTCTTTCTGGAAGGACAGGGCCTGAAGGTGCCCCGCAGGGCCTCTCTGTTTTCCCTGCGCGGTTCCGTTTCCGGGGTGGGAGGGGACCGCTGCCTCACTTCCGAGTTGTGAGTGGTCGGAAGGGGCCAGTTATGCTGGCGGCCCGGCGTTCTTTCTCGCATCCTGGGCCTCGCCTCCCAAGTAGCTGCCTTGTGACTTGTGATGCCCAGGAGCCCCCTAGCAGCCACCGGGGTGCGGGGTCGCAGTGTTGCCCTGCGGCGGGCTGGCGTGTGGGCAGGGTGCGTCTGGAGGGTACATTCTTTCTCTGTAGCCAAAGCAGATATTTTTGCTGCGTGTGAATCATCTCAGGAGTGAGAACAGTGGGCAAGGGGACACGGTCATCACTGTCACCTAAAAGCCTTTACCAAACACCTACTGTGTATGCACCCAGTTTACTATGGTGGTGCCTGGCGTCCCCAGCCCCCCAGCCCCCAGGAATTGGACCTCTTGGACCCTGATCACACACCCAGCACATGCTCCTCAGTGTCTGTCCTCAAGAAGTTTTAGGTCTGTGGGTCGGAGAAAGCCCAGTGGACCGCCACGTTACTGCCAGGGGGCTGTGGTACAGTTACCCGGCTGCTAATAACGCGACAGCGTGCCCTGTGAACTGGGACAGTCGCTGTCCTTTCCCTTCTGCCCGGCAGGATAATCATTCTTCTCCGTTGAATTCACAAGGCTGTCCTGAGCGTAAATGAGACCGAGAATGTGACAGCTCCGAATGTGTGAGTCGCTCTCACATTTTGGGGTCAGATCCCTTTAAGGAGCTGATGAAAGCCTTGGACTTGCACCTCAGAAAAATTACTCTGGGGTGCACACCCGAATGAGTTTGCAAATGATTTCACCGTCACGGTTTTTATGGACATCCTGAAAGCCATCAGGGACCGCTGTGGGGTGCAGGTTAGTAACACCTGAGTCAGAGTTCATGACCTGAAGGGTGTTTTGAAAATCCCAGATGGCAACTCACATTACTATGACTGAGAATTATTCCCGTGTTTGTTACAGAACCTTCCGCCATAAAAAAAAAGTTATTTGTTAAGTGTCCATTATGACTGGGTATTATTTAAATTCTCAAACACCTGGGATCAAACAAAAGCAAGGTGATCTGGCTGTTTCTTCTGTTCTTGAGTGCATGATAAAATAGAATAGAAAACAGTGGCACAGGGGCAGACTTTTTAGAAATATGAACACAAACAAGCCCGTAAGCCCGGCTTTTCGGTGTGACGTCTAGCTTGGCTGTGTACTTAGGGGACTGCGGAGCTCGCAGAGCCGCTTGGGGTGGCTGTGTTAATGCCAGCGCGCTTGTAAAGTGACTTCTGTGGCGCGTAGCAGAGGCTGGGGGCACTGCCCACGGCAGGTTTCCTGAGATGAGGCGGGATTGACAGGCACAGCTTGGTCGCCACGCTGAGGAGGGGGTGGGGAATCTGCTGTGTGTGCAGCCTCTTTCCTGTCCCCCTCCCCCATTTTGGCAGGCAGTGCTGCTGTGGCTGCCACCATCCCTGCCTGGGGGCAGATGTGCCATGGGCCGCCCCATCTGCCCCCTCCGGCCTCGGTGCTCTCTCTGCGCACCTCCCTCGCCGCGCGCCTGACGCGGCGCCTCGGCCAGCCTCTCCGGGGAATGTCCTGTCCTGGGAGGTGTTGCATCACCGCTGCCCAGACTGCCGCTCCTGAGGCCAGTGTCACTCTGACCATGAAAGGGCCGAGACTTGAGTTTCAGGGCCGCTGCGGTGTCTCTGTCCTAGGTGGCCCTTCTCAGATGGACTGGTAAGGTCACAGTACCACCTAGCATCTGTATGGCATGGTGTTTGTTTCCTGCCGTGGCACTTTCTGAGATCCTCCCTTATGCCACCTCGGCACAGGTCACCTTTGAAAGCACAGCATTGAGCAAGGCCCTCTGTTCACTTGTCCACAGCTCTCAGGGTGGCCTGAGATGGGGCCTAGCAGGTGACGGCAGGACCACTGTGTGCCCAGGTGAGTTTCACTGATGCTGCAGCGTGGTGATCAGCCCCAAGTCCCCACCCGCTGCATTTGGGATGATGGTCTAGTGATGGGCTCTCTCAGCTACTCGGTCTCCTTGTCCGTGTGGTGGGAACGGCCACACCTAGTTCCTTGGGGTTACGTGGGGATTAAATGACAAAGCAGAGAGACTACAAAGTTCAGGGGTCCCCAAGAGCAAAGTTCAGGGGACACTCATGAGATAATTTGTTAAAAAGACTTACAGAACTTCCTGGAAGCTGTTATAATCGCAGAGACTTTGAAATAATAAGATGAGTTCTGCATGCAGAGCTTCCGCTTGTCCTCTCCCAAGGGAATCAGGCAAAGTGCCCACATTTCCTGGGTGACAGTGCATCTGAGTGTCACTCAGCGGAAGCTCACCTGAGCCTCGGTGTCCAGAGCTGTCACACTGGGGCCGACCTCAAGTCTCCAGCCTCTCTGGAGGTCAAACTGATCCCGCCGTCTGGCCCAGAGCCCCCACCGTAATCCACATTGTTGGACTACGTGTGGCCCAAGGCCCCAGCTAAATGGACGCTCATCAGGCGAGACAATCCAAGGGCTTGGAGGTCACCTAGAGCCAAGGGCGAGGCAAAGGCCGGCCCTCTTTCTGGGTGAGGTCAGTTCTTGACTTCACAGGGACTGTGCCTGCAACGTGGTCCACTTCTGGGAGTTGCTGTGAGCTCTCAGATTGATGGCCAAGGGTCATGGTGAGGGAGAGTGGCTTTGATTTTTCTTTCTGTCTCTCTCTTCTTTAATTTTGTCTGTGCTCTTGGGAGGGTGTCCCTCCCCTTGCCTATTTGAAGTTAATATCAGGGTTTTGCCAAATAATAATGCCTCTTGTTCATGTGATGCTTTACACTTGCTGGGCTCACGTCTGCTTGTTGGAACTTCACAACAACCCAATGAAGTGGGTGGACAGGTGTCATTGTCCCCATTTTACAGGTAAGGCAGTGACATCCGAGGCGGCTCTCTGAGTCACCAGGTCTCAGGACTGACCGTAGGAATAAAGGCAGCAGCCCCCCTGTATCCTCCACCTCCTTCTGCTGACCTTCTGAGCCCTGTCACTCTGGTTTATGTGCCCGACCTTGAACCAGATGGGCCTGGGTTCAGCTCTGGCTTCTGCCACACCCAGGCTGCGTGATCTTGGGCAGATTCTTTCACTGCTCCCCGGTCCAGTAGGATTGGTGTCCGAATCACATGAAATCAAGCATGTGAAGGGTGGCTGATGTGGAATATTAGTACTAGGAGTAACACTATTATTACTGCTGCAGCAACAGCCACAGTAGCTTGCTAAGCATTTTGCTAGGTGGGTAAGAAATTCAGGAGGAGATATCGAGGATACAGAAAGGGCAGCTTGTGGCATAACCACTGGTCATTTTTAGATAATGGCCAGGTAATTGCCTGTGTAGTCTCTGAAGCACTGTTTTTCACTCCCAACCTCCCTGCAGCTACGGGCTGTCTCTACCCTGCGTGTCCTGCCGCCTCTCACCTGGGAACCCCCTGCACCTCCTTCACAGGCCAAGCCCTCCCTGACACCCCGATTCCACTCCTGCCTTTGAAGCCCTTGCACGTTTGGTTGGCAGTCTGATCGCTGTGTGCCCCTTCTGCTGGGCCCGGAGCCACGAGAGGGCAGAAGCTGAGGTGTTTCTTTCTCAGGTCCCGCACAAATGCAATGCAATCGTGGCAGCCGGGTGGTGTCTTCTCTAGGCTCCAGGCGATGGTCCCCATTTTGGAGGACACCGGCCTTGGTGCCCTGGCTGCAGTGCTCACAGCCCGAGGGACTGCAGCCCCTGCACCCTAAGGGCGATGTTGGAATGCACGAGTGTCACTCTGGGACGTCATTTCTTGCCCTTGTCAAGACTGGTCCCAGATCTGGGCCAGCCCTAAGCTCTGCATGCTGCTCTCCAGGCCTGGGAGGGGCGGTCCCTGGATGGAGGATAGCTGCTGGGCCGTTGCTTCTAACACATTGGACCTGGTTTCCTTCGACTTGCTTTCTCCTGGGTGGGCACTAACGTAGCAGCGCCCAGGCAAAGCCTCTACGGCAGAGATTTAAGAACGTCCAAACTGAAGGCCCCCAGTTTTAACCCCCGTAATCCCGGCTCGTGGCCCTCTTCCCCCTTCACTGGATGTCTAACTCTGGAACACCCCACCCCTTCTTGCAGAAGTGAACCAGCTCTGGTCCTAAGCACCCCTCTCGAGCCTAGGAGAGGGAGGCAACACTGCGGACCTCAGACTCGGGTGGGGTGGGTTCCCCTGGCTGGGCTGTTCCACCTGTGGCCCCGCAGGCGTCAGGGTTCGGCCTGAAGTCAGTAGTGATTATCAGGCTTGCTGAGAGGACGGGTGAGATTACGTCTGTACGGGCACACCTCTCAGGTGGCTTTTCTCAAGGCTCTTCAACAGGATCACGGGTGCCAGGGTCCTTGCCGGACGGTCTACTCTGTCAGGATCCCTGGCTCCCTTCCCTCCTTGTCTTCTTAACTTCGTCACCACTCAAAAATGCAGCAACGGTAGGCTCCGAAACGAAGCTTGCACCGCTGGCAGTGTCCTATTGGGAAGCAGGGCTCTTGACGACTTGCTCGAAGTCATTCTTGGGACCTCTTCCCACCCTCCTAGCTCTGGAGCTGGTTCCCGGTGTCTGAGTTCTGCCCATGCCAGCCCCACCTGGGCATTTCTTAGGGCAGATCAGTGACCCTGCTCCCACCCTTCACCCCTTGCTGGGGAGGCTTCTCGTGTAGGGATGAGCCGAAGTACGAGACAGAACCACGGGGCACAGAGCTGAGAGAGTTGTCAGAGTGGCTTCCAAATACTTTCCTGGTGGGGACACTTTTGGAGATGGCTGCCCCTGGATAAATGAGCCCCGGATACGGCGAGGAGGCGCACAGCACGGTTCGTGGTCACTATGGGTAGAGTCGCCCGGGCAGGGTTAGCGCCTTGGTGTGTGCGCCTTGCTTAAGGTCGTGGCAAATCAGGGGTGCAGCCTCGTTCATGATCCCCGGGCATCTGATCTGTGGTTTCTGTTTAGCCTGAGAAACACTGGCCACACACCTCCCACACTTTCGTGACTCAGCACTTCCTGGCTGCCTTTCGTATGCCTGTGACTTTGCAGAGTGCCCACCAGCTGCTGCTTAAAGATGGTTGCATTTAAAGCAAGGACGTAGGCATGTTTTCTCCCCAGAATTTTGGTTTCCTGTCTCAAAAGAACTGTCTCCCCTGGGGCTCAGCCAGTCAGAGGGTGTGGGTGTGATGTTTTAACCATACCTGCTTTGTCTTGACTTTTCAGTGCACCTAGGGATGCATTTATAAACCAAATTCACTGTATCCAGTCCTTCCTAATTTTTTCTTTACATAAAAATAAAATCACCCCCTCTTCTATTGACTGAGGAGATAATTTTTATTATTCACTGAAGGTCCCTACAAGGGGGGAGCCCCCCCAAAACTGGTGTATTGATAAAAAATTGTGTATTTATTCTTACCTGTTTAAACTTCAGTTACCTTCAAAATACTCGTTGTTTGATGCAATACATCTATCGAGATGCTTTTTCCACCTCTCAAAGTGGTTTATGAACTCAGATTGTGATGCCTTTTAGTGCTTCTGCGTTTTTTGTGTCACCTCTTCCACGTCGGCAAAACGTTTCCCTGTGAGGACCTTTTTCTTCCTGGGGGAAAATGTTGCTTGGGGTGAGATTGTGTGAACACGGAGGCTGGGGGCACAGGGGTCATGCTGTTTTTGGTCAAAACCAGCAGGTGGGCAGGTGAGTTGTCATGGCGGAAGAAGCAGTCATCTGTTTGCCACAACTCAGGCGTCTCCTCCGCTGGAGCACTGATGGAGATGGGTTTCTAGAACACTCACCTAGTGGGGGAAGCCTGTATTACAAGGGCTCTGCCCTCCAGAAGATTATAATAACTCCAGTTTGGGGTCACCCCTTGTACATAGAGCTGCCTTAGTCTGGCTCAGGGCTCTTGAAATCTTGCCCTATTCATAAGAAGGGTTATGACCATGAAGACTTTGTAGGAATCTGCAATCTGCGAGGGTGTTTGTTCAACAAACATTTCCTGGGAGCCTTCTCTGTGTTAGCATGTGCCAGGCACTGTCCCAGACACTGGGCATCCTGCAGTGAGCAGAACAGACAAAATCCCTGTTCTTATGATGCTGCATTCGTCCACAGCCTCCTCGCAAGGTAGGGTTGTTTTGTTGAGCTGCCTGATCTCTTGACATCTCACACTTTACATCAGGGAGGAACACTTGTGAAGAAAGTAGGGAAGACAGAACGCCTTCTATTAATAGATAGAACTAACTGGATTTGAGGGCTGAGCTGGTGGGGAGGTAGAGTGGAGCTTGAAAGAGCTTCAGCGTCAGTGAATTCCAGCCTGGGTGACTTCCTGGCTTTGGGCAACTTGATCTGTGAAATTTTGGTCTCTAAAATGTAACATAATTGTCACGGCAGGATGGTTGCAAAGATGAGCTGAGATTGAGTAGGTCAAGCCCCTGGCCTGAGTATGGTGGCCATGGAGCTACGAGGCTTCCCAAATAACACCCCGCATAGCCGGGAGAAAACCGGACCCAAAAGCCCACCCCTTTTGGTGTCCCCAGCCCTAGCTCTCCTGTCTCCCGCCCGATCCCTGCCCAGACTTGCTCCAGCCTCCTCGATCCTCAGCAGCGCAGACTTCTCTGGGAACTGGAGAGCTCAGACAGCCTGGCATTTCTGGCCAATTGCTGAGCTGGGACAGGTTTATCCTCAAGGTCAGGGCCAAGGAAGAAAGTATGGTTGGAGGCCCCAGGGTCACTCAGAAAGGAGGCTACTTAGGATTTTGTAAAAATCTATGGTGTGGGTGTATGTGGTTGATGGCCTTGAACGTGAATTGGGTTTGGAACAGTGTTGACCTTGGAAGGTTAGGATGCTTTTGTTTCAGATGGGTTGCATAGTGTAGGACTCCAGGCTTGTATGGTGGAGAAAAATCTAAAAAATTTTTTGAGGTTGGGTGTTTTCAGACCAGTCAAACCCATATGGGGTGGGCAGAGCTGGGCCCTGAGTTAGTACCAGCTGGATTGAGTGTTTCGTGGGCAAGGGTGGAGTCTGGGGAGATAAGGTTGAGCAAGGCCCAGCTGGAGAGGGAGGCTGCAGGGGACCTCGTGGGGGCTCAGTGTGGGGAGCTGCCTTTATAATGGCCCGTAAACGAGATGGAGCCCACCTTCCCTCCTGGCCCTCCGCAGGGCTTGGCCGGGAGTTGGGAAGCAGGCCGTTGGTAGCCACCTTGACCTTCGATGGAAGTGGGCTGGGCTGAGGTGACTTGGGTCCTTCTTAAGCTTCATCGATCTCCTTACTCAGAATGACAGCAGTAGATACAACATCATTATTTGTATGAAAACACAAGAACACTTTTGCTCCAAGGGATACTGTTCGAGGGAGAAACACAAAGAGAATTATGTCACCTCTGCCATGATGGCCTTTGCAGAGCAAGAATTGCACCAGGATGAAAGATCTTCAGAGACCATGTAAAACTCTCAGGGTGGAGGAGGTAGAGAGAGAGAGAGAGAGAGAGAGAGAGAGAGAGAGAGAGAGAGAGAACGCGCACGTCCACGCTGTGGTAGAGAGATGTGTAGACGGCATGAAATAATCTGTGCATCTCCTCAGTGGTAAACCCCTGCTAGCCCATGACACCCCATGGCAAACTGAAGCCTGGTTGCTGTCACTCCTTCCTTGCTTGTCCCGTGCTGTGTGCCACCTCCCCAGGTGCTGCTCCCTGCAGGCTACTGGGTTCCTGGGCTCTTGCTGGATTTGACCAGTGAGAGGCACCCATGGGAGCTTGGAGGGTGGAGGAAGATGTCGGGGTATTTCTGCTTCCCCTCGGTGGCCGATGGCTTCCAGGGCTCGATCCACCCACATCTGCCCCCGCCATCTTTTATTTACATTCTTACCTGTTTAACAGATTTTCTGGATTAAATTCTCTTTTTTCTAAATACTTGGAGTCGTTTCTCTTTACTTGGTTGAGTCCTGACTAATATAGCCATCCTCCTCCTCTCCCCCCCTTAGATGGTCACTTCTCTGTTCTAACCTGGCACATAACACTCTGTAGTTATGTCATTGCATAGGTGTCTTCTCCAATAGCCACGACCTCCTCAAGGTAGGCATCATTCCTAATTCAATGCCAAGTCATTATCATCTCCCCATAGCTGTTACTTATGATGCACTCAGCTAATCTTTGATGAATAAATGAAAGATAACATGTGGTGGGGGCTGAAAGTGTATGAGAAAATCAGAGTATGCAACAAATCAGAGATTGCAAATTTTGTGCAATCGTCAGGATTCACCATGTGGAAATAGTGATGTGTACTCCCCTGTCCCCCATTAAAAATAGTAGTAATAAACTAAGCTTACAGTCCAGAATATATATTTTTAAATCATAAATTTGAGGGTGTGTCAGTTATCTACTGCTACATTTCAAGCCACCCCAGAATTTAGTGGCTTAAAAGAATTTACTGTGTCTCATGATTCTGTAGGTTGGTACTTGAGTTGGTTTCAGCTGGTCTTGCCTGGGCTCACTCATCACTACATTTGGTACTGGGTCTGCTGTGACTGCCTGGTTCTGGATGACCCGACTCACGTGTCTGGGGCCTCCTGAAGCGAAGGCTTGGAAGTTACGAAGTGTTCTGTGTATTCTGTGCCAAAGCAAGTGAACCAGCCCAGGCCAGATTCAAGGGATGGGGACATTAGACTCCACCTCTTCATGGGAGGGGCTTCAAAGAATCTGTGGCCAAAGGTAGTCTACCACATAGTAGTTATTCTCATTACAAGACGTCCTTAAATAGAGCCTCCTAGAGAAGATGTAAAAGGTGACTCAAGTAACGCAAGGCCCACAAAAGAACATCCACGTTCACTGATTTTCTTAGTTCTTTGTGTAACCACCAGATGGCGGCATTGCTCAGTTAACCTGGAGTAGTTCAGGGTCAGCACCAGATTCCACCTGGAGATGCCCTCGAAATGGAGGGAATCCTATGATTTTGCGTGGATGGATGAGGGCTGGGCAGGGCTGACTATGAGGGCACCTGGGACGAGCACTGTAATGGGCACTGGCTACTCCTTTGGAAAAGGAAACACCAACTCTTCCCCCCTTATTCTTATAGAGCTGTTGTGGAAATAAGGATCAATGAAGCCTCTCGTCTCCCAGCATGGGAGGTTCTGCAAATATTTGCAGATAAGATGCTGCAAATACCACCTCATCACAACAGACACAATCACAAAGAAATATTGTTTGCAGTAATGTTTGCAAATTCATGAACTGCCTATCGAAATTGCACTGTATTGATTTGATTACAGTGTCGTAACTAATGCTGTACCAGCGCTTTCTCTGCAACATTAGAGTTGTTTGCAAACTTAAAAATGACAGTGTATGCAAAAACTGATGGCATCTGCTTAAGCTCTGTAATCTAGTTCATGTCGTGCCATTGTCGGGTCCTGGTTTTGATAACGTCGTGTGGTGTTATGTCAGATGTACTATGGGGGCAGCTGAGTAATAGAAACAGAGACCTCCCTGTGCTATTTTTGCAATTTCTTGTGAGCCTATAATTATTTCAGAATAGAAAATAAAAAACAAAACTCTCTATAAATAACTCCCACCTGGTTGTGTATTACTGGTATGTGCATTGTTGTCTGAGACAAGAGGGTTGAGTATGAATTTAAAAAAAACTGTTTTTGTTTTTTCTGCTGGAGTAGCACTGTCTCTTCCCCCTTCAAATCCATTGGCCACATCTGCAGACTCTCAAAGCCCCTGCAAGATCAGCGATGATCCATGCGGGGGACCTGGAGCAAGGCCGAGGAGGTGCACTCGCCTCCCTTCTTCCCTGCTGCCCTTGGAGCACGTTTCCATTTGGTGTTTGAATGATGTCTTAACCACACTCCTCTCAGGCTCCTAGGAAGGAGGCTGACCAGACGTTCAGTTTTAAACGGGACAAAAAACAGATACTGTCCCATTTCAAACGGGACGTGTGGTCAGCCTAGTGTCACTGGGCTAAATTCAAGGTGTCAGTAAGCTGACCAGACATCCCATTTGAAACGGGGTAGTACTGTTGTTTTCTGGCCTGTTTAAAACAGGACATCTGGTCAGCCTAGTAGGAAGGCACTTTTATTTCCATTGTGTGGACAGGAAACTAGGTCTGAGGGGTTGAGGGACTTCCCTGAGGTCAAAAATCAGTGATGGACCCAAGGCCAGCATGCAGGCCTTGATTTTTATCCTAGGTTACCCTTAGTGATTCCTAAAAAAAGGGGAAAAAAGAACTTTTTAAGTGAAGTAATAAAACTTCTTTTGAAGTTTACATGTTTAAACCCTAAGCCATTCTTTCATGTTTTTGTTTATTGGCTTGCTCTATTAAAACGCAGCCTATAATGTTCACGCTGTTTGAAGTAGAGACAGGAAACTTTCTCATGAGTAAGTGGAGAAAGTGGTATTAACTCCCCCTCAACCTCCCATCAATCAGAAGACAATAGGTAGCAATTGGTTTAATAGTCCTGTGGCTAAACGGCGATTCCTGAGATTGAATCAAAAGGCAAAAGGAGGCTGTTAGGTTTTGCTGAGCAAAAGAACCGGTTCGGGGGGGAGGGGTGTGTGTGTGTGTGTGTGTGTGTGTGTGTGTGTGTGCACGCTCGCACGCTCGCATGTGTGAACTTTTCAGTTAAAATACAAAGTTAAACCTGAAAAACGTGGATCGCTTCCAGCATGCAGTTCAGTTTCCATCAGCCCCGTGAGCCCTGGGGGCAGGCTCTGCCCGGAGTCCTGCCTGGGGTCCTGCCCACGGCCTCGCGGTGGAGACAGAGAGGAGCGCGCGTGACGTCACCGAGAACAATGCAAGGCGCCACTCCGTTGTGCCAGGTTGTTTCCGGCTCCGCGGGCCACTGAGGCCTGGGTCACTCAGCAGAGGCGTCAGGGAGGGTGCGCTGGACTTGGGCTGGGCGTGGAGACGTGAGCAGATAGCGCTCTGCTGACTCAAAACGCGATGAAAAACTGGATCTCAAAATCAGCTCTGCTCACCGCGCTTGCAGCTGCGTGCTTCTGGAACGATTACGTCTATCTTCTCAGCTCGGTCCCCCCCGCCCCCGCCTGCTTCGTGGTACAATACCTGTAACCTAACACTTATTATTTTAACCATGGTAAATGTTGTGGCTTTGGGGTGCCCCCGTCATTCGCAGAACGTGCAAGAATTCATGAGGCATCAAGCTGTAGAAGTTAGAAAGTTTTACTGAAAGAGAGAGTTTCCCTGCCTGTGGCCGAGGCTGAGGGTTGGCTCTTCTCACGCAGGAGAAGTGCAGGCAGCTTCTGCACCACCAGGATGTGGTGGTCGCCTGTTAAAACCTGCAGGTGGGGTCGGGGCAGCATGGACTTGTCCCTGCAGAGGGCCAAGCCCAGGAAAGCCTGTTTCCCAAGGCCAGGACCGCTGCTGTGTGATGTCAGAGCTTGCTAACTCAGGCGCACCTGGTTCCTGCTCGCCCCTCCAGCTCATTTTTGCTAACTCCTACCCGGTCTCATCAGTAAGGGTGCCCAACTCAGTGCCATGAAGTACATTCATAATGATGTGCAGCCATGAGCCTGTCTCATTCCAGATCTCTGTCGTTGTCCACAGAGGGGACCCTGCTCCCTCCTCCCTGGTTAACCACCGATCTGTTTTCTTTACTGTGGGTTTACACATTGTGGATATTTTGTGTAACTGGAGCCTCGCAGTACGTGGCTTTTTGTGCCTAGTCCCTTTCGGTCTGTACGGTATTTTCAAGAGCCACCCATGTCGTTGAGCCTCACTTCCACATTCTGAAAAATTACTTTGTAAAAAACACCGTGGGGCATGACTAGGAGAAGAAAAGAGTCCACGGCCTTCATGGTGCTTGTGTGCTAGAGAAGAGAGGTGTGCACCTGCTCATTCTGGTGCAAAGTGGTGACACTAGTGACATAGGGAAGAGCACCAACAAGTTCAGGGGCGGAAGCATGCGTGGTGTGTTTGGGTGGATGTGGGAGTCTGGGGTGGCTGACGCATAAGACCTGTCGGGAGACGAGGTGAGAGATGAACCCGGTTCAGAGCCTTTCTGGGAATTTTGGACTTAGCGACAAGTAGGGGCCATTAAAGGTTTTGAGTAGCGGGGTGAAGTGTTCTACCCTGCTCTTCAGGACGCAGGCTCCTGTGGGGCTGGGGGTGGTGGGAGGGGATATCAGCATAATCTGGGTAAGAATGCTGAGCAGGGCTTTGGCAGTGGGGGTAGCCAGGAGTAGAGGGGTTCACTACTCACGGTGCAGACTGACTCTGAAGCATTCGGCCTCTGCATGGATACAGGGGCTGAGGTGGGTGAGGACGTGAAGATGGGTCTGAAGGATTCAGTAGTAAGCCCCCCAGGCCCGCCTCTCTCCTGTCTGCTTTGTCCTGCACGGGGCTGGCTGTGTCCCGAGATAGGTTGCGAGGTAATAGGGGAGTTTTAGTGACACCGTAAGGGAAGGCTTTATGGGTCTTTCTGGCAGAGCCCAGCTCATGGCTTATCCTGTCTTCTCAGCTTACCCTGGTCCTGCGAGCCAACCATTTCGGGATTTTCATTCTTTGGCCCTAGTACAGACTTCCCTTAGGGGCTTTGGACTTTTCAGGGACTAAGCAGACTGTCTCCTGTTCCTGGCCCATGCTGCAGTAGGACTCGGGACCACAGTGCTTCTCCCCATTTTATGGATGAGGTACTTAGAGATTGAAAGGTTGCCTATGATGATATGCAAGTAAGTGGTGGGGCTGAGACTTGAACCCAGGACCCCGCTTCGAGAGGAGCCTACCCTCCTCTCCGCGGCCTGCACCACCTCTCACCTTCGCACTGTCTGTGGCTGAGGAGTGGGCCGCCGCCTTTGGTCATCCTGGTTTTACCCCCAATGTGAAGCATTCCTCGTTTCCAGCTGCTTACTTAGACCAGGCTGAGGAGAATTGGGGGTGGGAGTGGGAGCACACGTCACCTCGTCTCCAGCCATTCACGTTCCTCCGTGGACCTCGGGTAAGTGAGCTGATGACTCAAGGGGAGTAGCCGGTGGCTTAGCCAGTGGCAACGGGAGCAGGAGCTTGAGCATAAGAAAGAAGCCTGCTCCTCCCTTCCCTAGCACAGGTACATTCTCTCAGGACGGATTGGAGGTCCTAGCGGTTTTGTGTATACAGCCTTGGGGGGACTCTGCTGGCCACATTCCCGGGAATCGCATTCTTGCTGAGAAGCCAGGTGTGTGGCATCACTCCAGCTGAACCGTGAGAGCAGCCCAACCCGCCCCCCACCAGCCTCGGGACTGCAGCTCTGCACAAAGCAAGGGGTCCTTGTACACCCAGAAAAATCAGGGACCCGTGCAGGAGCTGGTTAATCTCTCCAGCTGTGGGATGAACAAGGAGGGAGAGAACAGTCTCCAGAGGATAATCGAACCCCAAATCCCTAAAGATTTTACTTTTTAAAAATCAGAATCCTTCTGTTTCCTTCATGAACCCCCAGAGCCTCACTGTGTGAGCTAACCATGAAGTGCAGTGTGTGTACACACACACGCACATGCACACACACAGAGAGAACACTTATCTTAAAACTGTCTGGCCAAATGTTGCCCCAGCATCTACTGCTTTTGCTAGGGTCAGAGAATAAGGAAGCATAAAAATAAATAACAAATAGAGGCGTTTGCTGAGTTAGGTCAGCAGTCCGCAGACATTTATTGTGCATTTACTGTGTGACAGGCACTGTGTTGTGGTGGATGGAACGACATATGAGGTTTTTAGGCCTTGCTCTGAAGGAGCTTACTAGCTGGGAGGATGCCATTCAAGAACATGAAAAGTTGCCACCCCATGGTCAACATCTTGCTTGGCAGGGAAACCTTAGAAGCATTCCCCATGAGAGTCACAAATAAGGTAAGGACACTAGATATCACGTCATGCTGGAGGACCTGGCCGATGCAAGGAGACAATAAAAGTAAATGAAGCTATAAAGATCGGAAATAAGAGACAAAGTTGTTATGTGAAGATTATATGTGATTGTGTACCTTCAAAATCCAAGAACTTTCTAAAGTTTTATATCTCTTAGAGGAGGTAAGAGAGTTGCATGCAGAGTATGGTGTCAACATACAAAAAGCAATAGCTTTCCTTTGCAAGAACAATAACCTATAGGAAATACTACAGGAAAAAATGTATTGTTCACATAGCAACTAAACTGTATGGTACCTAGGACTAAATGAAATAAAACACACATAGGCTTTCATGGAGAACATCTTAAACCATTACAGAATATGTAAGTGGGCAATGATATGTTCATAGGTGGGACAGACTATTAGCATAAAAGCATCATATTTAAGACAATTCTAATAAAAACCCCAATAGGATTTCTCTTTGAGTGACACAGAACAATTCTAAAATTCATTTGGAAGAAAAAGGTGCATAAATAGGTCTGATACTTCTAAAAGAAAAGAAAAACAGTAAAGAGATCAATAAAACAGATTAGAGAGCAGAGAAACAGATGTAAGCATCCCTGTGAACTTGGCATGGGGTCGAGGTGCATATGAACCAGTGAGAGAGGCTGAGCTCTGCCGTGAGTGACTCATGCTGTGACAACTGGCTTTTTCTAGAAAACGATTAGATCTTTATTGCACAGCATACGCAAAGGTCAACGTTGGGGCTAACCCTAAATGGGACCGTCAGAACTTTAACACTGTTAGAAGACAACTCCAGGACAGTGTCTTTATGACCTCTGGGGTTGAAAAAAATTTCTTAGAAAAGATCCAAAAAGCACAACTCAGAAGTGAAAATGTTGATAAATTTGACTATGTTAAAAGATTATTATTTACGGTTGTGTCGTATAAGAATACGGCTCAGTAGTGTAGACACAGAGGCCTCTGGCCACGGAGGGTGGGGAGGGGATGAGACAGGGGGTTCAGCTTTATCCATAATGTTAAAGGTGAGGAAACATTAACGTGGGGTACCGTATTTTGCGGCATATAATGCGCTCCTGTGTATAATGTGCACCCACGGTTTTGGCCCAAACTTTCAGGGAAAAAAATTTTACATTTTAATTTTTTGAATTCAAAGTTTTACTTGTTTATATTTAGGTACTTGTTTTTTGTATTATACAGGAATTTTAGCATTTATTTTTCAACATATTGTACAAGAAATTTTATGTTACAATACAAAATGCAAGAATAAATTTAACAATAAAAAACTGATTGTTGTATTTCAGGGTATTATTTTGCATATAGCTATCATTATTGATTTCTAGAGTTACACTTTTAACTCATAAAACATAAATGAAAGAATTTAAAACATACAGATATGGACTTGGTACTGCCCATATATAATGCACATCCTTTCCCCACCTCACAAATTTGGGCGAAGAAGTGCGCATGATACATGGCAAATATGGTAATTCTGGATGGTGGGACTATGGGAGCTTGTGATAGTTAGAAGTGTTTTTGTATGTGAGTTTGCTTGCTTCATCAGCACATATACTAAACATAAAAAAAAAGAGAACGAAGCAACTGCCAACACAGATCGGCACGCAGCCTGGAAGCTGGAGTTGCAGTCAGGAGATCGTGAACGAGAACCTTCACCCCGGAAAACGAGGATTGGGCTGACTGCCTGTTCAGGCCCTCAACCCCGCCGGCTCTCACATTGCTCTCCTCTCCGTGGGAGAGGTTACAGCTGCTAGAGGAGCAGAGAAGGAAGTATGCTCTGTCACAGAAGTGATGGTGACAGCAGCGTTCAGTTCTTACTGGCCTGACCTTTCAGTTCATAGGCCCTGCCTGGTTTCTGTTAAGCCCTAGACCTCGTCAGGGTGGATCTGGGTGCCCTGCGTGATGTGTGCTCCCCACTGCGTGACAGATTCTTAATTAGCCGGGCTGAGTAGGAGCTGCTGCTGACATTGTCGTACCAGCTTAATTGGTCTCCATTATTGCTCTGGAGTCATAGCCTGAAAAAGAGCCAAGAAATACACCTTTGTGTGGTGGCGTGGGGGAAGGGAGGATGGCAGAGGTCTCTAGGGCGGGGCCGGTGTTTTGATCAAGGTGTCTATCTGCAGGCTGATAATATAGAAACACTTGGAATCTGACCTCAGTTATGGACTTGCAGGCCTGTCCTGCCTCAGTTTTCTCATCTGTGAAGTGGGACTGACCAGAGACCAGAACGACACATGGGATCATTTCCTTTTTGCAGAGAGAAGGCATTGAAAACACAAAGAGGTGGTGGTGCATTTTCCCACCGGGTCTGTGTGTTCATAACTACAGTTATCACTGCTCTCAATCCAAACAGGGAGTAACCGAGATCTCAAGTCATCTGAAGTAATTTGTGTGGGTGTACAGATTCTTCGAACTCTACGTGACGTTCCTGTAAAACCGGTCTGGGTGCCAGATGACAGGGAAATCCGAGTTGAAAGGCAAGGTATCCTCTAATGCCCCTCTTTGCTACAGGAACGAATTTGAAGAGACTCAGCTGAGTATCTAAACTGAGAGGTAGTTGTAGTAGCAGGATCAAATTGGGGGTGTAGACACATGCACACTCTCCCCATTTGTCTCGATCTTTCTACTGCAGACCCTGAAGAAATTCATACTCTTTCCTCTCCCTGCCTCACTCTTATCTTTCCCCCTCTCATCCGTTCTCTCACCCTTTGCTTCATTTAGCCATCTCCTCTTGGCATCTTCTGGGTTCTTTCCCTGCAAGGGGGCTGGGAGGCTCCGTTCTGCTGTCCCAACAGTGTTTTGCAGGATGTGCACTAGCCATGCTGTACCGTGAACCCACTGTGGCTATCTGTGACTTAAACACTTCCAGTGAAAATGGCCACGCTTTTTGAAACCCGTGTTTCCCAAAGTTCTGGCAGACATTTGACTTGGTAGCTTGGTAACTTCATCACTAGCTTGTTGACACCTGTGAAGGGAGTGTTCTCATTTAAGAGGGAAAAGCTGAGAGGGGGACCTGGGACAAGGGGACATTGCCCAGAGACGCATGCAAAGTTCCCATGGTTTCAGTGACCAGTGTTGGAAATCTTGTGCTGAATGGCAGTTTTATCTGTTCAGAAAATATATAGAAAATGAGCAATAAACGAAGTTGCTCTTTAAATATTTTTGTGTATTAAGATAACATTGGCTTCTGAAAAACTCTGTGGATTTATTTCTTAAGCTGCGGCTGCTGCGTGCGTGCCTCCCTCTCCACCACCTCTGCCTGCCCCCAGGCTGAGCAGCGCTTCCTCTCCCCCAGTTCCTTGATTTGCAGCAATGCACCCGCCCGCCCCCTGCCCCCGTAATGCTATTTCCCTTTAGTATGATGCATGACTCTTTGAGGTTTTAGCAGCATTATCTTTGGCAAGCATCTCACTGGGAAGCCAGGTCCAGGCTTGGTTCTGTGTCTTGTTTTTTAATCCCTGCTCTTGCACATTTGAATGGTATCTTTGCATCAATATAAATGGAGAGTATTGCAAAAGCACTGCTAGTTACAGGCACTCACACATTTCTGGCCACTGGCCTGTCCTTAAATGTGCAACATAGTGAGAGGCAAAGGGAGGCAGACTCAGTGCTGGGGCCATCTCATTGCAACAGACAGAGCCGGGGAATCTTTCAGATGCATTTGTGACGACATACGGAGTGTGTGTGGCAGGAGGCGAGTTAAACAGTAGACTTTGCTCTTTTGGGAAAGCAGAGGTAAAAGTTATTATCAATGAACTGTCTAGATGAAGTCACTGTGACTTTGGGTAAATCATTTGGTTTCATTAGACTTCAGTTGCATCATCTGTAAACTGGGCATAAGGATTTACTTGTCTGCAGCCAGGAGGCTGGCTGAGATGGAGAACTCCTCTATGGACTTTTGAGATAGATGGGAGAGAAGGGACATAAAGTGTAGTTGAAAGGGATAAATATGTGACTTTTTCCAATCATCTTCTATTGTAGAATGTTGCAGGCCCACAAAAAATACATGAAGCATTTATGCAGAGTTTAACAAACAAGGCGAATACCTATATGACCCTCACCAGGGCGATAATGGGGTGCTGCTGGCTCCCCGAAGCCTCTGGGGGTCTCTGATCCACCCAGGCCCCTTCCCCACTCACACTTTCGTGGCAGCTTCCTCGCGTTTCTCCTTAGTTTTAACCACCTGTGTTCCCCCCACTACCCTGAAGGCTATGCACTCTCCCTAGTCTAAAAATTACAATATTTGTACTTTGAGTTTAAAGTTTATCAACACTTCCCATTGGGTAATACCAGGTCCTTGGAGCACTCTGAAAACATTGATTCCCCCCTTGCTTATTTTCCCTCCTTGTTGTGTGTTTCAATTCTCTCCATATTTTTTAAGAAACCACAAAATATATTGTTCTACTCATTCAGCATACATTCAGATCTACTTGTGCGTCTGCCACCGCCTTCCATCTGGGATTCCTTTCCTTCTGCCTGACGGACAACCTTTAGAATTCCCTTTGCTGGTGATGAGCTCTCTCGGTTTCTGCATGCCTGAACACGTCTGGATTTCACCTTCATTGCAGAAGGGCAGCTTCCTATGGCCGTGGAAAAGAACACAATGACTTAGAACAACACACATGTATGCTTGCCCAGTTCCAGAGGCCAGAAGCCCCAGATCAGCGCCACTGGGCTAACGTCAAGGTGCAGCAGAGCAGTGCTGGCTCCAGAGGCTCCAGGGGAGAATCTGTGTCCTTGTCATCTCCAGCTCCTAGAGCTGCCTTCCTTGCACACCTTGGTTCATGGCTTTTTTCTCCATTTTCAAAGCTAGTCTCACAGCATCTTCAAGTCTCTGTCTTCTTGTGTCACATCAAAGCTCTTCTGTGTCACATTTCCCTTTGCTTCTCTGTGACAACACTTATGATTATGGTTAGAGCCCACCCAGAAAATCCAGGATAATATACTCATTGGGGGATCCTTAACTTAATTATACTGCCGGAATCTTTTTTGGGGTGTGGTATAAGGTAACATCTACATGTTCCAGGGACTGTGACCTGAACATCTTTGGGAGCATTATTCTTCATCGCATAGGAGTGTATAGAATTGGTCATTATTTTCTTTCAGTGTACAGTTGACTCTTGAATAGCATGTGTTTGAACTATGCGGACACTTCTGAATAAACATACAATTGGCCCTTTGTATCCCTGGGATTCACATCCACGTATTCAGCCAGCCTTGGCTCAAAAACAGTATTTTTGATCTGTGGTTCCCTGGAGAGATTTGCAAAACTGTCATTCACGTTTTTCATGTAGGAAGCATATATAAACTTAATAAGTCTGTATCTGAAGGCTGTCCAGTCTATTATTGATCTCAGTTGTTTATCCTGGTTTTCAATCATGTTGCTTGATTTCCATTTGTGTCTGATTATCTTTAACTGTTTTGCTGACTGTTGCCTTTAAAAATTATTTATGGACATTACCTAAGGCTTAGAATAAGTGTGCTTTCCCCCTTTTGGCTGCTTTAGGGGCACTACAAGATGGGACCACTTCAAACCAAATTCATTGCACATGTTCTTGGGATGAAATGTGTATGATGGCAGGTCTGTGGCCATATCTTCTCAAGAGTACAGTGGTACCTTGGTACTTGTCATTAATTGGTTCCAGGAGGTGAGATGAGTACCCAAAACAACAAGTACCAAACAAATTATTTCCATAAGGAACAACATAAATAAATTTAATATGTCCCAAACCAAAAATACACAATATGACCACAGAAGCTTAGCTAAGACCACAAGGGGATGTGCACAGGGCAAGAGCTACCCTGTGACTAACGTGCGATCCCTGGTTTCAGCGAGGAAAGGTTTGAGTCATGAGGCGTTCGACACTGACACGTTCTAGCTTGCATGTCGAGTACCAAAGAAATGGTGAGGACTGGGACAGAATTTTCATGTTGAAATGCATCAAGTACCCAATTCGGCAAGTTTCAAAGCAGTCAAGTACCAAGTTCTGACTATTTTATCTGCCTTCTTTTTCCATCGCCTGCTCTGCTTAGGTACAGAGCAACCTTCTGTGGGGTTGGAGTGGACCAGGAGGTGACAGGCTACTTCTGGTTCATCCTGGTGCTGAGAGTATAGCCCTTCAGGACCCAGCTTATGCAATAAAAAGTGCTCCGTCATCTTTCCGTTGAATGTACTCTATGCCTTGACTTTTGTCACCCTTCCCCCGTAGTGTCTTCAAGGCAAAAGCAGCTTTCGCACTCAGATAAGTCTCTTTGGGTTTAAGCTTTCCCCCAAAACTGGCCTGGCAAGGCTGCACTGTCCTTTCAGCTCCTCAGTGCTTTTAAGGTGATTTATCCGAAGTTGTTTTCAGTCCAGAGGGTTTTTCTGAATAATCCGCTACCTGCCCTGCCCTTGTGGGAAATAGCTATTACATGTTCTGTTGTATAAACTTGTGCAGTTGTGTTTAACTATTATATTAGCCTTTAGGAACTTGACAGGGCAAAGACAATCAAGGGAATGCAGGCCCCCGTGTTTCATTCATTTTAGGAGATTGGTAGTGACCATGTACAAGACTGACCTGGTGCAGATTCCTGATGGGCTGTGCCATTGCCATGAGATTGAAGCGCCATCTTGCCTGATTGCTGCTACTTGTTCTTTCCTCAAGGGATAACGTCAATTGGTTGGCTGTTAAATGGCATCCTAGCCTTCGACAAATGACCACTGAAGGAAAACT
Organism: Lyroderma lyra; assembly: GCA_004026885.1. NCBI lineage: Eukaryota > Metazoa > Chordata > Mammalia > Chiroptera > Megadermatidae > Lyroderma > Lyroderma lyra. The sequence goes on along the minus strand of PVJL010000152.1, from coordinate 159,177 downwards.
ACTCTTAGCTGGTTTCCTAACCACCTCGGCCTGGTCCAGAGCTGCCCTGTAGTGGCCAAGGTCCAACCTTTTCAAGTTAGGGACAGTCGTGAGGGAGGTTGGTTTTCCTTCAGACTGCAGAGACAGCGTTAGCAGTGCGTGAGTGGGTACCCTCGGGCTAGCTTTGTGAAACCCACGTCTGGCCCACCCTCAACATCATGTTTCGACCTCTTGGTCTTGGAGGTCTTGGATCAAACCTTTAAAACATTCAATCCCAAATGTCAAGAATGAATTTTTGACCCCTTGGTCCGCTTATCCCAAGTTTGGATGGAGACTTCTGAAATTAAAATCAACATGAGAAAAAGCCTATAAATCATTTGTTGATTCAGGAAACATCAGAAGGACTTCAAAGGTCTGGAAAGCTCCCTGCTGGATATTGTGGAGTCCGTGCCCTCGAAATGCTTATAATCTGGTTCTGTGCGGAGAACTCAAGGACGGTCACCTAAAGAGGAAAAGATCGAGAGGGGCCCCGAGACTGCTTGTGAGAGCTGATCTGTAACGTTTGTTATCCTGTTGCCCGTGAGGTTTGATTTGGCTGATCTGACTGGCTGGTGTTCTCTTCCTTCCCCACACCTCAGGGAGGGTCCCTCCCAAATCTGGGCTCACCTCAGTGAGTGTGATCATCCCACTTGGAAGAGGACCATCTTTTGGCCAAGGTGGAAAAGTGGCTGTAGCAACAGACAAATTGAAGAAAGCCTGAAGGCAGGAACTGCTTTTGCTGCCTATCACCAGGCTTCACGCAGTCTTGGGCAGAGAAACAAAAATTAACTCACGATTGATGCGTCAGCATAGACTCGATTTCCTGGAGATCATTTCAGAATGGATACTGGGATTTGATTAATAAGACATGGCTGGAGTGAAAGATATATTCTCCTTGCCAGTTTTCTTGAAACTCATCGTTCTGCAGCGCTCCCACGCAAGCGAGGTTGGTGCATTTATTAGCTGATGCCACCAGGAAAGCAGTTAGAGCGTCAGCAAAACCGTTGCCCTGTGTCCCTTTAAGGAGAAACCAGCATGAAGTCGGAAGAATTAGAGGGTATGCCGCAGAAGCTCCCCCAGGCTGCTCCTGCCTTTCCTGGCAATCTGTCAGGGTGTTAGCTTCCAGCCCTCCAGCTCCCCTGCCTACGAGGGACCCCTCCGCGTGGCTGTGAGCACACATTCTGCGTGTGCTTGGTTGCGCTTTCTGTGTGCTCCCTACTCTCCTGGCATTGCACGTGCTCGTCCTGCGTCCTTGCTCCTCTGATCCCAAACAAGGGCGACTTTTGTACTCGGCTTGTTTTGGAAATTCAGTAACCTGTGACATGGGGCGTCTTTTCCAGCTTTTGTATCTTTGTACTCTTCTGATGTGTGGCTGAGGGGTCATCAATATAATCCTCTTGCCATTCAAATTTTAAGTGAGGGAGTTCCCTGATGGTGTAGTGGCTTAAGGCTTCAGCGCTGGCACTGTCAGTGCTATGGCCTGGGTTCGATTCCCAGCCAGGGAGCTACCCACATACCAAAAAGCAAAAAAAAAAAAAATAAATAAAGCATTCCTTTAAAAAAAAAACACAAATTTTAAGTGAAATAAGTAATAAAATGAAGTTGCAGTAGACTGATTCCGCCGCCGCCGCCCACCGCCCCCTCTTCCTCCAGAGGGGTAGCGGGAAGCTCTCCGAGAGTGTGGAGGGCACCCAGATACCAGCCCCTTACACGTGGGTTCGGCCCCCTCCTAGTACTTGCTTCTGTGTATACATGTGGAGGAAAACTGATCCGTGCTGGAGCGTGTCTGTACCCGTGTTAGAGCGTATTTTGATCTTTTGGAAAATCAGAGCAGGAAGACGGTACAGGTGCTGGGCACCACGGTGTTGACTGACTGACATGGGTGACAAAAGGCAACCAGCGTTCTCGGAGGAGAATCAGGATGAAGCTGGGTGTCAGCTACTCTGCTCTCACCTGGGCCCTCCCATGACACTCTCTCCTGCGTGCTGTGGATGGAGCGGAGACGGTATCTTGGTCCATGGCAGGATAAGCTGCAGCTGTCTTGGGTGGCTGGTGTCCTGTGATCTCGGGGTGATGGGGTAGACCCTACCATGAGTCATTTATTCAACAGTATTTACTGAGCTCTGCTTGGTACTGTTCTGGCCATTGGCAGGCAGCAATAGAGGAGGCAGACAAGCTTCCTGTTCTCAGGGAGTTTTGTATTTCGGGGAGGGACAGGAAACAGAGAACAAAATAAACAAAGTAATTTCAGGCAGTGGTAAAGGTAGGTTAAGGGGACAGAGTGACCGTATGTCCTCCTTTAGATTCCTGGTTGGAGATGGCTTCTTTGGGAAGATGACAGTAGCACAGGGACCTGAGTTTGAGAAGGAGCCAGTCACGTGAAGATCTGCAGCAGTGCTGTGTGGTAGAACTTTCTGAATGCTGGAGATGGTACATACTGTGCTGTCCAGTATGGTAGCCGTGAGTGCCACGTGACTGTCGCACCCTTAACATGTGGCCAGTACCACTGAGGAACTGAGTTTTAAATTTTAGTTCATATTAATAACTTAAATAGCTACACGTGGCTAATAGCCATCCTAGTAGAGTGTGCAGATACAGAGAAAGGACATTTAAGCAGAAGGAACAGATTGTGCAAAAGTCCTGAGGATACGGTCACCCTGCGAACTCAGCATGGGATCTATGTCTGGAAGCTTTGTTCAGTCTTTAAAGAGCAAATCTGAAAATCTTAAAAGTGCTCCCTGCCCGTTTTGTGGGTCCCAGGAGAACCTACAGAGGAATAACAGTTAACCAGATGGGAATTAAAAATCCCTGCCCAACAAAGAACCCGTTTCCTGTCCTAGAAGGGCTCATTCCCACATTTTCTGAGTCACAGCTCTTGACTGGCTTCCTCCGTCAGGCCTTTGTCTGTGCAGGATGCAGCGTTCCGGGCTGAGCTTGCTCATTAAGGAAACAAATCCCGTCTTTGTTTTCCCCCACAGCTTCCCCTAACAAGAGGCTGAAACCTCTACCATTGCTCTTTCAGGGGGTTGCGAGACAAATTCTTCTTACTGCCTTCCATCCACCCCAGGAAGTGAGACCTCGTCGGTCCTGGCTTAACTTTTCTTTCTTCCCTCATTGCTAAAGATGGCATAGCCGGCCCCGGCTATAACGAGAAACTGGTGCTTAGAGATAGTTCGCCAGGAGTTGCCACTTACGTAGGAAAATAAAGAGGAGAGGGGAAGGAAAGCAAAGGGAGGGGAGGGGAGGGCAGGGGGGAGAGGAGGGGGAAGTTTCCAGGAATGTTTCCAGTGGTTTTCTCATGTGCCACACATGCACTGGGCTCCCTTAAGCTGGGAAAGCCTCTGTACCTCTTGGCCAAGAAGTGGGCTATTCCAAGCAGCCACCGGTTTGTCCCAGCACAGTGGAGAAGGGCGTGGCCGTGGCAGGGACCAGCTCTGCCCATCCAGTGTGGGTAGAGATTAGGCTCCGACAAGATTCCCAGCTGAAAACAGGCACGAGGAGGCCTTGGCTGGCTCAGGGTGCTGGAGATTAGAGGAGGCTCAGCCACATGGTCTAATCCTGGGCTAGCCTGGATTAGCCACTGGTTACCACTCTCTTGGCACTTGCATACCCAAAAGAAAACACAGTTACCTGAGACACATGTAGCACTGAGCCACGAGGAGCAGAATGTTACACTGAAGACCACAGGCCGCAGGCCACTTCCAGGGGCTGAGCGGTGACCCCACCTTTTCCCCTCGATCCTGCCTGACTGTCTGCAGTTAACACGGAGCTCTTCCTCCCTGCCCCCAAACCAGCCGTGGTTTGGGGTGAGGCACGCCAGGGGAAAGCAGAGAGGCTGTTGACTTTGAACTGTGGCATGTACCAAGAACTTGTCTTGATGTTGATGACCTTGATCTCTCTGGGGAGAAGTCTGAGGTCAGAAAATGAACCTTTGTTTACCCCCTGAACAATGTGCTGGCATGTTCGGCCTGCTGTGTGCAAGGTTCCTTCCTGCTCCGTGTGCTTGGGCCTCCGTGAGAAGCTGAGTGTGGCCGCACCTGGTGTAGTTGCCTCCCTTCTCCGCGTGCCTTGCCCTGACTTTTGGGCATGTGGTTCTCCAGGACAGAAGTGCCTGCTGGAAGTGCCCCTGTCCCCTGGGAGCAGCCTAACTACGAGGGGTTTCATTTGAAGGTCCTTATAAGCTACATGGGACAGTATAGCCCAACTGAATTTAAAAGTAATTCTAAAAAAATTTTTTACTTTTTTTCAGTGAAAAATGAACATGTTTATTAAAGAAAAATTGGAACATTTATAGGAGAAAGGAGGAAAAGAATGACCTAAGATTCCACCAGCTAAACACAGCTGCCCCTGTTAACATTTTGGTGTGTTCTAATAGTATTTTTTTCTACCTAAAGGTTATTTTGCCTTTTACATGTCTGTAACCATAATGTGTGTGTATGTGTGTGTGTGTGTGTGTGTGTGTGTGTGTGATTTTTGTGCACTAGTTGTTAACTTAACATTAAATAGCAAGTAGATGGTAAACATCACTTTTGATGGCTATGAGGTATGCCCTTAAGTTCCTGTGTGCTTGGCACTTGGGTATTTTGAGCCAAAAGGACTCGGTAATGGGCTGGAGGGCACATGGTGAACTGGTGATGAGGCAGGTGCAGCAGAGCATTCCTTACACTCGTGGTTTGCAGGCCTTCACTGCCTTTATCCCGCACCCGGGTCTATATTCCTGCTGGTGTGTCTCTCTAGTGTGTGCCACCCCTCCCCCACCCCTTCCTGAGGCTCATGACACCACCTACCTTGGGACATCTCTCCAGGAATGGGGACCAAATGATCCCCTTCCATCGTGTCCTGATACTCAGCAGTATTCCTTTGGGCCAGATTTGCTTGCTTTTTCCCCCAAACCAAGTCCCACCCCCAAACCCTTCCCACCTCTGGCGTTCATGCTGGCTCTGCACAGGAGGAAGGAGTAGCCCGAGGAGACGGGCAGGCTGGATGGCCCGCAAAGGGCCTCGGGCTGTGGTGCTTGGGGAACTGCCACTGTCAAAGTGGAAGGGGGACATGGCCTTCACCCCTTCCCCTGTCCCTCTCAGAATTGTTCCCTCCCTTTCGGGACTGGCTTCATAGGCAGGTGTTCACGCTGGCCTTTTGCTTAGAAGAGTTCTGTGCTCGGTTGAATGCTGTTGCCATCTTGAAATTCTTCCAGTTATAACGTAAGTAAGTAGGGATGCAATGTATAGCATGATGACTATTTAACACTGCTGTATGGTATACATGAAAGTTGTTAAGGAAGTAGACCCTAAGAGTTCGCATCACAAGGGAAAAATACATTTTTTTCTTTTTCTTTCTTTATTTGTATATATTTTAGATGATGGGTATTAATTAAATTTGTGCTAATCATTTGACAATATCATTATGCTGTACACCTTAAACTTACATAGTATGGTATGTCAATTACATCTCAATAAAACTGGAAAAAATAAAAAAGAAATTCTTAATCATTTTTGAACAATGACCCTGTATTTTTGTTTTGCTCTGGGCCCCACAAATTATGTAGCCAGTCCTGCTCTCATTACACTGGGAACACACCTTATGTGCAGCAATCATCTTATGTTACTCTGTTATCTACACTTGAGACTCACCTTGAACACTGGGAGGTGTTTTAGAAGAAGGACAGAGTCTTTGGACAGACTTTGTTTCAACTGACCACATACTGACTTTGGGACTTTGGGTAAGTTATCCAGTCATTTGGAGCCTCAATGTGCTCATCTGTGAAGTGGTAATAGGGATCTTCATTTTTTGAGACTTGTGAAGATCAAGAAACTGTGTGAAGTGGGTAGCATATGAGGTCTGGCAATTAAGTTCGCGAACTTTCCACCATGAGCTTACATTAGCAGCACCGCACAAACAACTCGGTAAGGCGTCCTAACCTCGGTGTATCTGTGTCTCACAGCTGTGTTCGTGTCGACGTGTTGCTGAGTGGGGTTCACTGTTGTTGTTGCGTGTTTTTGTGTGCCATCATGAAAATGTCAGAACTTGAATTAGAGAAATGAACAAACATTACATTTCTTGTTAAATTTGGCAAGAGTGGAAATGAAATCAGAGACGTGTTAGTCAAGTTTATGAAGATAATACCATGAAGAAAATGGCAGTGTACAAAAGGATTAAATGTTTTTCTGAGGGGAGAGAAAGCATCACTGATGAAGAGAGATCAGGTCAGCCAGTAACAAACAAAACTGATGAAAACATTGCAAAAATTAATCAAATTGTGTGTCAAAATTGTCAGCTAACTGTGAGGAGTATAGCTGACCAAGTAAACATTGATAACGAAGCGTAGTTAGGAAAATCTTAACTGAAAATCTTGGCATGAGAAAGGTGTGTGCAAAAATGGTCCCGAAGGAGCTCACTGATGAACAAAAGCAAAGGAGAGTCCAAGTTTGCCAAGACCTTTTGGAGAGGGAAGATGATGTTTTGGGCCGTGTTATCACTGGTGATGAAACATGGGTGTACCAATACGACCCTGAAACAAAGCGTCACAGTGCACAGTGGAAGTCAGCATATTCTCCACGACCAAAAAGTTCCTTCAGTCCAAATCAAGAGTCAAAACGATGTTGCTAACCTTTTTTGATATCAGAGGGATTGTTCATTATGAATTTGTACCAAATGGACAGTCAATCCAGTTTACTATTTGGAAGTGCTGAAAAGGTTGCAAAGAAAAAGTACACAAAAATGGGGTTCGCTGGTGGTGTAGTGGCTAGGCTTCGGCACTCTCAACGCTGTGGCCTGGGTTTGATTCCCAGCCAGGGAACTACCCACCGCCCCAAAACAAATTAAACAAAAATGATCTGAACTTTTCACCAGAAACTCGTGGCTCTTGCATCACAACAAAGCACCAGCTCACACGGCACTGTCTGTGAGGGAGTTTTTAGCCAGTAAACAAATAACCGTATTGGAACACCCTCTCTACTTACGTGATCTGGGCTCCAATGAGTTTTTTCTTTACCCAAAGATAAAGGAAATACTGAAAGGAAGACATTTTGATGACATTTAGGACATCAAGGATAATATGACTACAGCTCTGATGGCCACTCCAGAAAAAAAGTTGCAAAATTACTTTGAAGGGCGGACTAGACATTGGTGTCAGTGCATAGCTTCCTAAGGGGAGTACTTCTAAGGTGACCATAGTGATGATCAGCAATGAGGTATGTAGCATGTTTTCTAGGATGAGTTCATGAACTTAATTGTCAGACCTTGTAATGCCTTGCATATCCACACTCAGTATTACCTGTGTCCTGCCTTGCCTGGCATAGTTCTGGTGTATAACAGGTGTTCGACATGAACTTACTACAATATATTTTAGTTTATGATGGTCAGTTTGTGCCTCTTCATTTCCAAATGGGACCAGGGTTTGTGTCCTAACATCTGGGTAAGAGCTAGAACCACACAATTAGAAGGGCGCATTCTAAGTACTGACTTTTCTTCTCTTGGGATTCACACTCCAGGCCGTGTATCAGGGTACCATTTTTCTTCATGATAAAGTTTACTGTCTGTTTATCACACTGTGGAGCTCACGATAGCAGATCCTCAGCCAGCGTTGACTGCACTAGGCCCTGGGCTGTTGGACACACACCTTGGACTACATATAATCCTGGTGGTAGGCATGGTCTTTTCCCCATTTCCTGTGGCTGGTTGCAGCTGTCTGTCTCCAGGCCTGTGTTCTTCACCACTACACACCACTGGTGTTTTAAAAGAGATTGCATTGACTCTGTATATACTTTCAATAGTGAGAACATTTTAACAATATTAATCCTTTCAACCCATAAGCATGGCTTATCCTTCCATATATTTATATCTTCTTCAGTTTCTTTTCTTGTAGTTTTCAGAGTATAGGATTTTCCCATCTTTGCTTAAATTTATTTGTGGGTATTTTATGCTTTATCATGCAATTGTAAATGAGATTGTTTTCTTAATTTCTTCTTCTCATTGTTCATTGTTGGTATACAGAAACACAATAGATCTCTGGTTTTTTATTTTGTATACTGCAAATTACTGAGTCATTTATTAGTTTTAATAGTTTTTGTTGGAGTCTTTAGGGTTTTCTGTACAGTACCATGGTATCTGCAAATAGAGTTTACTTCTTTCTTTCCAATATGGATGCCTTTTAGTTCTTTGTCTTGTCTGACTGCTGTGGGCAGGACTTGCAAAATTATGTTGAATAGAAGTGGTGATCATGGGTGTATCTATGTTTTGTTCATGATCTTAGAGGAAAAAGCTTTCAACTTTTCACCATTGAGTCAGATATAGCTTTATTTTGTTGAAGTATTTTCCCTCTATACCCACTTTGTTAAGAGCTTTTATCATAAAAGGATGTTGAATTTTGTTGAATGCTTTTTATGCATCTATTGATATGATTGTATAATGTTTATCCTTCATTTTGTCTATGTGTTGTATCATGTTAATTGATTTACAGGGGTTGAATCATCCTCACATCCCTGGAATAAATCCTACTTGGTCATTGGTGTATAATCCTTTTAATGTATTGTTGAACCTGGTTTCAATATTTTGTTGAGAATTTTTGCATCTATGTTCATCAAGAATATTGGCCTGTAAATTTTTTATGTTTTGTAATGCCTGTATCTTGTTTTGGTATCAGGGTAATGCTGGCTTTGTAGAATGAGTTTGGAAGCATTTCTTCCTCTTCAGTTTTTGAGAATAGTTTTAGGAAGGATAAGTATTAATTCTTCTTTAAATGTTTGGTAGAATCCACCTATAAAGCCATCTGGTTCTGGACTTCTGTTTGTTGGGAGTTTTTATTATTTTTTTTATTACTGCTTCAGTTTCATTGGTATTATAGTAATCAGTCTGGATAGATTTTCTACTTCTTCCTGGTTGAGTCTTGAAGGTTGTATGATTCTAAAAATTTACTCATTTCTTCTAGGTTGTCTAAGTTTTTGGCATATATTCGTTCATAGTATTCTTTCATAATTCTTTGTACTTCTGTGATATTGGTTGTAATTTCCCTTTCACTTATGATATTATTTATTGGACTCTCTCTTTTTTTCTTGCTAAGTCTGGCTAAAGTTTTTCTAATTTTGTCCATCTTTTTCAAAGAACCAGCTCTTAGTTACATTGATCTTTTCTATTTTTTAAAATCTCTATCTTGTTTATTTCTACTCTGATCTTTATTATTTCCTTCCTTCTGTTTACTTTGGGTTTTGTTTGTTCTTTTTTCCAGTTCCTTTAAGGTGTAAACTTAGATTATTTGGGATTTTTCTTGTTGCTTGTGATAGGCCTGTATAGCTATGAACGTCCCTCTTAGAACTGCTTTTGCTGCATCCCATATATTTTGGAAAGTTGTCTTTTCATTTTCATTCATCTCAAGGTAGTTTTCTATTTCCTGCTTGAGTTCCTCTTACTGGTTTTTCAATAGCATATTGTTTTGTTTCTATGTTTTGTGTTTTTTTTCCAGTTTTCTTACTGTAGTTGATTTGTAGTTTCATGTCATTGTGCTCGTAAAAGATGCTTGATATGATTTTAATCTTCTTGAATTTATTGGGTCTTGTTTTGGACCTAATATGTGATCGACCATGTATGTGTGAAAAAAATGTGTATTTTGCAGTTTTTGGATGAAATGTTTTATAAATATCTATTCAGCCAACACTTGTCCTAAGAAAGTCCTGATCACAATGAAATAAGACAGAGAGAGAGGAAGGGCAAAATATGCAATCTGAGATTGGAGCCCACCTTACACCTTGGAGAAAGCTAGTAAATCGTGTGAGGGACCCAAGGCCAGAGCAGAAATGCAGCTCCAGCCAGGTTGGCTGGTTCCCATAGGTCAGGATCTGGGACTGGCGCCTTTAGGTGTCTGTGACCATATGGGCAGAGAGCCAGGCATGCCTGGGGCAGCCTGTGGGCTGTGACTAAATTAGGAAGAAAGAGCCCTTGAGCTCCCTGGGGAGCTCACTGGGCAAGTGGGCCTCTGGTGGGCAGCTGGAGACGGGCTGTTCAGACAGACATGACTGGCTTTCACTTTGACTTCTCAGTGGTCTGTAGGAACCACACACTGTCCTAGCAGGAGAGAGCTTCCCTGATACAGTGACCATATCCCAACCCCACCTCCAAGGGTGTAAGTAAAATAGGAGAACCCAGTAAGCTTTGATCCCTAGTCCTTTATAGGCTATTTTGGGGAGGTCGTACCTTGTAAAAAGCATAAGCTCCTGGATAATTTTGAGAAGGGATTATATTGGATACTGGGCATCACAGATGAACATCAAACAGTCCAGACAGGACAAACTGGGATGACGGGTGCTTTATGTAACCTGGCAACAAGGTACCTGTGGACAGCAGATTTTGATTTAGAAAATCACGCAAAGGTTCAGTTTGATTTGCTTGCGTGAGTACTGCAGTGTGAGATTTGAAAAGAGAAGAGGGAAGCAAAATAGCAGAAGAATGGTGACTGCTGGGGAGAAAAGCAATCAAGTTCCTATGTAATTAAGCCATGAATCAGGCTGAGCTCATCTCTAGACCACTGGGCCTTTAGTCAGTTCCTCACAGAGAGGGCTTCTTGGCTTTGTTTCCTTTCCTTTCTTCTCTTTATTGCGGGGTATCATATTTTCTGTAAGACTTGTGGAAGGGCTTAGCCTGAGAGCAGTTTGTCAGCTGTGACACTATTGATATAGTGGATGGGTAATCCTTGTTTGTGGGGTCTGTCCTGAGGATTGTAGGATTTTAGCGGCATCCCTGACCTCTGCCCAGCAAACGCTAATAGGAGCTTCTAGTTCTGACGAACAACATGTCTCCAGTGTTCCCTGGGGGGAAAATCACCCCCAGTGAAGAGCCACTGCTTAGAGCAGAAGACAGTCCATTTTTCCTGCTGAAAAGTATTGTAGGTGGGGTGATGGATCACCTCCCTCCATCTCTTGCTGCACACACACAAAAAAGAAGGGGCAGGCCATTTAGGAGGTTTGCTGGTTTGGAATCAGGTTGCCAGAGTTCCTGATGTGGCTTCGCTAACAGGTCGTTTTGAGGACCTTTAGGACCAAATTGTCATCTGCAGAAACCCAGTGTAAAAAACAAGCAAGTAAACAAACAAACAAACTACCATTGCTACCACATCCACGAAGAAAAAGTAGGAAAATAAACCAGGACAGGAGGCTTTGGAATTTTATTAAAAATGGCTGCATGATTAGCCCAAGTCCCCCCCCCCCCCCCCATCAGAAGAGCTCTCAGGAGCTGGCCTGGGTGTTGATATGTGAAGAGGCTGAGAACATGTGGCGTAAACATCGACTGATATTGTTTGCCATTTGCACTCAGCATGTGTAATGCGGCAGGAATGGCTCCTGGTGGCATGTGACTCCCCTTCCAGATGGGGACGCGGGGCGCTGGGACTGCTCTTTCTCTTTCGCTTGCTCCCTCGCTTGCATCCCCCCTCCTCTGCCCCTTTCCAGACTCCTGAGAGTTTACGGGGAAGCCTGTCATGACTGGCTCGCAGAAAGCTGGTAGAATGTCATTGGAATTTTCTAGGGAGGCACATGCGCAACACCCAAAATGACTCCCGGCTTCGGTGGCCTCAGGTCAGCGCTCAATGCCAGGCTCCCTGGTGTTTTTCAGAAAGGTAAGGTTGCATGACGTCATCCTACCTTGCCCCAGCGCAAGGGGGAAATCGAGAGGTTTCTCTTTATTCTCTAGGCGGGCGGCACGTCTGACCGTGTTCTTGGCGCTAAGCATTTGTGCATGAGTGTGCGATTTGTCTGTACCCCCACCCCCTCCCGTTTAAAAACCGGGAGTAAATGACTCCTAACGGCAGGGTAACATGTGACCTCACGCAGCTTCCCATGACCCTAGTGAAATCATCCATTCCAATGGCAGGAAGTCTAGGTGCTCTTTTTACCCTGGTTATTAAACTCTTTCATAGAGAAAAGTTGGGTGGCCCGGGGAAACGGATTGCATTATCATCAGACCTGAGAGAATGCACGGGGACTTTTTCGGGGTCCTGACGATGGCATGGCCTCTTAAGATCGATGTGTTTTGTTTTTTATTGGCTGGAATTTGTCAGTGATGGAAAATGAATGTAAACGCGTTTGAAATGTGTCCTGTGTGTTGAGAGCAATCAGACTCGTGAATAAGGGGGCAAGAGTTCACGAGCAGCGGGTACTCTGCAAGAATGCTTGGAAGCTGCTTCTGAGCACCTCCGAAGGGGTCGTGGCGTGCATTTCAGCGACTTTCAGGGGTCTTTAAATACGGTGAAATTTCAAAGCAAAACTATGTTGACGTCCACGAGCAAGCAGGAAACCAAGCGTATACACTTCTGTCGTGAGGGTCCGGGGACGTATTTGGGCGTGGATGTGAAGGCTCAAGCACAACCCAACGTGACTCCCCTCATTTCTTTGTCTGAGGTCATGAAAAGTGGCTTCGACACATTCGGGAGAGGAAGACTGGCTTTGTCTTTGCAAGTGTGTGAGAGCCAAGTCCCACAGGTACACTTACGAAAATGGCATGTGTGACATATCTCACAGCATGGGAATTTCTTTAACTTAAAAAAATGTATTATGTAGCCTTGCCTTATATGTGTTGGAATAATAATAATAATAATTATTATTATTATTCTTTTCCAAAGTGTCAGAAAACCGAAGGGGAGAGGGTTAATACTTTCATGCACCCCTCCCTCCCCCACATGCATACGCTAACAGCTGCCATGTATGATTTTGTGGAATTTGATATTTCGAACAACATGACTTCCTTATTTTCCATAGTAATATAATAATCAATTTTACCATAGAGGACTGTGTACATGTCAAGCCTTGGCTGCTCCTAATTAGCAATGGATGGAGTAGCAGGGGAAAGTGCTGCAAAGCAGGTTTGAGTGAAAGGCCAGCCATGGAGTTTGAACCCCTCTTTCTGGCCCCCGCCAAGGCACTTCTCACTCTGCTTGGATCTTAACCACAGGTTTAGTTTACGGTGATCTGAGAGAAATATCTAGAATGGCACAGGCAACTGTAACCAGTGGGCCCATCCCTCTCACTGTCGCTGCTTTGTCTTTTATCTCCTCTCTGCGAGTGACTTTCACGTGGCCGCGGCTTTGCAACCTGGGGTCAAAAGCCATAAGTAACACACACGTGACATTCTCTGCCTTGAGTAGCGCCGTATGTTCCTTAAGGCACCAGAAACTTCCATCCACTTTGGAAAATGGAAGCATTCTCAAGTACATAGTTCTATGGTATATTTATAAAGTTCCATTCTCAAGGTTCTCATTTACTCCAAGGAATTTAAAAGAATTAAACAGTGCACATCCCGACTGCAAACACAGAAACACATACCCCGTATTTCATCTGCAACAGCACATTCTGCTAAGGACTGCATTCCATGTGCTTTGTGACAGTCATAAATTCAAGCGAGTTGAACAAATGTTTGTTAACTGCTTCTAATTTGCCTGGCGTTGAGCCAGATAAGACACTCAGGAATTTGAAAGATGTTAGGATGTGGATGATGTCTTCGAGGTGCTTATCATTTAGAAGGTAAGAGAATCATCCCCCAGCACATCTCAGCCGGCCCTCTGAGGCAGAAACTGTATGCCCACTCTGGGGCAAGTCTTGCCACAAAAAGTATTTATTGAACCGTGTAGAAGATGCTTCGGTGTAGCTAAGAAATGCTGGTGGATTGCCCATTCTGTCTGTGACTCTTTGTGGGCTTATGAAAGTGTCCGTGTTCATTCTTAAGGATAATTTAAGACAAATGGTCATGTTGTTTGTAGTGACAAAAATGGCTTGGGGGGCTCAAAGTAATGAAGAACAGATTGATTCTATTTCTTTATAGATTGGTGAATCTCAGACTTTGCTTCACATTTCTCCCAGGAAGCTATTAAAAATCCCATTGTCAAGGGTGAATCAGAATCTCTGGAGATGTGGCTCAAAGCCCATATTTAAAAAGAAAAAAAACAAAACACCCCATGTAATTGCAGTGCCACCAAGTTTGAAACCTGGTGATAGAGATTATTTTATTTAAAAAAAATGATTTTGGCCTACAGTGAGTTTGGAAGGTGGACTTTCTCATAATCTTGTTGTTACTTGACTAAGGAATTTGGACGTTCTGGAGTCTGACCCTTCTGTTCTCTGTATTAATAAATTCAGTGTGAATGGAGCTATGCCTTCTCCCTAGTCAACAAACCTGGTAATGACATTGAGCCAATCAATCAACTAAGTTATGAGGTTTTGTGAACCTTGAATGTTTTGATTCTAGAAGGCCAGACATTGAACATGGCGATTGAGTCTCTTAAAGAAAGGTAGGTGTAAGAGTGATTACATGTGCCCCCTTGAAATGATTTTTGCAGTGTTTGAAACCCCCACGAAGAAGGAAGTTCCTTCTTGGTGTACTGGGAAGCTCATTAAAGGGAGAGGTGGCTTATTAGAAATTTCTCATAACTCACCATAGATTCTTAGAGTTGGAAGGTAGGTTCATTGGTTCTTAAAGGACAGCATCAGCATCACCTGAACTTGCTAGAAATATAAATTCTCAGGCCCTGAGACAGAAACTGGGGGTAAGCCCAGAATCTGTGTTTTCAGATGCCCTCCTGATGCCCACTAGTGTTGCAGAATGACTGCTTGAGGTTCACCTTGTCATTTTACAGGCAGGTCTGTCAGTTGGAGGTTAAGTGCCTCTCTCTGAAGTCACCCAGGACTAGGGGAGCAGTAGAACCTGGAACTTAGATCTCTTAGGGTAAAATCTACCTCTACACCACGGCCAGATCATCCTAACTTTTCTGTGCATCATAAATCACAGCTTTAAAAAACATCCTCCGTCCTAAAATGGTAAGGCGTAAAGGAACCTGAAATGTTGTCTTATCTGACCCTCTCATTTTACAGATGAGAAAACTAGGTTCTACTGGGCGAAGTGACTGCAATAAGATGTTATTGGTGGCAGAGCCTGTATAGTAAGTGGGTCTACTAACAACCCAAACTGTGCCTGCCCCACTGCCTCTTCACTTTGATATGAACTGCTAACATTTGGCTTGAATCATGTTGCTTAAAATGTCTAGGCAATTCTAGGGGAAAAAAGAAAGAAAGAAAGAACAGCTATTTTGATAGAGAATTTTAATTATTTAAAGTTAATCTAAAATTTTATTTTGATTTAAAATTGGCTTAAATTTTATAACATTTACTAGAAAAATCTGAGCAATATAAAAGTACTGAAAATAAAGTTTAGAGAACATAGGGGCCATTCATTCTTTAAGCATATGTTTCATCTCAGAATCATGCAGCTTTAGACACTTATATCTCGTCAGATCACACACTGAAATTACATTTTCTTCAGATTCAGTTAAAAGGAAAAATGTGGCAATAAGTCTGTTTGTTGAATATTTTAGGATTTTATACTTGATGTGGTTGGTGGTATTTACATAATTTTGGCAGTGTTCAGAGACTGAATCTAATCCACATTCTTTGCAGAACTTCATCTTCAAAGCCTTGAGCAACTCACACATGGGACACGTACCCAGGAAAATGAATTGAAAATGAGATACACAACTAGTATCTCCACAAACATGCACATGGAGCAGGTGTGTCCATACATGGAAATGTTTACAGGTTCCACACACCTACCATGTGCCAGGCACTATGACATGAAATGGGACTCATAATTCCTGCCTTCCAAATGATGGTGGGGCCGTGAGGAAGTCAGATGAGTGATTGGGTAGACGGTTATGAGAGAGGGTGTGAGGAGTTAGAAGAAAATGTGAGTTAGGCTAACAGAGCAGCAGGGCATTATGGGGGGGGGGGGTCATAGAAGGGTCACCAGCACAGACTGGGTGGGGATAGGAGTCAGAGAAGACTGCCTGGAGGAGGTGATGTCTGAACTGCATGTTGAAGGTAGTTACCAGGTGAGTGGGAATAAGACAGAGGTTGTCTTTGTGCACACTGTCCTTCACAGGGCCTGTAAACCCTATACATTTCATTTGTATGCACAAACATTAACATTGGGCTTCTTAGAGAACTTGTGTAACAATTTTAAAATATACATTTCACACAGCTTGTGTTTTCATCTCAGAATGCTCTGATGTTCCCCAGAAAAGTTTGTAAGTTGAGAGGTCACCATATCTTATGTTATCAAGACATGGAATGATCTCTCCTAACCCCAGAAATCAGACCAACTGCCTCGATTTTAGCTTGCACAAAATTGTGCTCAACATAAATTTCCCGAAGAATTGCGTGTCAGACAAACCAACTCCAGCCCCGAATGGATTTCAGCTGCATTTTAATGTGAAAGCCCGGGCCTGTCTGGGGGATGCATTTGTAGAGGAGAGCATCTCCTAATGAGGCCTCTTAGGTGTCTCTTTCTCTGAATCTTCATAGATCTCTGTTTATGGTGAGGAGGAGTAGAGAGCCCTCCTTGTGCTGAATGGCCTGCCCAAGAGAACAGGGAAAGAAGTTAAATTAGTGCACACTGTCTGGCCTGCACCACAGAGATCTGAACCAAGCCATGTATACAGCAATGGTTTCTGTAGAAGCAGTCCCAGGAGCTTAAAAATAGCTTAATTTGTGAATAATAATAATAATTCAATATGATTTGATAATCATCATCATCCTCATCATCATCATCATGCTTTGCAAAGCAATTGCACATCATGTTGTTAGATCTTTACAACAGCTCACAGGGCAAATGTTATCATCTCCGCTTGACAGATGAGGAAATTAAACCTTAGAATGATCAGATTTCAAAGGTGGAGGAGACCTTTCCTATCCAGCTTTCTCACGTTACAACAAAAGGGAAGTTGACTGACCTGCAATCCCACAGGGAGTAAATAGTGGCTATGGGACCAGTAAATAGTGGCTGTGCTGATTCCTAGCTCACCCCCTTTTTCTGCCCCACCACACTGCCTGCACTATTTGGTGTGTTAAAAGAAACTTGGGAGAATGTGCCTTTGTTTCTTTAGGAGAAATACTGTTGAAACCAGTCCTACATTCTCTTTTGCGAACAGATGCATGTATAGACAAAGTCTCTGTTATACCTTTTTCTGTATATGGATAGATACAGACAGATTGACAAACAGATATATAGTTAAATAGACACAAATCACATGGGGATGTCACTGGGGAGACAGGTGGAATTGGACTGAGCAGAGGCTCAAATGAGACTTCATTTTATCTGTGTAGTTTTGTTTTTTTGATTAAAAAAATACCTGAGACAAAAAGTGACCCCTAATAGTAGCATTTGTTAGTTTGGAGTGATGGGCAATTATTTTATAAGTATTTATTATATTTCCTCATATTTTTGTAGTTTTAAAATTTAAAACAAAACAAATATGCATATTAAAAGTAGTTACCACCTATAATACTATCATCTTATAAAGGCTATTTTAAAGAAAGAAAAATATTACAGAAGGAAAGACAAATACTAGTATATGGTCCTTGGTGGTAAGTTGACCTTAATTCTCTCTTTACTTCAAGTGTTTCGTGTTATGACACTAGCAGAATGTAATTTTCTCTGTATTTGTTCCTTTTCATAGATTTTGAGCCCTTCTAATCAGCAGGAAAGACACGCCCTCTCTTGTCATTTGTTATCACTTTGTGACTGTACATCCCCCTGGTTCTGAGAATCTTATTCTATCTGATGACAGTGTATAGAGTATAATGGACCAAAAGACTGGTGATTTGATATCAGATATGTTATTTAAAATCATGTCCTGGATATGTTAACTAAACTCATTGCGATAATCGTTTTGCAATATATACATACAGGAACTGTCCAGGAAAATATCCAGCCATAAATACTTCTGTTTTTCCTATTACTTGGCTGGATACTTTCTGAACCGCCCTCATTGTCAAATCATTGCATTGTACACCTAAAATTTAGAAGATGTTATATGTCAATTATATCTCAGTAAAGCTGGGGAAAATTTAAAACCACTATGATAAATTGGGAGGAAAAAACACAGACTAAAGAAAGAAAACTCTGTATTTCAGTACCCTTAAACAAACCACCCCCCACCAAAGAAATCACATCTAAGGAAGTAGGACCCGGAATGAGGTTTTAGAAGCTCCCTTTAATGAACCTATAACAAAGGATAGAATATTGGCCTCATGGTAAAAAGACCCTTGTTCACGTCCCAGTCTAGTTCCTTATTCTCTGGATGATCTCAGGTGGTGCATCTAACCTTTCTTGGTTTCAGTCTTCTTAATATAAACTGGAAATGGTCATATTTGACTTTCCCACCCATTGTTGTCCTGGAGATCAGATAGCTAACTCGATGAAAACACTTACTAATGTTCCAACTGAAAAAACATGAAACAAAAGAGAGATGATGGGATTGTCATTGCTGTTGTGAATCACTCCAGAAGGTGTCATGGTGATATGAGTCATCATATGGTAATATCATGGCCGAAACCCAAATGTGGGGTAACAGCAGCATTGACCCAGTAATCTCAAAATTAGTTGCAGAGGCCCAGCTAGTGATAACCTGTAGCCCTATTGGTACCAAGAAAATGGCACTATCAAAAAAAGTGTGCGATCTCACCCTGCTTCCCGAAAAGGAGAAAACTCTCTGGTGACCCTTGGCAGGAGCGTGTCCCATCGTGGTGGCTGCATTAGCCCTGAGGAATAAGAGAACTGGGTCCCAGGCCCTGCTTTCTTCTGTCTTGCTGTGTGACTTGGGTTGACTCACATATTATGCCAACTTCATTGGGCTTTTTTCTCTGTAGATTGAGTGGGTTAGAGGAAATGCACTCTAAGGCCTCTTCGTACACTTAATATTTGTGATAATTAGCTAGAGTTTGAATACTTTAGCCCCAGTGTTAATGCAGTATCATCATTGTCGTCTTATAACCTGGCATTTAGGGACTGTTCCCTGTGGTTCACATCCTGACCTGGCTTCTAAGAGTGTTACAGGAGAGTTGAGAATTTATGTCTTGAAGTTCAGCTCCCAGGGGCAATGGAAGGGCAGAACCCAGCAAAGGCCTGACCTTGAGCATTGCACTTTATTTGATTTGGCCACACTAGAAAAGTGTGAGCAAACCTGGAAAACATTCTCTTGCCTCTCACCTGGATTATATTTTATATTTTAGCACATCAGAAGAAATAGCACATTCATTGCTTGGCCTGGAAAGGGAACTGAGTTGAACTGGAAGTGAATTTAAATTCCTGGTTGGTTATCTTGAAAGACCTTGTGCTCACTGACAATGTTGACCAGGTGGGTCTCCTGTGCTCTGGGCTGCGCTTCTCAGCTTCCGCTTCTGCTGGCTGAATGTCACCAGGGAGGAGCCTGGTGTGAGCCCCCATGTCACTGAACTTCAGCTGCGTCCTTGTCCTCATTATTAGTCCACGGCCCTTTCCAGCCCGTTGTTGACTACTTAACCGTATCACCAAGCGACTGTTCCAACTCTCCCTTCTCCCCAGGTCTCAGTCCCTGTTCTGCTCCCTCCTCCCGCGGCAGGTGTCCACCCTTATTTTCTATTTCCCTTCTCTCCATATCCATATCTCTTTGTGTTTGCTGTCATCCATCTCTATCCATCTGTGAGGAAGAGGCGTCTCTGTGTTGGCAGAGCTCACCTAACATTTGCACTGATGATGACAATGAGGATGATGATGGTGATGGTGGTAGTAATGGCCGTGATGGTGGTGAGAAGACTGCTGTATTTGG
This sequence comes from Lyroderma lyra, assembly GCA_004026885.1. NCBI lineage: Eukaryota > Metazoa > Chordata > Mammalia > Chiroptera > Megadermatidae > Lyroderma > Lyroderma lyra. The sequence goes on along the minus strand of PVJL010000152.1, from coordinate 139,544 downwards.
CTGTGTATAAAATACGCTCCAGTGTATAATGCACACCCGTGTTTTTGGTCTAAACTTTCAGGGAAAAGACATCTTTCATTTTAATTTTTTAATTCAAATTTTTATTTGTTTATATTTAGATACATTTTTCTGTATTATAAAGGAATTTTAGCATTTTTTAACATTATGGTACAAGAAATTTTATGCAACAAGTGACTACAAAACACAAGAACACAAACAAAGTACAAGAAATTTAATGCATAGAAATTTTTTTATATAAAGAAACTGATCATATTTCAGGGTGTAATTTTGCTTATGGATATTGTTATTGATTTATAGAGTTGCACTTTTAACTCATAAATAGAAGAATTAAAAACATGTATATAGATACAGAATTAGTGCTACTTATGTATAATGCTCATTTTTATTTTTCCCTCACAAATTTGGGCTAGAAAATGCCCATTATACACGTCAAAATATGGTAGTTATGGCCGCTGTTACCTTTTAGTGAACGCTTACTGTGTGCTAGGAACTGGGTGGAACAATCTATGTACACCCTGTCATTTAACTCTCAGAACGAGCCTATACCTTGGTTATAGCCACCCTGCTTTAACAGTGATGACCCTGGGGCTTAGAAAGGATAAATGTTTTCCCACAGTCTCCATCTTACTGGAATTTGTACCCAGGTTAATACTAACTCTGAAACCTGAGCTCTCAGCCCATGGGCAGTGCTTCTTCCTATCCCCACACCCCATCTGTGATGCAAGTCACAGTCATAATGATGTGGCTGCTACCTCATAAATGTGACTGAACTGATTTTAACTCATTCTATCCTGAATCCTAGTGGCAAGGAGATTATCTCTAAGGACGTGAGTGATAAATATCACTTCCTCTGCAGAGGACTGTTTTCTGAAAGGGGAGGGTGTGTTGTGATCACACAGAAAACATCCTCTTTCTAATAAACTTCCTGACAGTGCCACACCCTGCCATCTGTACAGCACCTAACAGTTTGCAGAGCATTCTGACAACTCTTTACTTACCCCACCCTGCGTCAACCGTCATCATGTAAATGAGAAAAGATTGTGACTTCTCTTTTTATAAATGAGGACACTGAGGCTCAAAGAAGTCACCTCTACTGTCCACTGAGACACAGCTGGCCAGCAGTGAGTTAAGACTAGAACCCAGGATGCCTGATTCCTACCCCAAGGTCACGTGGGGCACCTCACAGCCCCGTAGGCACTTAGGATACTCTTCCTTCTCCGAGTGCACGAAGACTAAAGAGCCTGCATATGTTTAATAAAGATGCTTTTCTTCAAGGAGAATCACGAGTGCTTCACACAAAGCCAGTTCTTAATGCAGTAAAAATGGCCTGGAAAATTGTTGGAAAATGAAAGTCTCATCTCAGTAGATTATGAACTGTCTCCAGGTGAGGGCCGAGGCATTGTTTCCTGCCCACGGGAGCACCTGCGTGGCCAGGGCTGGATCTCTGAACCCGCCCAAGGTTGTCACAGAACCCACACCCTTGAGGACACTCTGCTCCCACAGCCCATTCACACCCACCCTGGCCTCATGGCCACGTGTGGAGCTCTTACTCCACCCTGGGTTTGGGGGTATTCTGTCCCCTGCACCTCCAGGAAGCAAGTCTCTGGCACTCACAGCATAGTGCCGCCTGGGTTTCCCCTGCAGTGTCACCTTCACTGCCGGGTCCTTGCAGTCCGTCCCCTCTGCAGAGGGAGCTGAGGGGTGATAAGGAACCCTTGCATCCATGTGGGGCCATGGAGGGGAACCGTCGGAATTAAAGGCAGATGACTCAAGTAGGTTGGCTTTCTTTTTACATTACCACCTTGATGAAGCAAATAAAGGACATTGGTTCCTACAGAGACGTCCAAGCACATCCAGGGAACCCTGGCTCCAGGCGTCCCTCCGAGGTCACCCAGGAGCTGCCGCTGGCCCTGTCTCCAGGCCAGTGCCTTTGGGTTGGCTTCATTCTCAAGCAGGCAGTCCCTACGTGGTGGCTCACATTCACCCAGTCCAACAACCCAGGCATGGCGTGACAAAGGGGTGTGCTTCTCTTCAGATGAAGCCCACAGAATGTCAGGGTGTGTCCATCCTGAGTCCGTCACTGCAGCCGGGGGGCTTGGACTGGCCGGGCCTGCATCACATTGGATGAGGATGACTGTTCCCATCTTACAGACAAGAAAATTCTGAAGGTCAGAAAAATGAAGCGACTTGTCCCCCATCACACCGCCAGTACCAGGCAGAAGGAAGCTCTCTGACCACAGCTCACCCTACAGCTGCCATTCACCAGCAGCTGGTGCATTTTCGCATCTGTAGACGGATTAGTAAGCCCAAAACGTTTGGAAATCTTTGTCAGAGTTCAGGGACAGCCCTTGAATTGGCTTTTTCTTTCGTTTGCTGCATTTTTCTAAAATGTCTGAGGCTTGAACCACTTCCTCCCATGCCTTGCTGTTTTGCGCTTACTTCTGTCAGAAGAGTCACCACTCTCTGTGCCGGTCTGTCTCTGGGGAAGGGTTCTCTTTTGTCTCTTTCTGGGTCCCCACCACCTAGCAACTTCTCCTGGCACATAATAGATGCTCAGTCCACGTGGGCTGAATGGACAAACTCGTGAATGTCCTCCTGTCCCCTTTGACAGAGTCTGTGTAGATCAGAGCCCCCCGTCCCCCTGCCCCCAGGCCCTGCCTGCGTCGAGGGTGCTCTGCCTTTCTTTCCGAAGGGGATGGATTACATCACAAAAATCTTCTGAATTTCCATCACCTTCACTCAAACCGAGGAAGGCTGCTGGCTCCCTCCTTGTGCCCAAACACTCATCCATCATTGCGTCCCGCTTGGCACTCAAAATAAAATGTGAAAGAGCTTTGGAACAAATAATGAGCATTGTCAAGTAGGGCAGCTGTTGTGCTCTCCTGGTGCATACAATATGTTGCACATCCTTTTGGCACTATGGAATTAAACCATTAGCAACAGTTTTTATCTGGATCTCCTAAATCTCCCAGCATTATAAAGGCAACCAGTTCTCCTTTATTTTGTATTTTATTTTTAAAACTCTGGAGAGAAATGCTGCTTTAATTAAAAACAATTAAGAACTTTCTAAGCGAGCAGAGAACCAAAAATGTTTAACGTAATTATGTACTGTGAGTTCTTTGTAACAGTTCGTGGCCCAGAAAGCGGGCAGTGAGCCTTGGGGAGGCCTGGATGCCGCGGAAGGGGTGCACTGCGCTTCTGCGGGGCATGTGGACCCTCCTGCCTCCCTGTGATTGTGCAGTAGCTTTTCCAGCTCTGTGTCAGATGCCAGTTTCTGTAGCTCTCCCTCCTCTGAGGTCTGACTGCATGACTACAGACAGTGTTGCTGCACAAGGTTTAAGAGAAGAAAGGATGTAGTAGATGCATAGAACTTTGTTTCCTCTATTCACTCCCCCAGACATGGGGACATCGTTCCTGTCACCTCTGGAGCTAATGGGGGCCCACAGGGACGAAATCTGCATCTCCCCAGTGCCTTGCATATTGGAGGTAGTTGGTATCTCTCTGAACAGAGGACAGACCACAGGTAAATAGAGGTGAAGAACTCGATAGTTCTGGGGCTTACTTAGGGGTTTGGAGACAGGGCTATTTTATCTTGCTCTAGATGCTAGTTTGAATGATCCGGGTTCTCATTAAGGTTTTCCTGCTGCCCAGCTATGTGGATTTGGGCAAGCCACTTTCCTTTTGTTAATGAGCTAAATGGATGAGTCGATCCCGAGGATCTGCAATTCTAAGCTTTCCCGGGTTGCCATTGCCCCAGCTGGATAAAGAAAGCAGACTGAAAAGGAACAGGACCTCTAGGGTTTCCTGGATTGTGGCTACATTCCCAGAGGGTCTTCAGATGCAGGGTCAGATAGTCTGTGCTCCCCAGGACTGTGGAGACAGGAGTTGATACCAACAAGATCCAGCCAATGTCCCCACACTCACCACTGCCTCTGTGAGTGGAAACCGCTTTTATATCTGATTTTCTTGGTGGATGGTATTAGTTTCTTCTTTGCTTCTGTGACGTATTACCACAAATGCAATGGCTTACAACAATGCACATTTCTTGTCTTCAGCTCTAGAGGTCAGAAGTACAAAATCCATTTCCCCGGGCTAAAGTCAAGGAGTCACCTGATCATCGTTCCCAAGCAGTGGTATGCATACCCCTAGGGGTGTGTGCCGGGCCCCTCAGGGCTACATGAAAAATAATCAGTAACAGCGAAAAACCAAGTAAAGTAAAAAAATACAAAACGTTAGTTATGAAACAATAAATGTTAAGTTTGAATCACCGTTCATGGAGACACTTCAAAATTAGATCACGTTAGCAAATGATAATTGGTGAGGACATAGCTATGAACCCTTCTCCCAAACCGCTCTTCTACCAGTCACTACACACAGTTTCAGAACAATCCATTTGGGACATTTCTAGAACTTCCTCAAACATACAAATACATCGTCGCCAGATTGATCAGTTTAGTTATTGACTGAGTAAAAGTAAGTGTGTTGTGTTTAATCGTGATTCTTTTCAAGTAATTTTTTTTATTTAATGTTGAAATACTTGGTCATCACTATCAATATTTAACTGTGTTATAAATAGTGTAAAATTATCTGTGTGGTTTGTACTTTGAGCGTAGTAATTCTTCTTTCCTAACTTATGACTCATTTCCACTATTTTACGTTAAGATAGTCACTGAACAAAAGTGTCAGTATTTAAAAACAGCTGTTTTAAAAACAAGGGGTACAATTTATAGTAATGGGTTTAAAGGGGGTACACAAATGGGAAGAGGTTGGGAACCACTGCTCTAGGGGAAAATTTGTTTTCTTACCTTTTTTCGGTTTCTGGAGACCGCCTGCATTTCCTTGGCCCCTTCCTCCACCTTCACAGCCAGCAGCATAGCACCTTCTCGCCTCTCTAATCTCTGCTTCCATCCTTCTATCTGCTCTTTCTGACTCTGATCATCCTGCCCCCATTTTATAAGGACTCTATGATTACCTTGCCCCACCCCGTAATCCAGGGTAATCTCTCCATCACAGGATCCTTAACTTAATCATACCTGCAAAGTTCCCTTTACCATTTAAGGCAGTGGTTCCCAGCCTTTTCCCACCTGTGTACCCCCTTTAAACCCATTTCTATAAACTGTACCCCTTGTTTTTAAAACAGCTGTTGTTTGTTTGTTTGTTTGTATGTGGGTAGTTCCCTGGCTGGGAACTGAACCCAGGCCGCAGCGCTGACAGCACCAGTGCTGAAGCCTTAAGCCACTGCACCACCAGGGAACTCCCCTAAAACAGCTGTTTTTATATACTGACACTTTCGGTCAGTACCTATCATAATGTAAAATAGTGGGAATGAGGTCATAAGTTAGGAAAGAAAAATTACTACACTTAAAGTACCAACCACGGATTTAATTTTACAATAATCGTAACACAGTTAAATATTGATAATGATCAAGTATTTAACAAACTTTTAATTTATTATTAATAATATTTATACATGTTATCTGAAAAGTCTGTAATAATTATTACACAGATCACTAGCCAATTGAACATTGTTAGTGAAATTGTTGACCTTGCTTTGATGCATTTAGTTTTTTGAAATCATGCTCAAAAGATGCAAGTCCAGTCTAAATCTGGACTTGCATTAAGCTGGTTGTGGTACTTATTTTTTATGAAGGTTTAAGAAGAAAAAGCTCCTTCCACTAGTTATTAGTAAATGGCAAGAGGTATTTGAGTGCCTTCTCACTGAGCTGTTCGTATTCCTCACTGACATCTACCTAGAAGGTAATAAGATGCTTTCTTTTAGAATCAGAATTTAAAAAGAATCAGTTGAAAGTTTGATTAACTGCTCTTTTTCATTGATTGATAGTTTAGCTTCTTTGAAGAATTCTTTATTGAAGCGATCTGAAATCTAGTTGTTTTCTTTTCCACGTTGAGGGAAGTACTTATAAAAGGACACTTTAAGACCTTCCAAGTGACTTACAATAGCCTCTTTCACGTTTTTGGTGTAGGTGCAAGTCATTCTCAGATAAGAAATTGTGCAGTTTCAAAAACTTCTGGCCGATCTCTTTTTCCCACCTCTTATACTCCTATATTTATTATATGGTTCTACTTCCAAAGTATATCTTGAATTTTTCTACTTTTTTTCTTCTCTACTGTCATCACTCCCCCACTCCCTTCTCATATAACAATTTGGTCTCCCCGTGGCTACTGTGGCCCCTTTTTAATATCTGTTCTGTGTGCAATAGCAAGAGGAATCTTTTTAAAATATAAATCTGATCATACAATCCCCCTTTGAAAAAATCCTTGCTTCACTTGCTTCCTATTGTGTGTATGTATGTATGTATGTGTGTGTGTATATATATATATATATATACTTTTTAAAATTAAATTTATTGGGGTGACATTGGTTAATAAAAATGACATAGGTTCCAGATGTACAGTTCTACAATACATCGTCTATGTGTTGTGGTACGTGTTCATCACCCAGTGTCAGTTCTCTGCCCATCACCATAGGTTTGACTCCCCCTCCCTCCTCTCCCACCCTGCTCCCCTCATGCCCTCAGATAACCACTATCCACTAAACTATTGATTGTGTCCATGAGTTTTTGTTTCTTTGTTGCTTCCATCTTTTGTGTTCCACGTACGAGTGAATCGTATGGTTTTTGGTATTTTCTGTCTGGCTTATTTCGATTTGCATGATGGTCTCAAGGTCTATCCATACTGTCATAAATGGCCCTATTTCAAGTATTCTTATGCTGAGTAATGTCCCATTGTGTATATGTACCACAGCTTCTTTACCCAGTCATCTATCAGAGGACACTTTTGCTGTTTCCATGACTTGGCCACTGTGAACAGTGCTGCAATGAACATTGGGGTACATAAGTCTTTGCAGACTAAGGTTTTCAAATTTTTTAGGTAGATCCCCAGAAGTGTGATTGCTGGGTCACATGGTAACTCTATTCTTAGTTTTTTTGAAGAACCTCTGTACTGTCCTCCACAGTGGTTGTACCAGTTTGCACTCCCACCAGCAGTGTACCAGAGTTCCTTTTTCTCCACGTCCTCTCCAGCACTTGTTATTCCTTGTCTTGTTGATAACAGCCATTCTCACAGGTGTGAGGTGGTGTCTCATTGTGGTTTTGATTTGCATTTCCCTGACAGCTAGTGAAGTTGAGTGTTTCTTTATATATCTCTTGACCATTTGTGTCTTCCTGGGAGAAGTATCTGTTCAGGTCCTCTGCCCATTTTGTAATTGGATTGTTTGGGGGTTTTTGTTATTGTTGAGTTCTATAAGTTCTTTATATCTTTTAGATATTAGCCCCTTATCAGAGGTATTGTTTGCAAATGTTTTCTACCATTTGGTTGGTTGTCTCTTTGTTTTGTTGATGGTTTCTTTTGCTGTGCAGAAGATTTTTAGTTTGGTATAGTCCAGACTGACCTCTTTTAATATACACTTTCCAAAAGTCCAGTTTTTAAATCATTAACTCAGTTTTGTCAATGATCAACTCTCAAACTCAGTATTGTTCTATCCTTGTCTCCATTTGTATCCTCACATTGCACAAAGTCCCCTGCTGTACAATGACTGCTGTGTTTCATTGTCTCAGAGGAACCTCTCTCCAGCCAGCTCACAAGCTTTGTGTGTTTTTCCTCTGTCGTGAGGAATTCTTTTTCTTTATCATCCCCATTCTCCCCTTTAAATAGTTAGTAATACAACTTTTACAGCCTCATCAAGAACATCTGTCAGTTCATGAGGAAAAGGCTTGAATGCAAGACTTTGTCTATGAATGCAGCGGTGACGCCATGGTACGTGGGGAAACTACTTCTTTAATTCAGCCTTGTAGGTCTATAAAACAACCTGACATAGGCTTGCCTCCGTTAGTACATACACCATAACAATTGACCAACTAATGTCCTTTTCAATGAAATAATCATTGATTGCATTAAAATATCTTCACCTGTGATACACTCTGTCCCTGGGTAACAAAGCAACAGGTTTTCCTCAATTTCATTTCCTACCAGGTACCCTGTGATGACGAGCAAAATAGATACACATCAGCAACATCTACACTTTCATTGACCTGGATGGAAGAGAATTTACTTTTTCTAATTCTGTCTACTACTATAGCTTCGACATTGTCAGACGTTTCCTGAATTCATTGAGACATTTTATTGTTTGAAAAAGAGATAGTATTGATTTTGCAGACATGTTCTTCCCCAAACATACAAAAAAACAGTATCCTTAATACAAGGAGAAATTAAATGCTCAGCTATGGTGTGGTTTTTACCACCTTTATTTAACTGTGCAATAAACAATACAGTATGAAGCCTTAACTGCATTCTCATTGTCTTTCTATCCTGACATCATGTATAAAGTAGAAGTTGGAGGCTTTTCTGAGCACTAAAAATAATGTATTTCTTTGCTTTTATACATAGGATGTTTAGTTTCTAGGTATCACATGAGCAGAAAGGGTTTCATGCAACTATAGGGTAATATTTTCCCTCACACAACACACAAAGGCTTAGGACAGTCATCACCCGCTACAGATGAAAATCATGTTTAATACACTCTTCAGAGTATTTCCTTTTCTTCTATGTAGTATCTGAGGCTCACACCATTTTACTATCTCCCGATGTGGGTGTACTCATAGCTGTGGACACGTGTTGAGAACGACTTGGCAATGGGTTATAATCCACATCAATTTTGGTTTTTTAACCATTCCTGTTTTCAACCACTGATCCATAACTGACAATAATAACTGAAACTATATTAAACATTAAATTAAAAAATGACTTGAAAAGAGTCACAACTAAAGACAACGCACTTACTTTTACTTAGTCAATAACTAAACTGATCAAACAATCTGGTTACGAATGTATATGTTTAAGGAAGTTTTAGAAACTTCTCAAATGAATTGGCGATTTGGGTAAAGGGTTCATAGCCACACCCGCACCAATCATCATTTGCTAACATGATCTAAGTTTGAAGTGTCTCCATTAACAATGATTCAAACTTAACATTTATTGTTCCATAACTAATGTTTTGCATTTTTTTACTTGACTTGTTTTAGCCCTATTCTGATTATTTTTTGCGTACCCCTGAATGGCCCAGCACGTACCCCTGGGGGTATGAGTACCACTGCTTGGAAAGCGATGAAGTAGCACAGCAGTCACAGGTTCTGGGGACTAGGACGTGGATATCTTTGGGGGCCACTGTTCAGCCCACCACAGGGATTGATCATCAGTTTCAAAACCTGAGCTTAGACAGGGAGAAGCGTGTACTGGAACTCCTGTTTGGAATGGGGACTTGTCTACAGTGCCCCTGGCCAGGTGACTGTAGCTAACTGCAATTTGTATACAGCAGCAAATCTATTTGCTTTTGAGACATATTTAATTCTCCTTTTTGAATCGTCTGAGGGCCTTTATCTGCAGAAATGTGTACTCTTCAAAGGAGATTTCCACATCTCCTTAAAGCCACCATGTTGTGATGAGCCACGTCCATTACCTTGCTTCTCCATCCTGTTTGTGGCAGTTACTGAGTGCCCACCAAGTGCAGAGCTCCATGCCAGGAAAATGGGACATCTCCAGGACATGCTCCTTTCCCTTGTGGAGCTGAGCATAAGTAATTATTTTTAACACAAGGCAGGATGTGCTGATGCAGCAGTGATAAACCAAGGCAGTGGGACAACATTAGTTCTAGCCCCTAAGAGGTGTCAGAACGTATGACCCATTTTCAGCTCAAAAATATGATCATATGCACCTGAATTTTAAGTTATTAATTCTTATGAGCCAAGAATGTTAGGCTTTTTAAAGAATAGGACAGTGGGTCTTTTCCTCCTCATCTAAGGGTCTTCGGTTCGGAAGAGGTGTCTAGCTCTGATGATTCATGTGAAATTGCTTCTTCAATGTTGATTAAAGTTGGGGACAGTAAGAATTTACTAGGCAAAGCAGATGTTAGGAAGAAAGTAGCTGGTCTTCTTATTACATGCCGGGTGTGAATGGGTAATGTGTCACCTGGGCTGTGCTCGGAATAGCACGCATTTCCCATGGCTGACCTGCACATACCCCGCGGGGCTGACTTTCCTAGTTGGAAAGACAGCTCTTCCTCACGTGCCCTTTCAGAGGTGAAGGGGAGTCTCCCGCAAGAGCTCCCTCCAGCCCAGAGCACAGTTTTAGAAAATACAGCTCACTTTCCCTGGAAAAACAAAACCAACCTCTTCTTACTCTGGTCGTGGAAAGCAAGTTGGCACCTCATTATCACCTTGTTAGTAAGGGCAAGCCCTGTGGAGAGCGAACCTGGTCGGAAGGGTTGGCTCTGTGTGGGCAGGGTTTTGCATTAAGCTTAATTGCTTTTCTAAAGCTCAGCTACTTAATACTACACAAGTAGAAATCTATCATCAGACTCTTGACCATCCTCCTCTTCCTTTCATATTCTCGCCTACGTAGACCTTTAGCACCTCCCTAACTCTGCTGTCACTGCCATTTGTGCACAACTACCCAGAGGAGTAAAGGTCTGTAACCACCTTTGACCTTGATCTCCCCAGCCCCTCAATATCTCAAAATGCAGGCAGCTTATTCTGCCCCTTAATGACTTACAGCCAATTCTTGATTCTCACAGAGTGGGAAATAGTCACCCAAAGTCATTTTTATCTGGCTCTGAAATGTGTTTTGTACTTGTACTTGAACGTGGGTTTGCCTGACGTTCTGAGAACTTGCTTCAAACCAAACAGTGAAGCAGCCCATGAGACATCCTCACAGAGGGCTGAGGAGCCACATCCTTAACTGCCTGTGCCCTTTCTCTTCTTTTCAAAGTCGGGCTGGCATTTGAATCCCACGTCTGTGCTCACCAACTGCGAGTTTTTGTAAGTAGGTCACCTAATCTCTCTGAGCTTTATTTAGGTTCTCGCCCTGCAAAATTGGGGTGAAAAATCTCCTACCCGCTAGGACAGATGGAGAGATCAAATGAGATAATGTAGGCTAAGCCCTGTGGCATCACAGTCAGTGTAAGACTCTGTCCCATTCCCTGTCCTCCTCACGACCTCCACTCCTCCCCCCGCCCCCCCGGCCTCTCACCTGCTCTCAGACCACAAGGCCAAGCACCAACCCAAGCAGAAGCTCGCTTTCCTGAAAGCATCTCCAAAGTGGGAGAGATGTGAAGTGGCCCACCTTTCCATATCCACCCTGTTTTCCTGAACCGTGCCTATCCCCCAGCCTCTCTCCTTTGCTTCATCATCCTTGGACTTCAAGTGCACAGAGCCTGTCACAGTGGAGACCTTGTGCAAAGTGTCCTGGCCTTAACCGTTCCAACGCTGCACTTCCCCAGGCATGTAGAATGTAGAGCCCGGGTTGTCCATGGAATCCCAGTTTCGAATGCACTGTCCCACTCTTCCCACTGAAATATCCTGCGGACTCCAGGTCATCATCACCCCCAACACATTCCCTGATGACACTCACTCCCCAGCAGGGGTGTTTAAGTCCCAGGGAATAGGGTCTCACAAAAGAGCCCTGACTGTGGTAACCACACAGCCCAGACTCGCCGGGAAAGGCTGTCCCCTTCCCAGATCATGCACCCTGATGATTGGTCCTGAAAACAGCCACCCAACCGAGGTCACATGGAAGGCATACGTCAGCCAGGACACCCCTGTCGTAAGAGTGTGTAGGAGGGCGCCCTTCCACCTGTGACCTCAGAGTCACATTTTTCTCTTGTAATGTTTAGTTATTCTTTATGCTAGTTGGGTTGGAGATGGACTGAAGGGAATAGGATTCTTGCTGCTTTTAGATGTGAAGTGAGGACAGGAATGAAAACGTGTTTGGCACAAATACACACACAGTTCATTCTGTATGCAATTTTGAAGCCTGCTTTTCCCCACTTAACTTAGAATATATGGATTTTCTCATGTCACTTCTTTTTCAAGGTAGTGTCTACCATTGGCAATGATGGGGGTTAGGGTGCATGGGGAGAGCAGATACCCAAGGAACGTTTAACGTGTTGGAATGTTTTCCATCTTAAGCTTGGTGCCAGTAACACTTTTTGGGGGGTGTCTTAAATATTACATAGTGAAGAAGAAATTTAGATGGAATGGTGTTTTTTGGGGGGGTGGGGGTTCTCTGGCTGGGAATCAAACCCAGGCCGTGCTGTTGAGAGAGCTGAAGCCTAGCCACTGCGCCACCAGGGAACCCAAAGTAGAAATTTAAATACCAGTAGAAAATGTCTACTTAACATTTCATTCTGTACATATACCATCATTTACTCCCCTCTTCCATGTTATCAGATATTTGTAGTGTTCAACTATGGACTCTTAAATAATATACTATTATTAAATATCTTGGGGTATCTAGTTTTATCTGAATGGTAGTTCATTTTCTTAAGATAGACCGATAGAATTGAATTGTTGGGTCAGGGCATGTGGCTGTAATGAGTGAATATTGCCTAACTACCTCTTAACAAAGTTGTGTGACTTTAGATGACCTTTGACATTGTGTCCATTCCACTTTATCTCACACCAACACTGTGAGTGCTATTATTTTTTTAAAAAATTGCCACTTTGCTAGGCAAGTATTTGTTTCTCATTGTTTTAGCTTGGATGCCTTTGATTACCAGTGAGATTAAACGTTCTGTCCTATAATACTTTTTCTATTGGGTTTTTAAAAACTTGACGTATTATGTGATGAGCACAGGTATTTGCAGACTCACTTCTATGTGTGGCCCAAGGGGGTGAGTCTTGTTTACATGGGAGGGGGGACCACCGATACACACAGAAAGAACCCCGGCTCGGTGCAAACCAGCTGTGTGTCTCGACCTCTGTCTCCCCGCAGTGCCGCCAAGCTCCTCGACAAGAACCCGTTCTCGGTCGGTAACACGAACCCTCTGCTTCCTTCGCCTGCCAGCCTCCAACTGGCTCAACTGCAAGCCCAGCTCACCCTCCACCGGCTCAAGTTGGCACAGACTGCTGTCACCAGCAACACTGCGGCCGCCACGGTCCTGAACCAAGTCCTCTCCAAAGTGGCCATGTCCCAGCCGCTTTTCAACCAGCTGAGGCATCCATCCGTGATCAGCGCCCCCCACAGCCATACCGGGGTCCCCCAACATGCTGCGAGTGTGCCCAGTGCCCGGTTTCCCTCTAACACAATTGCCTTCTCACCCCCGGGCCAGACACGAGGCCCAGGACCCTCTGTGAGCCTTCCCAGCCAGCCCCCCAGTGCCATGGTGATGCATCCTTTCGGCGGGGTCATGCCCCAGACCCCTGCCCAGCCGGCAGTCCTCTTGGGCATTGGCAAGCCCGGGCCGGCTCCCACTGCAGCGGGATTCTACGAGTATGGCAAAGCCGCCTCCGGCCAGGCGTTCGGCGCGGAAACAGACGGTCAGCCCGTCTTCCTGCCAGCCCCGGCCTCTGCCTCGGGCAGCGTGACCTATGAAGGTCACTACAGCCACTCGGCGCAAGATGGCCAAGCTGCCTTTCCCAAGGACTTCTACGCACCCAACTCCCAAGGGTCGCAGGTGGCGGGCGGGTTTGTGGCTGAGCAGGCGGGGTGCCTGAAGGGCGAGGTCGGCGCGGCGCTGCAGGCTCCGAACAGCCCGTGGGAGAGCCCGCAAGGATTCTCGGGCCAGAGCAAGCCCGATCTCACCGCCGGACCCACCCTGTGGCCCCCTCCCGCCAGCCAGCCCTACGAGCTGTATGACCCCGAGGAGCCCACCCCAGACAGGACCCCGCCTTCCTTCGGGGGTCGCCCAAACAACAGCAAACCGGGTTTCGGCGGTGCGCGGCGGCGGGCCAAGGAGGAGCAGGCCGTGCTGTCCGTGCGACCCCTGCAGGCTCACGAGCTGAATGACTTTCACGGGGTGGCCCCCCTCCACCTGCCACACATCTGTAGCATCTGTGACAAGAAGGTGTTTGATTTGAAGGTGAGTCACCCAGGAGCGGCCGGGAGCCGTCCCCAGCAGGCGGACCGCTGTTACGGTGCGGGGCCCGTGCGTTTGCGGACTCGTAACAGAATGTTGCCATCGGCGCCCTTGACTCACATCACAGGTATTAGAACGGCAAGGAGTTCCAGAAACGTACCGGGGCCGGTCCTTTGCTTTAAGGCAAATACGAGAGTCTTACTCTTATCTATAGCTGAGAAAGCTGCAGCTGAGCTGGGGGATCAAGTGACCCCACTTGGGGTACGGACGCGGGATTTGGGCGCTGGGGTCTCCCGGCTCCGAGCTGGGGCTTTTTCCCTGTGGCACGCCCAGAAGTGCTTGTTTCTGGAGCACATGCGTTCACAAGGGGCCTGACAAATGACCATAGAGGACTCAGCTCCTCTGCGATGGAGATAGAGCCGCAGGACACTTCCCGGCAGTTGTAAAATACCTGTAGCCCCAGCGACCAGAGGTCCATTATAACATAAATTGCCCTCCGCGCAGCGTATTGATGATGCAGTGAAGTATTTCAAAGCAATAATAATTGTAATTGCTAACACATTACACCTTTCCTGTGCATCAGCAGGAAGTCTCCAAGGTTGATACTACTACTATTCTGAGGCCCAGAGAGATGACATGACTTGTTCAGGGTCCCGAAGCTAGAAAGTGGCAGAGTGGAGATTCGAACATGGGTCTGGCCCTCCCAGAGTCTGTGTCTTTTAAACGCAGGGCTGTACGGCCTCCTGTCCCATCTGCATTTCATCAGGATTCCTACCCAGTGTGGGTCACACCACGTTATGTCAGGTCCCCCTTGCTTGGGTCCCCTGGTTCAAGTGCAACCCTGTCACCCTCTCACCTCCAGTCTCGGAAGGGGGCTGACTGACAGAGCTGATGGAGGACTTTGTCTCTCCTGAGCCTCTCCTAAGGCTTTGGAACTCACTGTCAGCCCACCTGCCAGACTCTGCCATCTGGATATGGAAATGGGTTGGAGGCGTGGTGAGACCAAGGGCCCCACTAAGAGGGGGAGAAGGAATCAGGTCTAAGACTCGGGGCTCCTTCCAAGATGGGCACGGGCTGTGTAGCCAGTGCTAATGGAGTGAGGGCAGATGGGAGTTGGGGCGGGGGCTGGATGGGACAGGGACCCGGGAGGGAGGGAGAGGAGGAGTGGGGAGATGGTCTCAGGGTCGGTCCCACCTCTGGGTGCTCTGAGCTCCCTGCCTGGCTGGGGAAGCCGGCACTCAGCTCCTGCCTTCCCATGGACTCAGTTCTGCTTCTGCCATTTTTTTCTTTCCTTCTGGCCTAGGACTGGGAGCTGCACGTGAAAGGGAAACTACATGCCCAGAAATGCTTGGTCTTCTCTGAAAAGTAAGTGCTGTCCGGGAGGACAGGTTCATGCATGCGCTCAGCAAATATCCCCTGAGCAGCTGCTACGTGCCGCGCTGTTCTAGGCGCTGGGGAAACAGAAGAGAACAACATAGGCCAAGTCCCTATCCTAAAGGAGCTCACTCTTAGTGGGGGCGGGGAGGTCAGGTGATAAAATATACAGTGAGTTATACAGTGTGCCTGGTGGTAAACGCTAAGCAGAAAATAGCATCCGGCAGGGACAGGACATGTGTGTGTGCATACGTGTGCCTGTGCCCATGCACGTGCACACGGGGCTGGTCCTTGCATATTAAAAGGTACTTGCTGACCAGTACCATTGTTTTCTGTCCTGTCTAAAACGGGGTGTCTGGTCAGCCTACTTAGGAGAGGATGGCTAGCCGGAGGCTGCAGCGGGACACACACTCCCAGCAGAGGGAATAGCAAGTTTGAAGGCCCTGAGGTGCTCAGGCAACATCAGTGTGACCAGAGCGGAGGGCTGGGTGAGGGGAAGTGTCAGCTTGTTGTGAAAGCTTTCGTGGCTTTTGCTCTGAGGGTGGCTGGAGCGTGGGAGGCTGAGCAAAGGAGTGTGATGAGCTCTGGCTCCATGTGCTGGAATAGATGGCGGGGGGCAAAGGCAGACACCCGGAGACCAGTGAGGAGGGGCCTGCAGAGTGCCACACAGGGATGTAGGATGGGGTTAAGTGTTTTGAAATAGGTGCATTCAAAAGACCTCCCTTTCTTGTTCACAGTAGCCCAAATGTGGAAGCAACCCATGCCAGATGAATATGTAAACAAATGTGGTATATGCGTACAATGGAATGTAATTCAGCACCAAAAAGGAAGGAATTTCCTGACAATACTACAACATGGGTGAACCTTGAGGACATTGTGCTGGGTAAAATAAGCCAGGTATCAGAGGACAAAAACTGTATGATTGCATTTATAGGAGGTACCTAAAATAGGCAGAACCACAGAGACAGGAAGTAGAATGGTGGGCGCCGGGGGCTGGGGAAGGGGGCACTGGGGGGTTAGTGTTTCATGGTAGAGAGCTTCTGTTCTGCAAGATGAAAAGAGTTCTGTGGATGGATGGTGGTGTCCACGGCAAGCCAGTGCGAATGTGCTTAATACCACTGAACTGTACGCTTAAGCATGGGTGAGCTGGTAATGGTACGTGTATTTCACCACAATTTAAAAAATGATTTTCAGAAAGGTCTTTCTTCTCTGCCTCTCCATTTTTTAAATTGCGGTGAGATCCACGTAAGACTCACCATTTGAACCATTTTAAAGTGTACACTTCAGTGGTGTTTAGCACATCCTCACAGTGCAGAGATCACTGCTATCTAGTTCCAGAATATTTGCTCTGCCCCCAAGGAAGGCCTCACACCCATTAAGGAGTCAATCCCCACTTCCCCTCCCCCCAGCCCCTGCAGGCCGCTCCTCTGCTTTCTATCACTATGGATTTGCTTCTTCTGGACATTTCATATAAATGGAATCATATTATACGAGTATGTGGCCTTTGTGACTGGCTTTTTTCACTTAGCATAATATTTTCAGGTTCATCCACACATTGCAGCATATACCACCTTTTTATGGTTGAATGACATTCGTGTATGTAAATATATAGCACATTTTGTTTACCTATCAATAAATCTTTTGATTGATATTTGGGGTGTTTCTACCTTTTCACTGTTATGAACAGTGCTGCTATGAATGGTCATGCACAAGTTTTTGTTTGAACATCTATTTTCAGCTATTTTGAGTGGAATTTCTGGGTCACATGGTGATTCTTTATTTGTTGTCCTGAGTGACCGGTCCCCCTTTTCCACCTCTCCCCAGCGCCGGGGTCCGGTGTATACTCGGTTCGGCAGAGGGAACTCTGAGTGCCTCTCCCAACAGCACAGCTGTTTATAACCCTGCTGGCAGCGAAGGTGAGTCAGGGCCTGCAGCTCAGCAGCTCGAACGGAAATCAGCTTCCCAAAGCCTTGTGACGTCATCTCTTTAATAATCAAACTTCCTCTGTGTGCCCTTCTTATGCATCTATAACGCAAACAAAACCCAGGACACTGAAATGCATTGGGTCCGCTGTCTGGCACGTTTCAGACACAGAGCTTTGCTGGTTACCAACACGCCCAGAGGTACAATCACGCCAATCACGCATCAATATGTTAAGAGGGAATTTTCATTCTTCTCTTCCCACTTATATCCTAATAGTGACTTTTGAAGGTAAAGTGAATGACTAGGTTTTCACCCAGTTTTGTGTAATTTATCATTTAGATTATGCTTCAAATCTTGGAACATCCTATGCAGCCATTCCAGCAAGGTCATTTACTCAGTCAAATCCCGCATTTCCTTCAGCTTCCCCGGGGACAAATGTGAGTACAGAAGCATATTCTCCATTTCATTGTCATCATCAAGGCATTTGTATCACCTGCTATGCCTGGGTGCAGAGGTGCAGAGGAGCTGGGGGAAGAAGCTGGTGTCGCTTTGTTCAGTGCAGGAAAAAGTGTCCCTGAACAGAGGTCGAGACGTGTGTAACTCAGCCCAGCGAGGACTGACACGTCCAGATTGAAAAGCTGACACAAGTTCTTAAATCTAAAGGCACTTGGAGACGTTTTAGCATTCGGTACTGGCTTAGAAAAAATGAGGTTTGAGTTTGTGCGTGTTTTTGTTTTGTAAGGCATTGCTCTCGGATTGGAGTGGGCCTTTTCCTATCAGTGGTAATTCTGAAACTGGAAGCAGAGAGAAAAATGTGTTTGCAAGTAAGGACCTTGTCCTAATGGCATTGTTGGCCCCCGGGGAAATGGCGTCTGTGTAATTCTTTGTTTTCAGTTGTGTCCGCAGTCCTTTCTCTCTCCAACATGCATGCTAGTCCCCCAAAGCTCCAAAGCTTCACCCCTCCTTTTCCAGTGGTTATGACAACACTTTTTCTCTCTTCGGTGTAGCTCGTGCCCCTGGGAGCCGTTCTTCTCTCTCCCTGGGAACACATGGAAGCCGCCGGGAGGCGCAGCACTGCGTGTAAAACAAAATGCCTTTGCTGGAGGGCGGGTGTCTCTGTGCTTCCACCTGGGCTTGCTTTTTTTTCATTTTCTTTTTTTTTTTTCAATTTGTGATGTGAGCAGCTGCAGCCTCTTTCTCTCTTCTCATTCAGCCAACAAGCACAAGCTCATGCCAGCAGGCCTCCACGTGCTGTCCCCTCCACGTGTCGGGGCATTTGTGCAAAACTTCAGTAGGGCAGACTAAGATTTTAGGCCCCGAGGGTTGGGTGGGTGGGTGGGTGAGAGGTTGGGGAGGCGAGGAAATTTATGACAAAATGTGAGGCGTGCCTGAGCCGAGATTTTTGTGTGTCTGTATCTGTTTGTGATGTTTGTGGGAGAAGTGCTTTGAGAGGGAGCCACATCTGGTCAGTGGCAACTTGGGTCAGTCCCAGGAGAGCATACTGGCTGGGTTCAGTGAGTCCTATCCTTTGTCTTTGATTGCATGACTTTGTGTCCCAGTGAGGGTGCTGGCGGCTCCAGCACCAGCAGCCCCCCACTCCGCCCCAGGGCCTGTTTCCCCACACTGTGGACCCTAGAGGCATCTCTATGCCCACAACCTGCTCTGAGACCCCAGAACTAAGGTTAAGGGAGCTGTGACCCAGATTGGGAGAGACTGGCTTAGGAGGCAGGTGGGTCAGGGGTCTGGGTGAAGGAAAGAGAGCTGGTCAACTAAACCCCTTTATAGAGGGAAGGGGCTGAGAAGTGTGAGGGGAGTCCTTCAACCCCATCCTCGGGGACTGGCCAGGAAACCAGAGGCCCTTTCCTGTGGATGTGGAGCCAGGTACCCTAAGTTCAAGTCCTAGTTTTGGAGCCTACCAGCTGTGTGGCCTCTGGCGAATCACGTTGCTTCTCTGAGGCTCTGGTTCATTAAATGGAAACAAGACTCCCCTAATAATGACTTTTGAAGGTAAAGTAAATGTCTTATGTCATTCATTGTTTCACTTATACTTCAAATCTTGGAACGTCGTGTATGGCCATTGGAGCAGTCTCCTGATTCAGGGGTCAGAGCTGGAAGGTAGCAGCAAGGCTCAGGGCAGACCAGAGTTGTCCTGCCCTTGTGAGGATCTGATGAGTCCAGGTATGCGATGAGGATTTGTGAGCTGTGCAGTGCGTAGGAAGTAGCAGTGGCTATTACGGAGTGAGGAGTCCTTTTCACCTGCTGTGGGGAAAGCTGTCCTAAAGCCCGTTCCAACCTCCAGCCGTGTGACGTTGGGCAAGTCTCAGTGTCCCTCATGTGTGACTCCATCCAGGAATCTCTGTAGTCATACCTGCTCCCTCTGAGAGATGTTGCAAGGCTCCCACAAAAGCACATTATTTACTCACGGGGCAGGCATGGGCTATCTGCTGACCCGTGATCATATGTGAGTCCAATTTCCTTCAAATGCCAGGAGATGGGAAAATCAGCAGGCTTGACCCCAAGGAGAAGCCACACAGGAAACATTTTGCTTTCTGCATTGGAGGCCAGCAAGAAGGAGATGGAGAGCCCCAGACATTGTAGGATGATGATGGTAACAAGAGCAGACATTATACGAGGTCGGACAATTCATTTCACAAACTCATCCTAGAAAAAGTGCTACACCCCTCATTGCTGAATGTCACTACGGTCACCTTCGAAGTACTCCCCTTGGGAAGTTATGTACCAACGCCAGTGCCTAGTCCACCCTTCAAAGCAGTTTTGGAACTCTTTTCATGGAGTGGCCATCAGAGCTGTCATCGTACCCAAATCTGACAATGAAGTTCGTGAACTTGCCACCATGAGCTTGCGTTGGCAGTGCCTTACAAACAACTCCGTGAGGTGTCCTAACCTCGGCGTGGACGCCCACACGAGGCAGCACTGCCTCTGGAATGTCCCTTGCCAAGAAAGAGTTCCAAAGTTGCTTTGAAGGACGAGGCGCTGGCGTTGGTGCACAGCTTCCCAAGGGGAGTACTTGGAAGGTGACCACAGTGATACTCAGCAAGGAGGGATGTAGCACTTTTTCTAGGACGAGTTCGCAAAATTAACTGTCTGACCTTGTATAGCACTTAATGCATTCTTGGCATTTTTGTGTGTATTAACTCATTTAACCCTCCTCCTGTGAGGTGGGGAAACTGAGGCATAGAGAATAAGAGCCTTGCCTCAGGTCACATAGCTGGTAAAGGGAGGCATTGGGATTTGAACCAGGTGGCCTGGCCCTAGAGGCCTTGCTTTTAAGCACTAAGCCCTGTGGCCTCTCTCTAAGGGTCTCTGGGTTCCTTGTTGAGATTCTCTCTTTAGTGAGCTCCCTCTCCTCCCCACGCTCCCACCCCACAAGGTGCTTAGCAAGATTTGAGGTGCCTTGGGGGTACAGGGACATATAGGGCCTCGGTCAGCCCAGGAGCAGTCAGACCCAGCACATGAACTCTTCGCCACCGTGACAGCATCTCTCAGGATGAACTCAGACATTTGGAAGCATCTTCTACAGACCCACTGGAGGGGGCCAGGCATCATCTGACTGGTTTTAGCATCACAAGTTCTGTGAGGTCTTGTTGGTCACATGAGCTTTTCCAGGGACATCTGAGGGACAAGGACAAAGCCTGCCCAGCCATCGGTGACTGGATGGTCACATCCTTCTGTCAGCTCCTCATCCTCTTGTTTGCCATTGCTGACAAATGCAATTGAACACGGGTGTGCCTCTCTTTGGGAAAACCCGAAACACAAAAATACTGACATTTGAAGACAAGCTGAGAAATGAAGGGCTGACTAACCCCCACGGAAAGATACTTTACAAGGCTCCTTTAAGCAGCAGGAGAATCTCCCAGAGAAATGGCTGGTTTGTTTTCCTGCCTACAAATACTGACCTCCAAAGATAAACAGATTCATCAAAGGGCGATTACTCTGCTCGTGATGGACACTACCCCGTGACCTGCTTGTGCATATGCACTTCACTGTATTTTTCTCCTTAAAAAATTTATGCTTTTTGGGAAAATTGAAACTGGAAAGATGTATTTAATAAGAGATTGAAATTCCTCCATTATCCACCTCCAACCCCCATGAGAACCCAGGACAGCTTTGATTTGCTTTCCTCCAGAGGTGTTTCCTGGTCCTGCGCCAGGGCTTTTTCTGTCCAATTCCACTTCCACCTGTCTTTTCAGAAATACGTATTGTTGAGGACCAGCCAGGACTCCACCATTGTAGTATCCCTGTTGCTTGTGGAGCAGAGAGTGGTCCCTGCTTCTGACGCTCCCTGTTTGGAAGCAGGAGCACACAGATGAGCCTTCCCAACTGCTGCTACACAACCTAAAGCAATTGCAAATCCCAGTTACCGCCTCGAGCAAGCCCAGGCTTGGCTGCTGAATTTACACTTGTCTCAGCTCCATGGGAGTGCAAGCCATTCGTTTTCATGTTTATTGCTGACAGAGATGGGACATTGCATGACAGTTGTGTGCTGTCATTCACCCCCTCCCTTCATTCACCGCCCCCGCCCCTGCCCGCCGCCCCAAGAGTCCGAGCAGAGTGTGTTCACTTTCACTGAAGCTTCTGCCATTTGACAAGAGCAGAAGCACTTTATCCTTGGCTGAGAGAGTCGTCATAAACAGAGTAGTCAGGTTTCCTGAACAAGCCTTTAGGGCCTTCTCAGGCTGTAAATAGTTTTCTTGCACCTGCCCAAGCTGTATTTTGCCTGCTGACCGTCCCCATAGAACCGCCTGGAAGTTTTCACAGCCACCTTGGGCTTTATTTAGTGCTGGTGTCTCAGCTGAGCCTCCCCATCCTGGGACGATACACAGTTTCTTTCTCATCAGTAGGCTGCACACTGGAAAACTTACATAAATAAGGAAACTGAGGCACAGGGAAACCTAAATGTTTGTGGAAGGCCAGAGGTTTAAGTCCTAGGTTGCCCCTTCATGTTGCTGGCTGTTTCTAGAACATTTATCTGTCCAGTCTGCCCTTCCGGGTCCATGATTCAGAGCCCTCTGGTCTCCTGACTGCCAGAGAACATGAAGAGTGGTGACTGATGTGACGAATGACACCCACCCCTCCCCCACCAGCCCGGCTCCCTCACTGTTCCTGTCCCCATCTGCGGGGGGACCATCTTATGCATTTTTAAAGAGAGCAAAGATCCAGGAAACAGGAAATCTAGGTGGGTGTTGTTTTCTGTTTTTGTTTTCCCTTTTTTTCTTAAAAATGTTATTTTTTCTTGTTGCAAAAATAGTACATAGCATAAAAATAATTCAAACAGTAACAGAAATATAAAAAACAGAAAATCCAACCCTGCAGAGAAAACTGAAAGTAGATGTCTTTTGCTCCACCTGTGTGTCTCTAACTAGTGTGCATATGCATGTTTAATTAGTGAAAATATGTATACAAAAATCAGAGAACACCATATAATTTGGTATACTTGTTAAGTTATATTTTAACAACAAAGCTCACAACACACATTTTAACTAATTCTAGACATCGTTGCGCATCCAAACATAAAACCCCTATCTTATGTTATAACACCATCTATTGTATGTGTTCACCATAATTTATCGAGTCTGCAGTTGATTGGTTTTTCAGTGAGATGTGGGTTATAATCACAAATCAACCACTGTTTCATTGCCCACAGATTAAGTTCCTTAACTTCTTGCAGATGTCAGTGCTGTGTGTGTGGACCACTTGACCTCCCAGTTTTAAGATTCTTTGACTCTAAAGCTTACAGAGATAGTGAAGTTGCTCAGCAGGTGAACCACCCCAAGGCCTGTAGGCGAGTCTGGCACCGATGAAAGTAGACTTACTCTAAGTCAAAGCTAACGTGCTTTATAAAGTATTGGAAAGTGTCAATAGAGACATCTATGTCTATCCTCCAAGAGCCATAGCTATAGATGCACACCCATTTGCTGTCTGCACAATATGTGCAAAATCAACAACCATTCACCCTGTGTTTGTCCTCAGGTGTCTTTTGCACAAAACCAACAGAGGCCCTCAGACTGTGTGCCAGGTGAAATTAGATCCTCAAGGAGATCAGGCTGGAGCACAGAAATTGTTTATTGAAGAGCAAATCTATGTTTGCAGCTCTAAGAAGCACTTTGAGAGACTTCTCTCACCCTGTAGGCCTGTTGCCCTAAGCCCCATTTTTATTGTAACTCTGTGAGTTATTTGAACTGAGCCTGTTCTTTGAACTCATCTACAAAGCCTGTTCCCACCTGCATCAGAGGGCATTGAAAGGTCTCAGAATCTTCCTATACAAGCCTGTTGGCTCCTTTCACATTTCCACCCATTTATAAAGAATTTATGGGTGAGTTGAGAGGTGTGGGACTCAGCCACCTGAACCATTAGAAGCAGCATCTGGTTTTACATGAGTGACCCAGCGTGTGACAATGTCCAGCCCAGGCCCCTGGTCTCACAGGGGCATTCCAGGTTAGTGTTGGCCTGCAGGCCAACTGAAGCATCCCCTAGGCTAGGAAAGGATGACTATCCCTTTAGGTTAGTAATTAGGGGTTTGGTTACAACCTTCAACACCTTAGCTCGCTTAGAAATCTGACCTTGGACTGGTAAGTTTCAAATGTGCCTACTGCATGTATGCCTCCCAGAGCTCAGAAGTGGGTGGGATTTAATGGGACCCATTAACACCTCACACCAAAAATGCAAGTTAGCGAGGTCTTATAGTTTTCTCTAACCCCATCTACTCTTCTGCCCCAGAGCACAGCTTTTAAAACGTGTTATTAGGAACTTTTAATTTTAATATAATTCAGACTTAACAGAAAAGTTGCAAGATAGGTATAAGAAGGTCCATATGCTTTTTGCCCATATTCACTACTCCTTTACATTTGAACTCATTTATCATTTTCTTTGTGTGTCTTTCTGTCTCTGTGTCTCTCTCTATTGTCCAACTGTCCATCAGTCTCTGTCTGTATGTATGTCTCGCCATCCATCTGTCCATCTGTCTATCCATTTCTGTCTGTCTATCCATCCACCCATTCGTTCTGTCTGTCCAACTATCTGTCTGTGTTTCTATTCATCTATCTAATCATCTACGCCTGTTTTTCCTTGAACCACTGGAGACATTGTACTTTTTTACCCCAAATACATCAGTGGGAATTTCCTAAGAACACAGACTTTCTCTTACATAATCACAATACAGTTGCATTTTGTACCCCAGTCTAGGAGCTTCATAGTACATGCTTTTTTAATGGTTGGAGAAAAGGAGACAACTATCTATTGACAGGAGCCTGCTGGATGCCAGGCATTGCACCAAGGCACTTTCCATACATCCGGCACTCCGTCTTCTAAATAGTCCTGTGGCATCCATTTTTATTTCCCCTGTGCTATGGACAAGCAAACTTGGGCATGGAGAAATTCAATAACTTGCCCAGTTAGTCACTGGGGAGCAGATCTAGATCCAGGTCTATCTGATGTTCCCATTGCCTGGCACTGGTGTCTGGGGACCATGAGGCACACAGTTGATGTGTGTCTGTCCTCAGACAGGCACCGGGCCCGAGTGTCCTTAGTTTATCTCCGTGTATCATCTCAGCCCTTCAAGGCACTGTGGACGCAGAGCTCGTCAGCAAGGTGCCCCCTGCATGAAGCTTATCTACAGCCCTAGATGCGACCACCAGCAACACCGACAGGCACGTCTGCAGGATGAACATGCTTGTGAACGTGTGCATGCTGAAACACGATCACACAGAGAGGGAAGACAAACATTACACTCATTGGGCCAGGGAGTGGGAAAGAGACAGATCTCCTGTTTATGTCCCACACAGTTGGGGAAAGTTATCATGATCCTGGATCCCAGGGTTTAGCTTGGTAAGGCTTCTGGGAGGAGTGTAATTTTAGAACTTAGAGCCACATGCGCATGGATATTTTACAGCTGGAAAGGACTTCCGATGTATAGGCCACCTCCCTATTCCAAACCCTGGGAAACTAAGGCCCAGAAAGAAAAACTAGTGTGTCCCTGTCACATACCTAATCAGTGGCTGAGCAGAGAGACTTGAATGAGGTCCTCTGTGTTCCAGGCTCAGGGTCTTTCCATTACATAAGAAAGTCCAATCTTTTTACAGCTAAAACTGCTTTTAATTATCTACTTCTATGTCAAGCAGCCAGTGTCCTGCATTCCATGTTTGGAAAAGTACTGTATCTGCCAAAGTATTTATACGAGTATTAGTGAGTAATTAACTAGTTACCCATTTTGATTAATCAAAAACACAGACATGAAAAAACAACAACAACACAGACATGCCTATCAGACTTTCTAATCAGCCTAAGAGGTAACCAGGGTTACTATATATTGATCGAGTAAAAGAAACTCCAGGTATGATCTCAACTCAGGTTTTTTAAATTTCCAAAATAATGACCTTCCTTTGAAGTATTATTATCTCCAAAGACCCTTAAGAACGGAGAGAACTGGGGCTGGGAATCAGTGCACAGCATCATGCTGTCTGCTCAAAGGCACTCAAGGTGGTTTGTGTCCCCAGTGAACAAATGTGACTCTAGATCAGGCACGTCCAACCTGCGGCCCAGGACGGATTTGAACGCAGCGCAACACAGATTCTTAAAATGTTATGAGATTTATTTTGCAACCTTGTTTGTAGCTCATCAGCTTTCATTAGTGTCGGTGTATTTTCTGTGAGGCCCAAGACAATTCTTCTTCCAGCGTGGGCCAGGGAAGCCACAAGGTTGGACACCGCTGCTCCAGGCGTCCTCCCTCCCTCTCGCCTTCCCACTTCCCGTCCTCTTTTCTCTCTCGCCATTTGGGTCTCCCACAGAGCATGAGGCAAACAATACCATGCTTCTATAAACTGTTCGAGAGTGGATTAGAGTGACTATACATATACATCTACACCTTTTATGAATGAACTATGATTTTGAATCAATTGGGTTTAACCAAAAGGTATTTTAGGTCAGTGACAGAAAAGAACGCAGAGTGAACTGTCCTAAATCAAATATTTGCAAAGAATATACAGGCGCACCTTGCAGATATTGTGGATTCGGTCCCAGACCATTGCAATAATGTGCATGTCACAATAAAGGGAGTCATATGAATTTTTTTGGTTACCCAATGCATTTAAAGGTTATATTTACAATATACTGCAGTCTGTGAAGTAATAAATAGCTGTATGTCTAAAAAATGTATATACCTTAATTTAAAAATACTTGATTGTGGAAAAATGCTAATTACCATCTGAGCCTTCAGCGAGTTGTAATCATTTTGCTGATGGAGGGTCTTGTCTTCTATTTATAAAAAAATGCAGTGTCTATGAAATGCAATAAAACAAGGCATGACTGCAGCACATAAATTTGTTTTTTCTAACTGGATGGGAAACCAAACCCTTAACAAATAAACAACACAGCAATTCTTACGGTCTTCAATTTTTAAGATTTCTGTTTCATGGTATACCTAGAAAATGATAAACTAAAGTAAACGGGTGAACGTGAAGAGGCTGCTCATGGTCACTAAAGGTCCTTGGCCTCCACCCTGAGGGGTCAGTAACTCTGTACCTAGAACCCAGTTGGGAAGCTCCAAATTAACCGGAAGAACACTGGAGATGTCATAATGATCTTAACTGACCAGAGAAGCCAGACAATCCAACTTATTTTTCTGATTAAAACTCTTGGGAGAAAAAAGCACTCATAGAACGTGATTTTAAAATTGGAGTGCAAACCTTCATTGAGACCCTTTCATTTTAAGGCCTCGTTAACAAGGCCTGCTGCCCGAGTTCGTCCCACTCTGTGGTGACCGGCAGCTGTGCGGGCGTTTAGTCTTCCGGAGACATGTTCTCCGGCCCAGCAGCAGCTTTTGCTGCACTCACACTTGAATAAAAGCCTCTCAGAGTTGCTTTTTTCAGTCTGGCAGAGACAAGGAGAGAGGCGCTGGCCCTCGTGTTTGGTCACTAGGCAACTGGACAGGCCAGGAGTGGGCATGGGCCCAGAACTGCCCTGTGTGTCTGCTCTGTCATCCAAGCCCACATCAGCCCAGGCCAACCGCAGCACGGTCACGTGAGGCCCCGGGCAGAGCGCCCAGACTCGGCCCTCCTGTTGATAAACTCAGAGGACCAGCCACGTTGCATTGGCTCAGTGTTCAGCTGGGTCTGTGCTAATGAGAGGCGCAGATTCTGCCTCTTAACAGCCCTGCTACTCCCGTAGTCCCTGGAGAACCCTGGGAGCCACCTGGGCCACACACTGAGTCCTGTTCTCCTTTGGGAAAGTGTTTGCTTTCTGGGCATTGCAGATGGGGAGGTCTGCAAGGGGGACTTGGGTTTCTTCTGTTCAGGGCTGAAGCGTAAAATGGTATTCTTATAAACTTTCATTGTCCTCGGCCCAGATGAGACAAATGAGGGATTTTCATGGTAGAATTACCCAAGTATTAGCCCTTGTTAAGGATGGGACCGCAGACTTTCCCACTGTATTACCTTAGCCAAGCTGGACCCACATCAAATGTAATTAGATGTTGAAGTTCACTTTATCGTAGAAAATGATGATTATGCACATGTAGGCTATGCTATTAGAACGTGTTTTGGGTCTGAAAAATTATATCCTGCCACGTTGAGTTGGCTTTTGGTTAGTAATTCTTGAACCTCCTAGAGACTCCAGGCTGATGAAGGTTTGCACAGACCAAACAGGTATTTCCTTCCTCCGGAAGCACTGATTGTACCCAGCTCGTGGCTCCTAAACTGTGTTCCTTATAGGTGTCTTTGGAACTTCCAGCTGCAGGGTGGCAGCAGGGTGCTGGGCTCCAGGGTTTGTCTAGAGCAGCTCCTCTATGTGTTGACTATGTTGTAGGCTGACCAGATGATCCATTTCAAACGGTATGTATGGTCAGCCTAGTCTCACTGGGCTAAATTCCAGGTGTCAGTAGGCTGACCATACGCACCATGTGAAATGAGACAGAGCCGTTGTTTTCTGTCCCATTTAAAGCAGGACATCTGGTCAGCCCACCACAGTGAGCTGGTGAGAAAGCTTTTGTTTGAAGAAAGGATTCCAGAAGCCAACAAAGTTTCGAAAGCCACTGCCCTAAACTTGTTGAAGTGAATGTCTATGACTATGTATTAAGTTCACAAATCCTTTCTATGCCTTTGTTTTTCTTTATTGGAATTTTTAAATATTGTAAGTCAAACAATGTAAGGAAAAGATTAAACCTCTCTCCCCTCCTCCCTTCCAGTTCTGCTCTTTGATGATAACCAGGGTTGACAAGTTGATATGTGTCCTCCCACGCCTTTCTCTTTTGTGCTGATATCCTTTAAAATTTTTTCTTTGGGAAAAATTTCAGACAAAACAGTAGAGACTAGTATAAGTAACCCCTGTATACCCATCCTCCAAATTTCAATACTTATAAAAAAATTTAATACAACACTTGCATCATCTCTTTCTATTTTCTATTTTTATTTTTTAAAAAAATGGCACCATACTACACACGTGACTTGGCAACCTGCCTTTTACCTACTCTATCTTAAAAATTATTTCTTCTCTGCTCGCCTCCCTCCTCCTTTCAATGGCTATGTAGTTTTCCATTGTGCACTCAGTTCATCATTTACTCAATCATTTCATTTACTCAGTCATTCCCTATTCTTGGACATGAAGGCAGTTTGCAAAAATGTTTGTCACCTCATAAATTACTGCAATGAATGTCCTTGTACCTAAATATTTACAAATTGGTGCCTTTGTTTCTGTAGGATAGATTTCCAAAAGTGGGATGGCAGGACCATGAACTATGTATAATTTGTTTTATTAAATATTGCTAAAGTATATATTCAAAAGATTGTAGATACATGACCTCCCACCAGCAACCTACACCTCTTTCCTCATATTTTCGACAGTCCTGGATGAGATTGTTCTTTAAAAGTGTTGCGAATCTTTTTTTGTAAAGGGATGGCATAAAATTGATGTTTATATATATGTTTGGGAATGGATTCTTTGTTCTGCATTGATTTTGCACATTATAGTTGTGTCATCATTATTTGGGGGGAGATAGCCTTTAGGAACATCTGGGCTAGAGGGCCAGAGGGAAATGTCTTTTGAAGACCAGCCACTGCTCTTGGTTCCCGTCAGTTCCCACAGCGGAAAACGGGTGCTGGCCGCGTGGTGCACATCTGCAATCTCCCCGAAGGCAGCTGCACTGAGAATGACGTCATTAACCTGGGGCTGCCCTTTGGAAAGGTCACCAATTACATCCTCATGAAGTCTACCAATCAGGTAAGTCTGGGCACTCTCACAGTGGCATGTACTGGATAGATCAGACATTAGTAGTGATCTATCTGGTATAAAAAAAAATTTTTTTAAAAAGAATACATATATATAAAAGAAGCTGTTTTTAACATAAAGAGGTAATACACACCTGTACTCCTGTTGGTACAACACAGAGGTTTTTGGTGGTGGTGGTGGTGGTGTTTTGTTTCCCTTTGTTTCATCTTACCCTTCTTGTGCTGGGTACAGGCCTTTGGGAGTTGCCTAGAGGTGAGGAGATGTTTTGGAATGAGAGCTCATTAACATAGAAAAACTAACTGCCCCCCAAAATAGAAATCCATGGACTTGAGTCTTTTTACTGTGTTACTAATCCCCTGCGCCAATGCTAAAGTCTTACCTTCTAAGCTTCTCATATCTAAGTTCTGGATTTGGAGCCAGCCAGCCACTGCCTGGGGACAGGTCTTTTCACTGATCCTCGGCATTAGCATCTGAAGCCCTTGGGTCTCCGGGTGGGAGAGTGGGTGGGAACTGATGGGTGCCTGGTAGTCTAAGGAACTAAGAACCCTCGATCCGTGGGGATTGACTGAGTCTTAATGTGTTTATTTTCATTTTTTAAAGCCAAAGCAGGGTCCCCTGGTGGTGTAGTGGCTAGGGTTTGGCGCTCTCACCACTGTAGCCTGGCTTCGATCCCTGCTCAGGATACCAACCTAATAAATAAATAAATAAAGTCAAAGGGGAAGTTTATACAGAGAATGGTCCAAAGTAAGAATATTTTCTTTTTGGCATGGAAATTAAAGGAAAGTATTTAACCACACACAAAAAAAATATTTTCTGTTTGGTTGTTATTAATAATAAATATTCTTACTTTGTGAATCAGAGGAACAGGCCTAGGAGAAATTCTTTTCTTAATTAAGGCACGAACTTTGGAGACTCAGAGCCAGAGCAGATCATCAGTGTGGCCTTCCTTTATCCACCTGGGCTTAGATTACTCACTTTATCACTTTGTTCCTGCTTCGCTGAATTTTATTAATATGTTGAGAAAATGTCTCAAATTCAGCTTGCAACGTGAATGGGGGGCGATGCACTGAATTAGTATTCATATTTGACAGGTGAGAGGTAGAGGTGCTAAAATGTTTACATGAACAAAGAGGACCTTAGAAAGCGGGGCAGCAGCATTTGGATAAAACTCTACATGATCGTGACTTCTTAGTCCCCCACACCTCTGCCATAGACTGTGACAGCAGGGAGAAAGCATGTGTGAAGTTCAAAAACAAATGTGAGGGAAGGAGGGAGGATGAGCTTGTTCGAGGACATGGGAGAGTAGGTGCTCACAGTGAGAGCTCCCTTGTCTCAGACCACTTTTCCTTCTCGACATCGAGCGACCGGATGAGTACAGACCAAACAAATCTAAGACCCAGTAACACTGATGAATCTGCCGTAGCAGCTACTGGGGTAACCTGACAGGTCAGTCAGCAGTCTATTTAGAAAGTCTCTGTAGACACTGAGGGGATGGGAAAGATACTTTCTTTGTAAGTTTTTTTTGTTTGTTTGTTTTTATCAGAACAGTTAGTTAAATGAAGAGGGAAAATGGTATGGACATGTAACAGGGTTTTCCTGTCTCTTTAACTCATAAAGACGTGAGCTTCCCTCAAGCTTAGGGAGCCCCTGAGTTTTTAGTAGTTTTCTTTCTTTGCAAAGAAAGTAAGAGCTCATACCTGAGGCTTGTCTCTCTGTCTTCTGCCATTGCCACTGCTAAATAGCAAATTTTGCAGAGATTGGCCCAAGGTCATTTGTGCAAGGAACTCACTCTCCCCTGTTCTACCCCAGGTTAATGGACCCTCCCATCCCAGAGGGGTTCCTATGGCAGATGTAGCCCAGGATGGACATACATAATTAAGAATAATGTTTGGTAACCATGGGGATCAGGAGAGGGGCCATCTTATAATGAGCTCTTCTGGTGAAGTTAATAAATGTGTCTCTTTGAACAGATGGGATCAAAGAGAGCTCTTTCTTGTACTGATTATATTTTCCTTTTTACTGAGGTATAAAATAACATACTCTAAAGTACACTATCCTAACTGCACAACTCCCTTAATTTTTACATGTGTACACCCATGTAATTACCATGCAGGTCAAGATGCAGAACATTTCTAGAACCTCAGAAGGTTTCCTCCTGCCCCTGCCCAGTGAGTCCCCAACCCCACCTCCGAGGGATGCTCAGCTCTAACTTCTATCACCCTTCTATCGTTTTGCCTGTTCCTGAACTTCATGTACAAGAAATCATACCCTGTACTGAATTTTAAGACCACTTAAGTCAAGTCCTCTGGGTGTCCTTCCTTTCCTTCCTAGGCCTTTTTAGAGATGGCTTACACAGAAGCTGCCCAGGCCATGGTCCAGTATTACCAGGAAAAATCTGCTGTGATCAACGGTGAGAAGTTGCTCATTCGAATGTCCAAGAGATACAAGGAATTGCAACTGAAGGTAAAGCATTCTCTTGTTCTGTCGGCCAGTCCTTGTCGGGCACTGGCCTAAGTGCTGGCAGGAAGGCGAGGACAGGAAAGGACCCAAAAGTTACCAACTGCCTTTGCGGTTGGAAAGGCAAACCATCGTAACATGGAGAGAAAACAGCGCTTATTGATCCAAGTGCAACATGCAAAGCGATGCTTGCGATGGACGGGTGACTCCCTGGGAGCCACAGGAAATTTGCAGGGGAGAGTCCTGGAGGATGACCTAAAGAAGGAAGGGTGGTTGCTTTCTAGAGCTGTGAGTTCCAGGCATAAGCCCCACGTGTAGCCTCCTTGTCTACCCATATGTGTCTTTAGTAACTTTCTTCCTTTTTCACCACCCTTGATCTCTGATTTTCTCCGCCTCCATCCTCTATATCAGGGCTGGGGGTCCAAGACGTCGATGGTGGTCCACCAGTGAACTGCCAAGCAATTTTGGGGTGACCACCTGAAAAATAAAATAAATAGCTATGGATCGCGACACTTGGAGAACTAGCCCTTGCCCTGAGTTGGTCTGCCCAGGCTTGTTCTATATTTATGTCCTCAGCCCCATAGAAATGCCCTAAGCAGCACAAGACCGAATTGTCCACTCTCAGAATTCACGTAAATTCAGGTAATTCCAAATGTGGCTTTTGTTTTGTTCTACATTTGTCTTTTCTTTCTTTCTTTTTTGTTTTACTGTGAAGTACAACCTATATACAGAAAAGCATATCATATAGTTATAAGCTGTATAATTATGTATTGCACATTTTGAAAAGGAATAATGGGTGAAATCCGTAAGTGCCATAAAACCACCACCAAGGTCCAGAAATAGGATACTGACAGCACCCAGAAGCCCCTCTGAGGTCCTCCTCGTGCTCGACCCCTCCCTCGCCACTCTCCTGCTGTAACTTATCGTCCTACCGCCTATATTTGCCTTCTTAACAGTGTAAGCTTACTTTTGCCTATTTTTGAACTTTATATGAAAGGAATCTTTTCGTCTGTGTTCTTTCAGGTCTTGCTTCTTGCATTCACCATTACACCATTCGTGTTGGATGTGTCTATTTTCATCGTTGTATAAATTTCCATTGTATGACTATAAATTTATTTATCCATTCCACTGTTGATGGACATTTGGGGTGCTTCCAGTTTTAGGGTATTAGGGACAATGCTGCTGTGAACATTCTCAAACACGTTACCCTGGTACACAAGTATGTGAGCGTCTAAACTAAGAGTATGTACATAACTAGGAGTGGAATTGCTGGGTTGCAAGGCATGCTTACCCCGAAATGTACTAGATGATAGCAAGCTCTCTCCAAAATTAGTTGTCCCAAATTTGTACTCTTGCTGGTAGTGTCTGAGAGTTTTTAGCAGTCCACATTCTCGCTAACATTTTGTCTTCTCTGACATTTAATATTTTGTCTGCCTGGGAGCGTGTAATGGTTCATCATGGTTTTAATTTTTATTTTCCTGATTATCAATTGAGTTTGAGCTCTTTTTCATATGCTTATTGGCTATTTTTTTTTCTTTTTAATCATCTCTGGTGGGAAGTTTCTTTTCAAGTCGTTTGCCCATGCTTTTCTTTTAGATGTGCCTTCCAAATGCTTGGCAGGAGTTCACTTAACTGGAGCACTTACTGTAATTAGTGCTGTATTTATATTTAAATCTACCTTCCTCTTTTCTGCTTTTCTACGATCCCATTTCATAGGGATGTTTCAGGTCACTTCAGCTCATTCCACATTTCCTTAGAGTTCATTTTGTTGAAGGTCCACAGTCCTCAATGTGCCTTTAAGGTTGAAGTCAGAAGACGAAGGCCGACGGCTGTTTCTGACCCAGGCTATCGTCCTGACATTCCTGCCTGTGTAGGTCTGCTGTGTGTCAACCCAAACTCCAAAGCCCTGATTCTGTTTTGCTTGCAGGATGGCTTCTGAAGTTCCTTTGCCAACCGTTCTGGCAGAACCTGGCATTTTTTCCCCTCG
The DNA here is from genome assembly GCA_004026885.1 of Lyroderma lyra. NCBI lineage: Eukaryota > Metazoa > Chordata > Mammalia > Chiroptera > Megadermatidae > Lyroderma > Lyroderma lyra. The sequence goes on along the minus strand of PVJL010000152.1, from coordinate 105,675 downwards.
ACTAATGAAAGCATGTGGTTTTTCTCAGACAAGTGAAAGATCCCACCCCATTGTGTACCCAGCCCAAATCCCTATTCTCCTGGATTCTCCTTGGGTGTTAGAATTGAATTTCCGCACTGAATTCCCAGCGGAGCTTTGGTCTCCACATGAAATGTTGTAAATTCTAATTAGGATGAGGAGCGGTATTCAGTTTCTTAACTTAAGGTACCAAGGCACTGCAGTACCTTACCAAGGGACATATAGTTTGGGGTGGTGTAAAAACCATGAGTCAGATGGTCAAAGTTTGCATCAGCCAATGTTCACTGACTACCCACGCCGGGCAGGAACTGGACTGGCACCATCGATACGGAGGGGGCAAGCTTGTGGAGCAGCTCGCGTTCTGGTGGGAGGAAGAACGGAGACAGCCATCCACAACCTTGTGACCTATGCCAGATTGGAGGGTGCTGGGGCCAACCTAAGCTCTACTCTTTCCTGCTTTGATGAGCTTGGACAGGTTGCTTCACCTCTGTGAGCCTCAGTTTCCAGATCAGCAGTAAAGGACAATACCTTAAGTTCTTTGGTTTTAAGCATTTTTTTTCCCCCACATATTGTCTCCTTGAGTCTCACAATCTCTCTCCCCCGTGAGGTGTGTAGGGTGGATAATAACAGTAATCATAGTAATTATAATAGGACAATAGTAATAATAAGAATATGTACCTTTGATTAAGTCCTGGTACTGTGAGTCAAGTAATGTGCCAAGCATTTTACATATATTTTTCTCCTATAATCCTGACACCAGTCCTATCAGACAGGTATCGCTATCTCCATTGTACAGATGAGAAAACTGAGACTCATAGAAGTTTGGTAACTTGCCCAAGATCATAGTTACTGGAAGAGCCATGATTAAAACCTAGGACTGTTGGTTTTATACTATATCTGCATCTCTATATTGTGTTATTATGATCTCCATTGTCCACATGAAAAATCACAGAGAGACCAGGTAATTTGCCGTAGTCCCCCAGCTGTAAGCAGCAGATGGAGTATTCTCACAAACTTGATCATGCATACAAATCACTTGCGTATCTTTTTAAAACTTCTGATTCAGTGTGTCTGGGGCAGGGCTGTGTTTCTGCGTTTCTAACAAGCTCCCAGGAGATGCTGAGTAAGCTGGTCCTGAGAGCGCACTTTTGAGCGGAACATCCTGTTTTCTGACCTTTAGTAAGTGCTTCCTGCTCCGCAAGCTGTCCCACTCTGTCTATGTGAAAGCATCGTGAAGCATGTTGCAACTACACAGCAATGCGTGCATTATGGTCCCTATGTTGCCATCAGCTAGCACTTTCTCTGCAAGTAACAAAAATTTGTCTCAATGTGAAAAAAAAAAAAAAAGAAAGAGAGAGAGAAATGTATTGGCTCATGTAAATGCAAAGTCCAGGAGTAGCCTCGGCTGCAGGCACGGCTGGATTCAGGACCCAAGTGATGTCATTAGGACTTGGCTTCTCTCCACTTTGCCTTTGCTCGCTTGGCTTGGTTTGGGGGGTCTCCCTGGGATGGCCGCCGGCACCTCGGGCTCTTTCCTCTAGGTGGCGTGGTGGCTGCGTTGATTTCAGCAGTTCTGGCTCTCCTCCTCCCGTTTCCTTCAGCAAGAGAGAGCAAAGTCCTGGAGTCCCTCCATCGGGCTAGCTGAGGACACGTGTCTTTCCCTGAACCAATCTCTGTGGCCAGGAGGAGGCCAGGCTGTGATTGGCCAGGCCCATGTCACCTGCTACATCCTGGGAGCAGGGGTGGAGAAGGAAGAATGGCTACTGGGAAAGTAGACAGCAAAACACCACATCCACACGTGTCTCTGGGCCAAAGGGGCCACTACATGGGTCCCACCAGGGCTTGCAGAGGTGTGTGTGAGGGGAATTTTGATTGGTCCTTCTCTGTAACTTTACCTTCTGCTCACCAGGCAAAGTGGAGGCGGTGCGCGGGGAGGAGAGACTTTAAGGTGCTTCTCATCTCCTCTCTTGAATATTTCCTCATGCTCGTAATCTCCCCAAACGCTCTTTGTGGCAGAGGTTCTAGTCCTCAGGGGCAGAACCTTATACATTAACAGGTGCCCAGATGCACAGAATGTGAAAGAGAAAATCCGAAGGAACAATACGAAGTGAATGTTGTTTTGTTTTTTGTTTTTTTATTTGTATCCCTGCGGACCTGGACAAGAAGATTGAATTATTTCTGGTTTGTTCTATAGAAACTTCTCCAGAATAGCCTCTTTCATGCAGAAGGAAACTTGAATAATTTAAGCCAGTGTCTCCCAGTCCTACATCAGAGAGTTGTCAGGGCAGGTTTCAGGTCCTCTTGCCCAGAGATTCCCCTTCAGTAGATGTGGGTAGGTTTGAGGCACAGGCGGGGCGGGGCGGAGGGCTTGGTGTCACAGCCACTGGTCTTGCCAGCCTCCTACCCTCAGAGAGGGTCTCTGGCTCAGGATAGCAATCTTGTGAATGGTCCACGATGCTCTCAAGAAGGTGAAATCAGCAAATGATGACTGAGGGTCTTCTCCATGTATGACACGGTGCTGACAGCTGTGGTGTATGTGAGACCTGGTCCTCACTTGGAGAGTGTTTGCTATCTAACTGGGGAGACAAGCATTCTTATGCAAAATCACATTGATTTAAACGTGTCAGTGCAGGAGCTCCTAATGCTTCAATGGCAAAAGGCAGTGGAGTGACTTGGTTGTATAAAGAAGGGAGAGATTACTGAGGGGGCCTTAAAGGATGAGGCAAATTGGCTAAACAGAGAGGGCGCGTCTGAGGGGAAGGAGTCAGGTGAGAAGAGATGCGGAGCTGGGAGCGCTATGACAGTAGCTGCCTCCAGCGAGCTCAGGATTCATCTGGAAGCTTTCGGTGTCTTTACAGGACTCGTGAGGCGTGTAAAACCTCCATGGAGGGGGTCAGAGGGCACGAAACCTTCTAGCAGCTCCTTTTCTGTTGGTCCAGCATGGTGGCTTTTATCAGAATAGCCTGCCCTGCCCCGAGGCTCCTGGTGGATGCCAGATGGGCCTCATTATTTCACCTTTACAGATGGAGAAAGTGAGTCTCCCACAGACAACAGTCCTTGACCCCAGGTGACCTAACCTGCTGGAGGGCAGAGCTGGGGCTGCTCTTCCTGGATCGAGATTCTCAAGGCACAGTGCCTCTTGGAGGGTGCCAGGGACCACATGGGGATTGGCATCCACCCTTGTCTTAAACGCAGCGAGATGTGTGGACCGTCAGCCCTGTGCCTGCTTCCCTGTGGGGCTTTTGAGCTGCATCAGTGTCATCACAGAATAGATGAAACGATACTGTGTCTGAGATTTGCTTCGAAATGCCCTCTGGGGGTGGAGGAGGGAGGGGAGGTGGGTATAGATGAGACAAAACTGGTCAGAATTGTTGGCAATGGAAATGAATCTGTGGGGTTCAATCACTATACCATTCTCTCTACTTCTGTGTTTGTGTGAAATGTTCTGCAGTAAAAAGGTACCCAGAATGTCATCACAGACCTTCTCTGTTCTCTCCGATTTTCACTTTTCTACAATGATAGCAGCTTTATGTTACCTGCCTCCTACACCTTTAAGCACAGCAGGATGAGGCCAGGCCTGCTGGGGAAGGGTGAGAGGATTTTCTCAGGGCTATGAGGAGCTGATTCTATTATTTGAAGGTCTTGCACACCGGGGGTGTTCTAGGCCTGTTTCTTTTAGATGGCAGCTGTGTTGAGACAGAATTCATATGCCTCGAAGTACGCCCAGCTCCGTACTTCTTAATGGAATGAGTGGATTCTGTGCAGTCTTTTGGAAGATGCTCTTGCCTTTTCTTTTATGCTTGTGCATTTCTTTTTTTAAATCATTTATGTTTTATTATTTTGTTATTATTGTCCATTCTGGGTTCATATGGGGCTCTGATTGGAACTTGAGCTCCGGGTTTGGTCCTGTCCTGGCACAGCCACCACAGAGTAACTTCTGGAATGGGTGGGCCTTTGGGCGCCTGGCAGCTTCGGCTGTGAACCATGACTCACAGCCTACACTGCTACACCCCACTCCCACCCCAGTGCACCCCTGCACAGGTTTATAGTGACCACTCGGTGACCCCTGTGCAGGAACACACTAGAGTAAGGTGTCTCACGGGGCATGGAAAGGATTTTGGAGTTGACATGCCTGTTGCCAAGTCCTGATTCTCTCTCTGTCTGTATGACCTTGACCGTGTTCTTTAACCCAGCACAACTCCAAAGTCACATCTACAGGGAACACGATGTGGCCACCGAGCTTGGAGTGGCGCATCTCTCTGGGCCTCAGTTTCCACACGTGTCACATGTGCAGGCTGCCCGCAACGATCTTCATCTTCTTTCCAAGTTACGACGCCGGCCTGCCCTCCTCCTTCTCTGCCGCTCTCCTCGGTCCCCCTTCCCTTTACATCTCAGGTGTTTTCTTTTGTTCAGGAAGGGGTGGGAGGCAGGTATGAATGAATGCTAGCTTTTTCCAGCACGTGGGTGGTGGGCACGAGGCTCCTCCTTTGCCCCAGCGCCATGGACGCCTTGTCCCCTGAGCGGCTCGTCCCCTCCGGGTGCAGCGCTATGCGCGCGCTCCTACTCCCCACATTAATCGCTTCCCTTCCTTTAAAAGGCACTTTTTCCCTGTTGATGAGTGGGCAGCGAACCCAAGTCCTAGCTGCTTCCCTCTGGTGTTTGCACTCTGTCTCTTGTCTGATGGTGACTTCTCTGACTTTGCCTAGAAACCTGGGAAAAACGTGGCCGCCATCATCCAGGACATCCATTCCCAGAGGGAGAGGGACATGCTCCGGGAAGCAGACAGGTGAGGCCCGGGCCTGGGTCTCCGGGCAGGCGCTGGGCAGCTGGAATATTCTCCTGTGTCTCCTTCTGAGGGGTGTTGAGTCATGCCACGCCCCGCCCTTGCCCCTGCCCTTCCGTCCACCTCTCTGGACCCCACCTTCCTGTGTGCCTGATGACATGCATCAGTCCAGTACAGAAGTGAGGCTCGGGTTAAACTCAGGAAATGCAAGATGCTTAGCTTCCTCTCGGCTGTTCTTCCTTTGAAAAGGAATATAGGAGGGGGTCTCAGGGGTAAGTCTATACTGTGCTAAAACAGCCTGACAGTGTGTCTCTGTGTGTTCTGTATAGCCAGATCTTGGTTTTTCATGAGCTGAATGTAGATGTAGGACTAGGAACAGAGATGCTCAAAAAAAAAAAAAAAAAAGCAGTTGCTTGACCACTTACTCTGAACATTGAATGCATTCAGCTTTCCATCTCATTTCTTCCAACTGATGTGACCATGCCTAGCTGTGGCTGTAAGTTACCACAGTCACTGCCCTGCAAAGACAGGCCCTGTGGAGAACCAAGGGGGACACAGCAGGAGTGGGCACCTGGCAGACACGTCCTGTGGTTCTTACCCAGACCTGCTACAGAGGGTGCTCTAACCTCACTGTACAGGACTGTGCCCACGCTGCCTCCCCAGTGATGGTCACGGCAGCCTGGTCCTAGGGAGCCACGCCTGGGTGTCCCTTGACAGTGAGGGCTGCATGGTTTTCTGGTATTTGGGAACCAAATGAAAATTGCTCATCCTTTTAAAATGTCAGTTCTTGCTTAATCATCAGACAACCTTCAGAGCGTGTGCATATGAATGTGTGTGTGTACCTTTGCATGTAGCTAGCTGTTCAGGTTTGGGATTTCTGTTTCTTTGGGTTTCTTTTTTAAACCATGGTGACTTGGGTTTTTGCAAGATATGTATAAAGCCACACCACACCCCTGCAGTTCTATAGAAGGGGGTGGGGGTGACGAGGAGGTCTTGCTCGGAAGCTTGGGCAGTTTGGAGTCCTTTTCTGGGTTTCAGTTTCTTCACCTGAAAAGCTAGCAGGTCAGTGCTCTGAGGTCTCTCCCAGCCCCCAAATGCCTTCCTGTTCTCTGTTTTGGTATCTCTGAGCCTGCCCTCTTCCTCTCACCACTCAGCCATTAGTTAGCACCTTCCCCCATGACCAGGGTCCAAGTGAACTGAGACGAGAAACAAGAACAGCAGAGGCCAAGAGGTTACCTTTGCTCCAACAGAGGCCAGGTGGGGGATGGCTGCGGTTGGACAGCCAGAGGCCAGCTCATCAAACCTGAGCGTTAGGCAGCCTTGCCCCCCAGCCTAGACCAAGGCACCCTTGCCCACCCCCCTCAGCCCCCACACACTCGGGGGGAGGGCCTGCTGCTCCTGAGCAGAGCTTACTTCCAAGAGGAAGAAAGATGGGGCTGAGCCAGGCCAGCCCGGCTCTGCAGGGTAAGGCAAGGGGCAGAGCGCCAGCAGCACGGAGCTGAGGGAAACCCCGCTCCTGGAAGCAGGGCGGAGGGATGCTTTCTCCCGGGCTGCTCTCCGTGTGGCCTGGACAGTGGTGGTGAAGAGCGTCCGGCCAGCTGGGGGTCCCTGCACAGCGTCTGCGAGAGAGGCTGGGGGTGTCTGGGTGTGGGGCCGGGGAGGTGCAGATTCTAAAACCTGCTCTGTTGCTTCCGCACAGATACGGCCCCGAGAGGCCGCGGTCTCGCAGCCCGGTGAGCCGTTCGCTGTCCCCGAGGTCCCACACTCCCAGCTTCACCTCCTGCAGCTCTTCCCACAGCCCTCCGGGCCCCTCGAGGGCCGACTGGGGCAATGGCCGGGACTCCTGGGAGCATTCTCCCTATGCCAGGAGGGAGGAGGAGCGCGACCCGGCCGCCTGGAGGGAGAACGGGGAGGACAAGAGGGACAGGACGGACGCATGGGCCCATGATCGGAAACACCACCCCCGGCCACTTGACAAAGCCGAGCTGGACGAGCGACTGGAAGGAGGGCGGGGCCACCGAGAAAAGCACCCGCGGTCCGGGTCCCCCAACCCTGCCCACCCCGGGGCAGGCTACAAGAGCCGGGAAGACGGCTACCACCGGAAAGAGCCCAAGGGCAAGTCCGACAAGTATGTCAAGCAGCAGCAGGATGTCACAGGGAGGTCCAGGAGGAAGGATGAGGCCAGGCTGCGGGAGAGCAGGCACCTCCACCCGGACGACGCGGGCAGAGCTGACGGGTTAGAGCCCAAGGCCGTCAGGGCCCCCGAGGGCAGCAAATCCAAGCAGGGCGAGAAAGCCAGAACCAAGAGGCCCGACCGAGACCAAGGAGGAGCCGGCGATCGGAAAGAAAGCAGGATGGCAGAGAATGAGGTAATGACGCCTCCTCCCGCGTGGGGACCCTCACCCTGTGCCGGCACCGCCGAGCGCTTGGCCTGTCAGGGTGCTTAATGCTCGCAGCAGCCCTAGGAGGCAACCGTGCTCATAGCACTATTACTCTGTAAGGGGGGCCCCCAGAACCCGGGATTTATTTACAAAAACGTGTGTATGTGTTCCCACGTGTTTAAACTTCAGACGCCTTCCGAGCACTCGCCACCCGAGGCCGCACACCTGTCAGACGCTTTTCGGCTCTGAAAACAGGTCTTGCACGCGGCGACTTTGGTGCCGTTCAGCGCTTCTGCCGTTTTTTCGTTTCGCCTCTTCCATCCCGGCCGATGTTTTTCCCTTTCAGGACTTTTTTATGTTTAAATCCGGGGAAACATAAAAAGTCTCTTGGAGTGAGATTGGGTGAATAGTGAGGGTGGGGCATGGGAGTTAAGCCTTTTTGGTCGGAAACTCCTGAACACTCAGCGCGGTGTGGGCTGGTGCGCTGTCATGCTGCCCGTGGTTTGTGTAGATCGCCCGTCATGAAGTGGACAAACGCCTTGAGTCTCCCCCAAAATTCACTGCACGCAGCCTCTCAACAGCGCCAGCTGGTACACGGATGCAGATGGGCTCCCAGAACACTCATCTAGCAGGGGAACCTGTACTCCAAGGGCCCGCCCTCCAGAAGATAATTCTGGGTTTTGGGGGGGGTTCCCCCTCATAGATGAGGAAACAGAGGCACAGAGAGCTTAAGTTAGTTGCCAAGGGACACACAGCCAGGAAATGACAGAGCCGGAATTACACCTAGGTGATCTGGCTCCAAATGCCACAGCACCCTGCTGCATTTACTGGAAGTTAGGGAGGGTCGTGAAGCAAAGCCTTTCTGTGGTCCTGTTCATCCAGGGGTTTGCACGCACAGACTCTGCCCAAGGAGATTAGATCTTTGATCTGCTCAGTTCTCTCTCCTGCCAAAAGCATCTACCAATCCTGGGACTTCAATGGGAGGTGGTAAAGGAGAGGCAGCCACCACCCACTAAATTTTACTGGGTGTGCTTCTCTAGACACTGTCCACTGTCATAAAGACGCTCAGCAATTGGCTGGCATCGTTCATCCAAGCGTCTGAAAGGGCTTACGAGCTGCTACATGACTTTGGTTCATGCAGGGGGTCACCAGGAGGACTCTGGGTACAAGTTTGATAGTCTAACTTGGCTTAGACTGCTTTCTTGCCAGACCCATCTAGGTTTAAGTAGGAGTGGAATCGTAGAGGTTAAGGGTTCGGCATAAAGTTTTTGAAATCCGACATGCGTACCTTCTAGTCTGACCTAGGACTTGGTGACAATCTTAAGTCCAAATAAGGAGCCCAATTCTCAACTCCACGAACACTGAAGAGTCACTCTTTTGGCCTCCACTTCAGTGTGCCACTTTGCCACGTAGTGGGCTAGGCACAAGGGTCCAAAGGTGACTAGGACACAGTCTTATTATAGCAGAGACTAAGGTTGCATGGTGGGCGGATGCACAGGAATTTACACACAGTGCGGCTCATGCTGGAGCAGGGGATGGACGAGCAGCTCTGTGACAGCTGACTCTGCACAGGGAGAGGAGGGAAGTGGCACAGAAAACAAGACCTTCATACACTCGCGCTGGGCACTGAAATGGGGGGATGCGACAATTCAGGAAGCAGCCAGAGCACAAGTGACAAAGAGAGACTGTCCTGAAGAGACTGGAGATACTCAACCTGAGTGCACCTTTAGGGCTTATTAAAGGATCATGTTTTTAGAAAGGAAATGCTTGGCTCTCATGCAAACGTAAAATGAATACACGTCAAAGGTGCTATTTAACTCATATATGAGAGAAGACACCAGTAAGATGTAAAAGCCAGTTCAAAGGAGAATCTAAAGACCAGGCAGCGTAGAGGCGATCAGGAATGTGGACATGAATTTGCTAATAGAGGCAAAACTGGCCTCGTCCACGGGGAACCCAGAACCCATCGGCCCTCCACCAGATAATATTTCTTTGCATCTCTATGGATAAGAAGCATTTGCAGGACTGTCAGTTGTCTGCCATTTACACAGTTGAAAAGTTGCTCGGTTCAAGATAAGGCACAGGCTCCTGTAGAACCGGATACCCTGAAGGGTGTGCTGGATAATTGCCCAGCATTCTGTCAAAAGAACATCTAGTAATCTTTTTTGCCCATCTCAAGTCTGCCACAATTTTTCCTGGTAGGCCTAGCAGGAAGAAGTTTAGGAGATGAGATTAGGGAATTGTGGTGGTGGTGGGGGGGGGATGTGGTAAAGGACCTCATGTGCCTCCCAGAGGACTTGAACTGGACCCTGAGGACCTGCGAAGCAGTGGATACTTTTAAGCAGATGTTTTAAGTGTACAGTTGTACCTCGGTGTCCTTGAAAATAGGTTCCAGGACTGCCTGCGGATGACACGCTCCACGGAGGCTCGAGACCCTCACATAAAATGGTGAAGCCACCTACACACATCCTCTCGTATACTTTAAGTCATCTCTAGATTACCTGCAATACCTAATACAATGTGCATGCTGTGTAAATTGTTGTCATACTGTATGCATCAGGGAATAACGACAGGAGTCAGAAGTCAGCACGTGTTCAGGACAGATGCAGCCATTGCAGGCCTACCTACAAAGTACAGGCCAGCAATAACATAACCTTTGTTGTTGAGAATTTCTGTTGAGGATGGTCGCATCTGCAGGTGCAGAACCTGCGGATGCAGAAAGCTGACTGTATATGCTTGGAGCTGTCTAAGGCTTTGCGAACAGATCAGTGACTCAAGAAAGGACACAGAGGGGCAGAGGGGAAGGGCAGGGCTCAAGCCTAGAACCCTGTGTCCCCACGGCAGAGGCGTGGTTGTGTCACACTCCTACCATGCTTCTGAGAGTCTTCTAGTCTTCTTTGGAGGCCGTATATCTCCTGCTGTTTTACCCACCCTTCATCATTTTGTACAACCCTTGCCCGTTAAGGCAGCACACACTGTGTGTGGGTCACCTCATGAGCCCCTAATGCCAAAAAAGGTCCCCAGAAAGAAGCCCTGTGGGTTTCCCTAGAATCCTGTCCCCCTCATTGATTCTGCCTCTAATAGCCCTACAGTGGGATCAGGAGGGACTTATTGGGGTCCCCAACAGATTGTCTGTGGGTTTGAAGCCAGATAGCACACCCCTGTTTAGTGGAATGATAGCAGAACAAAGAGTTTTCCTCACTGATCTCAAACTCTGTATCGTGATCTTGAGAACAACCCCGACTCCCACAGGGCTGTCCAGGACTCAGATAACAGACAGGGGCTGGACTTGGGGAATGCAGGCAGCAGGGCTGAGGACGGTGCCTTGCCTTTCTTCTAATACACCAGGAACCCTCCAGCACAGCTGCCTAGGAACCCCCACCCTCAGGTCTGCGTGGGCCTCTTCTCACTTTTGTCTTTCCTCTCTGTCCCATTCTCCACAAGTTCGTGCTGGCCACCACAGAAAATCACAATGTCCCACTTCTGTTCTTTCCCTGCTTTCCTTTTCTTGGTAGCACCTATCTCCCTCTTTTTTATTATTATTATTATGGTTAAATCTATTGGGGTGACATTGATTAGTAAAATTGTATGGGTTCCAGGTGTACAGTTATACGGTGCATCGTCTATGTGTTGCGTTGTGTGCTCACCACCCAGTCAGTTCTCTTTCCATCACCATGTATTTGAGTCCCCCTCCCTCGTACCTATCTTCTTCTCACCTATCCTCTCATGTCTATTTATCTTATTTGGTGTCTACCCCACCCTTCACCCCCAAGTGTCACCTCCACGAGGGCAGGACGTTTTGTCTGCTGTGCTCACTTCCGTGCCCCTTGTCCCTACATTAGAGCAGGCGTTCAAACACACTTGCTGGAGGAATGAATGCTGGAACCCAAACTCTGGAGGCAGAGGCCTGGCTTCGCACCTGGTCACACCCCGTTCTTCTTTCCCTCAGTTGTCCTGTTTGTGAAATGGGTGTGATCACAAAGCGCTTGGAGGACTTTAATGAGCTTGTGCTCCTTAGAAGGCCTCTGGGATCTCTGGAGAAAGGGCCCGAACTGGAGAGGCTGGTGTGCATGCTGCTCAGTGTTGTGTGGCCAGGTCTGTATGTGAGACCGCGCCCTGACCACACTGACCACAAGACCATAGGCAGGAGGAGAGGAATCAAGTCACTGACAAGGGAGAAGGTTGGAAAGAATCACTCCTCTACCTCACTGGGAGGGGGTTCAGGGTTACCAACCCAGAAAAGGGAAGCCAGCAGGTGACACAGACCGGATCATAGGAGTGAAGCCAGGTGAAGAAATGGGACCATGGCAAAGCAAGGGGAAGTGTGTCTGTCTGTTGAGGACAGCCATCCCCTGCTCAGCTCCATTCTGTGTCTGCCATCCGGAAACACATGCCCTGGGCTCAGATCTCCTGTTTTCTTAGAGCAAGACCACAGTCCAGACAGCTGTATGAAATTTCCCACTTTTTAGAAACTGTATAGAAACTTCTTAGAAACGTGTCTGTGGGCCAGATGGGGCCCAGGGGTCCCTAGAATGTGGTCTCCAGTGTAAACATTCCATAGCAGAGAGCAATAGAAAAAGCCCTTCCACTCAGCCCAGAGCCCAGACAGAGACCCAGGGACGCCATAAGGCAGGTGTGTGTTTGTTATTTACTCTACCCTCTCCGACTAGTCTCCATTCTTTTCTTGACCAATATTCCTGGGGCACCTGGCACTGGGGTTCAGTGGTGAGTGAAGCTAAAATGACCCCTGATCTCAGGTTGCTCATGGTCTATTGGAAAGACATACTAATCAAATAGTTCCTCAAATGATCAGGAGAGTGTGTGTTAGGTGCTTAGGAAGGAGATGGAAGCATACAGTGCTGTCCATGCCTGTAATGAATTGGAGGTTTCCCTGGGATAAAATGCAACTGTTGAAATTTCAAGGAATGGTGAGTGTTTACTGAGTGAAAAGAAAGGAGAGCAGACAGAAGGAACAGCATGTGCAAAGGCTTGGTGGCTAGAGGCCAGTGCTGCTGGAGCAGAGATAGCCTGGTTAGAATGCGGGGAGGCAAGGCCGATTTGTCAATAGGGGCCATATTATGCAGGGCCTTGTAGGCAGGCTAAGGAGTTTTGTTTGTTCCAAGTGCAAAGGGAAGCAAATGAAATGTTCAAGCAATGAGTATATGATGACTTTTGCATTTTGGAGTGATCATTCTTGATTGCCTTAGAGAGAACAGACTTGGAAGGAGGCTACACAGTAGATGGGGGAGACCAGTTAGGAGGTGGTTTAGCAGTGGCCCCAGCCCTGTGGTGACAGAGCCATGCTTGCAACAATTGGGACCTAGTGTCTTGGCCCATGAGTTGGTGTGGGCAGTAGGTGCATTGGTAGCATTTGTCTGTTTCCCTTGAGCTGCTGCTCTCACCTGGAAGTGATCTCAAGGCCAGGGGTGCATTGAAAGGCACAGCTCTGTTCCCTACATGTGGCTGGGAGCTTCTGGCCCAGCCAGTCTGTCCCTGTCCTTCCCAACTTGAACTAGAGGGTCTCTCTTTATTGTGTTGACCTAGGAGTGTGGTGCAGAAACTGCTTGGGAAGGGTAAGAATCATTTATTTTGACAAGGGAGGGCCATGGATAATTTATTTGGGGAGACCAAAATGAAAAAATGTGGTCCCCTGTTGGTACCAGCTATGGGTTCTGATGACTAAACAGGCATTCGGAGCTGTTTTGCACTGAGTTTAGCATGAAAGACTTGAGCAGGGATTTTGGTGGAATCTTCAAACACTGGGAAGAATAAGGACTTGAGGATTTGAACTGTCTCCCCCTGCCCAGTCCTAACTAGTTAAACCAGTCAGCCCAGCTGGCTCCTCTCAGCTCAGGAGGGGTGTGCCTGCTCAGAAGAAATCAGAAATAGAGTCATTTACTTTGATCTAGCCTCAGCCAAAAATGTCGAGAAAATGTGACTTGCCCCAAGGAACCCTGGAAATAGTCATTGAGTTGGTGGCCAAAGTTTAAGTCATGGGATAATAACCTCCAAAACCTTCTAAAACGGGGGATGGCAAACTTTTTCTACAAAGTACCAAGTAGTAAGTTTTTCAGTCTATATATAGCCCAAAGTTCCCTGGTGGTGTAGTGGCTTAAGGCTTCGGCGCTGGCGCTGTCAGCGCTGCGGCCTGGGTTCGATTCCCAGTCAGGGAGCTACCCACATACAAAAAAGAAAAAAAAAAAATCTGGGGTATATAGCCCAAGAGGCATAATGGAGGGCATTATGTAGGTACCTACATGATTATTTAAAATGCAACTATTTAAAAATGTGAGAAGCGTTGCTAGCTCACAGAATGTACAAAAGAGGCAGTGGGTCAGGGTTGGCTTAAGGGCAGTAGTTCGCTGACCCCTATTTTGAAGGCTGGACAGAGACCCGAATTCTCAAACCAGACATTTGCTTTCAGTTGTTCAATTTCCCAGACACGAACGCCGTATGAGGGACTTGCTGCATTTTGTTGTATGTAACGCGCACTTTTTTGCCCAAATTTGTGAGGGACAAATAAGGATGCGCGTTATACATGGGTAACACTAATGCCATATCTATATAAATATTTTTATTCTTTTATTATGCTTTTAAGTTAAAAGTGTAACTCTAGAAATGAATAATTAAAAAATAAAAGCGAAAGATTTTTTTTTCCCTGAAAGTTTGGGCACAAAGTTTCGGGATGCATTATACACAGGAGTGCATTATACACAGCAAAATATGGTGATTTGAGAGAGGAATGAGGACAAAGGGAGCAAATAAAGGATGGTTTGGGATATAGCTGTAGGACAGAGATGGGGCAAAAGAGAGGTGAGAGGGCCACCGGTTGGGTGACAACCCTCTTCATACCAATAAGTGGCCTGGATGTGATTTTTTAATAACTAAGACAGATCTATTCTGGAGATGTCACCATGATGGTTGTTAACCCCAGGGTCAGTTCACCCCTTTACTCTCCTCACTGTCTACAGGTTTCACAGCTGCAAAATGCACCCAGTTTGCCAAAGGTTTCTGCCCCGCAAAAGGCATCAGACCAGTTGTTAAGACATTTCTGGATCTCTGTTTGTCTGTGTGACCTTGAGCAAGTGACTTAACCTCTCTGAGCCTTAGTTTCCTCATCTGTAAAATGAAGATGATAATAGCACTTGCCTCCCAGGGGTTTTGTGAGGATAAAGGAAATAAATGCATGTGCAACACACCCGACAATGGTTAGCTATTCTGGGCATCCTTCTTTCTCTCTTTTCTGTGCTACTACTGACTGTTGATTTGGTTTGTTCTGTTTTTCCTTTCGTAAGGCTGGGAAAGAAGACATGGAAGAAAGCACCCCCTCAGCAGGCAGGCAGGAGAAAGAAAACGAGTCCTCGGATCCAGAAAACACAAGGACAAAGAAGGTGAAGTTTGTCCCAAATGCTGGCAGTGTAGCCAGCTCTGTACGACAGCCATTCAGGACCAAGTCACAGGAGTCCCTGTCCTGCCCAGTGATGCCCACTGCCTGGGATGTGTCCGAGACCCCACCAGTGTGCCATGAATGAAGCCGTCTTCCCATAGGAATGGCTCTTTGCACAGTCTGTATGGGGAGATCTTGACCACATGCCTGGGCTTTGCCGTACTCTCCAGCAACTTGGCTGTGCTCATAAGAGAAAGCATGTGCCCAGAAAAGACTTAGGCTTCAGAGCCAGGCTCCCAAAATAGGCAGGCCCCTTGGGAGGGGCTGGGACAGGAAGGGGGGCTTTGGGGTACTCTGTCTGGGGCCCTGACCTTAGCAGGCACAGACCCTGGGATTAATAAGACATCTCCTGTGCTTGTAAAGATTATTTTACGTAATTAAAATGAAAAATCCAGTTACAGTGCTGGGGCTGCCATAGCCAAAAGAAATGTCCCTGAAACATGGCCAGCTTCGTGCCTTCCCGGTCAGGAGAGGCAGAGAGACGGGTATCGCTGGCGGGGAAGCTGATCTCCTAAATCTGGCTGCTGGTTCCGTCGGCTACCAGGGACACGAGGGGGAAGTTTCAGGAGGGGCCTACTATAAGCCAGGCTGTGGAAGTTGTACCCTTGCTGGGAGAGGGGGCTTGGGGGACTTTGCCATAGTTACATTTAGCAATGCCCAACATGCAAGGAAATAGCTTCAGCAAGTTGATTTATTTGAAGTTTATAACTTAGTCATTTATTTGCTCATTCAAAAACTATTTATTGAGCACCTATTATGGACCAGGGAGTTGAAATTCTTTGTGCCACTTTAAACATAGTGGGTTAAGCATTAAGGGCTTATTCCAAACCCTGTGCTGTTTTGAGCCTCATCCCGGAGTGAATCAGTGATGGGACTTCAGTGGTTTACAACTTCTAATTACCCTGTCAGTGTTCCCAGGTAGGAATGCTCAGGACCTTTGTGCTTGAAACTTGTACCCGCTGGTTCAAGACCAAGACCCAATTCCCAGCCACCCTCTGACCTCCATTCTGCATTTTTATCCAGGATCAAGATTGGGAGAGTGGAAGTGAAGCGGAAGAGGAGAGCTGGTACCCCACGAACATGGAGGAGCTGGTTACGGTGGACGAGGTGGGGGAGGAAGATTTCATCATGGAACCGGACATCCCAGAGCTGGAGGAGATCATGCCCATTGACCAGAAGGACAAAATCTGCCCAGAAATATACCCCTGTGTGACGACCGCCTTACCCCTGGGTTTAGCCAAGGATTTCACCAAGGAGAAAGTCAAGGCCATAGGGAATGGGGCTGCAGAAACCAGCCTCGAGACTCCCCAAGAAGCGCGTCCTGCTTCCACGAGCTGTCCCAGGGACATGGACGTGGAAATGCCTGGCCTAAATCTGGAGGCTGAGCAGAAGCCAGCTGAACTCGAGACAGGCCTCTCACTGGAGGGTTCAGATTGCTATGAGAAGCAGGCAAAGGGAGCAGAGAGCTCAGATGTTCGTCTGTCCCCCACACTCCAGCAAATGTCTTCCCCCAAGCCAGCAGAGGAGAGGGCTCGGCAGCCCAGTCCATTTCACGATGACGGCAAGGTCAGGGGGACCCCTGAAGACGGGGCTTGTGAAGGCAGCCCCCCGGAGGAGAAAGCCAGCCCCCCCACTGAAACCAACCTCCAAAGCCAGGCTTGCCAAGGAGAGTCGACCCAGGGTAACTACCTCCCTTCTCTCCTGTGTGGTTGGGTTGATGGGACCACGGCTCACCTTCGTAGGTGTGAGTGGGCATGTGCAGGCTGGAACGAACCTAAGTGAGGTTTCAACCAGCACTCAAGCTGGCGCAGAACGTGAGCTCCTAAAAGCCTGGTTCAACTGTTACAGCTTTTAAGCTAATGGTGCAAAGGCAATCAGATAGGAGGCCACATGTTTTCTGAGAAGCAAACTCAGATAGGACAGGCTTCTCTGAATTTACAGGAGCTTAGATGGACTCTGACAACTAAAGTTAGCAGAAGTTTTGAGTTAACCCCCGGGGCGGGGGTTGGGGGGGCAGCAGGCAGCCTCTGTGCCTGCACAACGTAAGTTCCCCCCAGGCCTTTATTTCTGCGAGGCTCGCGGGAGGGGGTGGGAGAGTGGGAGGCTGAGGACGGAGCGAGCCGAGGGGAGAATGAGGGGCTGACTGAGGGCTATGGCCTGTTCCCCTGCTTCCTGCCTCAGACCCACTTGTCTCCAGAGTCTGATGGTAAAACAAGACTCGTCCTGGAATCTCCTCCACTGGAGATGATGTTTTGTGTGTGCCCGGTACTATGACATCATGAAAGACAGAGTTTAAAATAGGCTAAGCCCTGTCTGCTCTGCCAAGTGGAAACTAAGATCCACCCAGAGCTCCGGGAGCAGAGAAGGGGACTAGCCCTCCGTGTTCTCCCAGTGCAAGTAACCAGACATCCATGTCTCAGAGAGCCTGTAGCAATCCAGAGGTGGGAGTCAGGGGGACCAGCGTGGGGGCGGGGCGGGGCGGAAACTAGAGAGGGAAGGCTCCAAGGTAAACGTTGCGGCCCGGTGCTCTGTGGCTGGCGGGCACGAGCTGGTAGGTGAGCTGGAGGCTTGTGCTTTCCTCGTGTCCAGCTGACCTGAGCTGTGTTGCACCTTTGTGGATCTGAGTCTCCATGGAAACGCCGTGGGGAGCTGCCTCCTTGTTGCTAGAGAAACGCTGAGACCTGGGCTGTGCCTCGAGAAGGCAAGAATAAGGGAGGAGTGAAACGTTCACCTTGCTCTGATTGAACCCCTTTTCCTCTGCAGGATGGGTCTCAGCATGCATGGGTGTTCATGGCTTATTAACTTACCCGGCGTTTCGAGTTCATGTTTAATAACACCCCTCGAGAAGCTTGGGGTGAGAATGGCATGCGTCGCCTTCCCTGCCAGCCTCGGTGCTCCTGTGGACGCCAGCACAATTTTTGCCCTTTAGTAATTCTTCCACCTGCAGAGATGGAGTGATACGGAGTTGGGGGGACGGGGGGTGGATCACCCCACAGCATCATCAGCCCATCCCCCACTGACATGTTTCTTGGGTGTGGCATTCGTTTGGCAGGGGAAAGGGCTCTTAATTATAGCACTTGGGTTTTAATGAGCAGTTCTCACCCTGGTCCCACATTATTCCGCAGCGTAAGGGCCCAGCCCCGATCGCGCAGGGCAAGGACCAGAATTGCAGGGAGGCATGTTGTGTTTCATTAGCTCTTTGCTTTGGCTCATGTTTTGCAGAAAACTCCAGGTACACGGAAATGAAGTCTCTGGACGTGAGGTCACCAGAATACACCGAAGTGGAGCTGAAACAGCCCCTGTCTCTGCCTTCCTGGGAACCAGAGGATGTGTTCAGTGAACTTAGCATTCCTCTAGGTAGGCGAACAACACTGTCCTTGCTGAGAATCCTGTTCCAGGAAATGACAGTTTTCTAGTAACATCTAAGAACTTGAGAGGGCTTCTCGTCACTTGCTTTTGTGCTTCCTGCCTGAGACAATAACCTAGATTTGCAAGTTGCGACTTTAAACTTCCTTGCCACAGCTCAGAGACGCCGTTTTCTCTGCCTTGTTCCTGACCACGCAGCCCTCACTCGGGGAAGCAGAGGCCCAGTGGCCGCCACAAGGACAGCAGACCTGAGCCTCTCCTGCACGGTCTTCCCTGCCCTCCTTGGCCCAGCCCTTCCCAAAAGAACGCTACCTTTTTGCTCTTTGAGCAGTTAGCTTCTCTGCGGCGACAATGCTGACAGACCGTGCTGGGCGCAGACTGCAGTTGGCAGAGAGCATTGAACACGGGGGGACCTGGGCCTCTGCTTCCTCTGCACTTCCTGGGTGACCGCCTGTCCTCAGACAAGTCATACCCAGGAATGCTTTTTTGTTTTGTCTTGGTTTTCCAATCACTTCAACTCCTTTATTAACAAGTTGATTTTAAAAAAGAGGAAAAGATGTAAAGACTCTTGGAGGCTCCGGGAGTGGGCGGTGCTGTCAGAACTCAGTGGCCAGGGAAGGCAGGACAGAGATCAGGGCCCTGGTCAGAGGAGCGGCTGGCTGGGCGTGGGGGTGGGGGCGGCACTGAGGTGGGGACGGCTCAGGCCCCGGCCGGGGAATGGCCAGGCCTCACAGAGAGGGATGGGATGGGGGCTCCTGAGCCTCAGTTTCCTCACGTATAATGTGGAATTGGAACAGATCAGTGGTTTTTTAATGGTGCAGGTGTTGGAGGGGTGGCAGGGAGGGAGGTTCACAGTATAATCGCCTGGGATACATTGTCAAAGAGGAGAGTTGGCGAGAGGCTTGGGGTCGGAAGTAAAAGTACTTTAAGAAAGGTTTTGGGGAGCTTCCTTCACCGCCACGGGCCCAGGGGCTCCCACTGCAGCCCACGTTGTTTTCATGTCTTCGTGTTGACTCTGAAAGGTTGGAAAGCGTGGAGACCAGGGAGCAGCCGCCGCTCAGAGAGGGTGCCTGGGAAGATGTCACGAGGAAGCATGAAACGCAGGGGTTCTGTGATGACCGGTGACAACGTAGCTGCTCAGTCGGGGGGCCAGCCAGCATGGAGGCTGGCCCTTTTCATTAGTTTCTCCTTTTCTTTTCATCTCCTTTTGAAAATCGCTCATTGTTTCTGTCCTCCCGGTGTACCATTTTCCTAGAGTCAGATTGGAAAGCAAATGTCCTTTTTAATTTTAAAGGGATGCATTTGCTACATAGCCTCCAACCTACGGGGGCTGTTCAGAAAGTATCCAGCCGTGTTACCGTTCTCGTTTTGTTGACAATGGTTGGCTTTTGTTTCCCGGGACAGCCCTTGTATACCAGGACGAAAACAAAAACAAAAACTAGAAATACTGACCTTAGAATGGACTTAGATGACAGCTGGAAGGCCCTGAGTGTTTTAACCCTGGAACTCTGTTGCCAAGGCTGCGTTTCAGGGAGAAGGTGCCAGAGACGGTTCATGCGTGCGTTCTGCGTGCGTCCTGTCCGTCAGCGGCGCTCACTGCTACGTGGCCCTGGGAGAGGCACGTGGGGGCAACGGAGAAACGTAACACAAGTGTCCTGACGTCCGAGAACTGGGAATCTAATGGATGCACACAAGCGAAAATTGAGAATAAATTCTGCTACCTGATAATTTATGGCTTTTTATCAGTTTTTCATTACAAGAAGTGTGAAAGATTATTGTTACAAATGAAAAAACTAAGGCCCATATAAAGTAAACATTAAATGTTGTTATCTCTTCCCCCCAGCCTCTCCCCAGCTCCAGAGGCAGCAACCGTCATACCCTCTAATAGTTTTCCTCCCACAAAAACAGGATCACACCATGTACATAATGCACTCTCATTTGCTTTTGTAGCTTCACGGGGGTCCTAGAGATCTCTTCATGTCCGTCCACAGAGAATGCATTCTTTTTAATCATTGCAAATATTCCATCTTAAAAGATGTGCTCGTAATTACCCACCCATTCTACTGGTGAATATTTAGGATGTTTTAAATCTTTTTTTCCCCATTATTAAACTGCTATGATAGCTCAGCGTTTGTTTTTATCACTTGCTATGCAGGCACCGCTCCTGGTGTTTTGCATGTATTATTTTACTTTAGATCTACGGAAACACCTATGAGGTAGGTAATATTTTATTCTTGTTTTAGAGATAAGAAATCTGAGGTGAGGGTTACAAAGCTAAAGATGTGAAAAGACTGGAGTCAGGATTTAAACCACGACAGTCTGACTCTAGAAGCACGCTGCCGCTGTGCTCTTACCTTTGTGTGCCAGTGTTTCTGCAGGACAGCATCCTAGCCTGGAGATTGTGGGGTCATATGTATTTGCATTTCAAATGTCCATCATTGCTACTAAGTTGCACTTCAAAAAGATTATAGTAGCTTGTACTGTTACCTTGAGTGAGCGGTCTCATTCTCCCTGTGCTCACCAACATTGCCTATTATTAGTTTTTAATCTTTTCCACTCTGTTAGGAAGAAAATGGTGTCTCATTCTGTTTTTTCTAAGCAGCTCTGTTGAGGTGTAATTGATGCACAATCAAGTGCACGCTTTTAAAGTGTGCATTTTCACCAGTTTTGACCTGCGTATATACCTGTGAGACCATCACCACAATGAAGATGGTGAACATAATCATCACCCCCAAATTCCTGGATACTTCTTTGTAATCCCGCCCTCTTCATTCCTCAGTCCTCAGGTGACCCCTGATCTGCCTTCTGTCACTTAATACTAGTTTGCAATCCAGAGTTTTGTATAAAGGGAATCCCGTGGTATGCCTGTTTGGCCTGGCTTCTTTCACTCAGCGTAACCCCTTTGCGATTCCTCCATCTCCTTGGGGCATATCTACTGTTGGTTTCTTTTTATTGTGGAGGGGTGCGGCACTGTGGGTATGGATATTCCACGTTTTGTTTGTCCATTCACCCACTGATAGGCATTTCCGTTGTTTCTGGATTGGGGTTATTACAGATTGTAGTTTGGTACTTGATTATAGGCTTCAGTTCGCTTTGAGACCCATTATCGCCTTGATCTGTGAGGGTGGGGAGGCATGTAGGGTACTGTTTTCCGCCTGTGACAGGTGAGGAAACTGCAGCCCACAGACCTACTTGCGATCACACAGAAGTTCAGGCCTGAACTTGGGATTTCTCATCTGAGGCCACTCTGCCCTCCTGTTCCTCCACTTCAGGCAGGTCTGCGTAGGAAAGGTGCACAGCGCAGGCAGGAATCGGACCTCCGCTTCCAACCCCAGCTGGCCGGGGGACGGGGAGCAGCTTATCTAACCTCTCGGCTGGGCTTTCTTCCTCTACACATCAGGCCTAGTAATAGAAGCCTACCACATACAGGATTATTTTGAGGATTAAATAAATGACTACTTTGTAAGGTTTTTGTGTCTTCCAGTAGAAGGTACTTATCGTGAAAGGTACTTTTTCATGAAGTAGTTATTGAGACCTACTCTGTCCCCTCACTGGGCCTGTATAACCCTTCACCCTCTAGGAGCAGTCACTACTATAAAGAGACTTCCAGAAAGGTGGGTGACATCTTTCTGGCTTTGTCCCTGTGGAAAGCAGGGAGGCAAAATGAGGAGTGCCAAGGACAGGCATATCATCCAGAGGAGAGGGAGGTAAAGTCCCCTCCCTTGCTTGGGGACTCTGGGGGCATGGGGAGGGGGCCCTGCCCATCTGTTTCAGGGCAGCCCTGGGCAACCCCAGCCAGCACGGGCCTGCCAGGGCCTGTTCCTAACCAGAACCAAAGAGCATCGCCTGCAAAATGCAAACTGCTGCTCCACCCTTCCCAGGCTTCGCTAGGATGACAGAGTCATAATTGCCCGAGCCAGGAGCTATTATTAGAAGGCAAATGCACCTTTAATTGTTGTACTTAATAGAGGCTGGAAAATGGGGGGACACGTGGATCCAGAACTCGTCGGGGCTGTGGCGGGTTGTCTTGATGCCGCTGCTTCTCCTGGCCCTCGAATCCCGGAGGCGTGCGGAGGTGTCCCGAGGCCGTGTTGGCACTGTAGTGCCTGTGGCAACTCCCGGTTACCAGGCGTTGGGGGGTCCTCCCTGGTCAGACTTCCCCTTCCCCAGGTCTGCCTTTTGACGGCCTCGTACTTCTGACCAGCTGCTGGGGCGGCAGGGCAGGGAAGAAAGGCTGCTGAGCTGTGGTGCACGGGTTCTGCAGACGGCTGTGGGGACAGGTTGGAGGGCACAAGGGCCAGTGCGTAAGCAGCTGGCCTCTGTGGACGAATGTCTAACACCTGGACACTCCTATTTTCTGAGCACCAGGCAAAATGATAGGTGCTCCCCCATAGCAACATTTGTGGTATGACTATTCCTAGTTTACAGATCAGGAAACTCATCTCAGAGAGGTTGAATACTGTATCTGAGGTCACACAGTGTAAGTAAAAGAGCTAGGTCTATCTGCCTCTAGGTTCCATTTTCCCTCCACTATACTGTGGCTTCCAGGCTGTCCCCACCCCCTACCCCAGTGGAAGCCTTTGTTCACACCTAGAACCCCTCAGATGGTAGCCAAGAGCTTTGCTTGAAAGGGGTAAGGGCAGCCTGCTCAGGCCTTCCTTCATTCTCTGTGGTGGCATATGAGAATGTTGCCCCCATTCTGGGGGACCCAGGACGGGCTGGGAGGCCTCCTGAGAAACCTGTGGGGCTCTGGGGGCCTCAGCAGGGTCTGCAGTGAAAACCTCCAGGCTTCTTTCCTGGTACCACCTAGCTGTCCAGTCTTGCAGGGACTGGGTGGGATGGGGCAGAGAGGGTGGCTGATCACAGACCTGCGTTTGCTCCTTCTGGCCTCGGGGTGGTGCTTCTCCTTTTCCAGTTGTGTGGGCCTCTGCTCCCTGCATGGCAGCAGCAAGAGGAAGAACAATTTTGCAGGAGCAGGGTATGAAGGCGGGCCTTGCTTTGTGCCCCTTGGGCAGCCACAACCAGGAACCGGGCTGTGAGGAGGAGGGGCGAACTGGCCACCCACAAGCAAAGCTTTGCAGTGAGGCTGGGGGTGGGGGGCGGAGGAGGATGAGGAGAGCAAGGACACTAGGCTTCCCTTTGGGTAGCTGGGAGGCCCCTCACTCCTGGGGTGAGCTGTAGGCTGCTGAGGCCACGGCAGTGTGCTACGTGGCAGTTAAGGCTAGCGGAGCAGGCGGGCCCGGCCCTAAGCCACAGAGAAGCAATCAGTGAAGGCAGGCGGTGGGCAAGCTTCCCAGGCTGCCCCTTCCCCCCAGGCTGCCCCTTCCCCCCAGGCTGCCCCTCCACACTGATACGTGGCTTTTTTGAAATGGAAAAAAATGTAATTATAAGTCCAAGCTGCTTCTCTATGACGGTCTGTGGGCGCTCAGCTGTGTCACAGGGGATGAGAGGAAGAAAGTGAAGAAAGCCCCAGGCTTGCGGTCACACACGCCTCCATGGAGGCCTGGCCTGTCTCCTGCCTGTGAGAAGCCGCTGTCCCCCTGGAGTGCGCTCCCAGCGCCCCCTGTCCCCTCCAACCAGGGTGGCTGGCGCCTCCACCACCCCCGCCTCCCGGGTCGCCAGCTGAAGTGTCAGCGCCGCCGGGCCCAGGCTGCAGCGGGACCTGAGAGCGTCAGCCGACGCTGGTCCCATGTCCCACTTTAAACAGGACAGAAAACAGCGGTCCCACCCTGTTTCAAACGGTGCATGTGGTCAGCCCACTGATGCCTTGAATTTAGCCCAGTGAGACCAGGCTGACCCTAGGTGCCATCTGAAATGGGGTAGGGTGGTCTTTTCTGTCTTGTTAAAGGGGGCCGACTGGTCAGCCCCCCCCCCCTTTGGTTCCATGCTGGGTCCTGCCTTCTACAGCCCTCACACTTGGCTCTCTGGCTGGTGCTTTATCATCAGGCGCCCGAGCACCCTGAGGCCCAGGAGGGTTCAGCTGACACTCCCCAGGTCCCAAGGTGCTTAGCATCTAGTCTGTGCCCTCTCAGACCTGGGCTCTTTCCACTCCAGTGGCTGTGTCTTCAAGAGAACTGTGACCCCCTAGAACACAGTGGAGGCTGGAGCAGCCACCACCCTTTCAAAGATGAATTTTTGGGGCTGTGACACAGTTACTCCTCTGGCTGCCAGGACACTATTTCCTTAGGATCAAATGGCCTCCTGGAATCCTGAGACTTAGAATTAATAAATGACAAATAAAAATATTATGGAGAAAAGTCTGGAGAAAGAGGGGGAAATATGTATGATAGTACATGAAAAAGGGGGGCGACAGATTGTACTTAAAGTATAGTTAAAACTGCTCCCTCCCCCTCCAAGAAAGGGCAGATAGTGTGAAGGAAAATGTTTAGACTGGGATGACTCTGGGTGACTTTTCCTCATTTTTGTTTATTTTAAAAGTGTCTTTAATGGACATAATTCTAAAATAAACAAACAAAAATGAGAGGCCACGACTACTGTAGGGAGGGGTACAGTGTGGAGAAACGAAATCCAAAAAGTGAGATGTCAGAAACCTCCTTCCTCCTCTGCTCCCCAGAAACAGGCTGGAATCGGGGAGCCTGACCAGGGTCCTGGAGGCGAACAGTTGCAGGGCATGTACTTGCTCAGATCTCCATGTCTTCCCTTCACGACCACCTATGACTGAACTAGGTGCTTTCCTCTTCAACACTGAGGCTTGAAGAAGCTCGGTCACCAGCCCAAGTCAACAGCAAGGCCGGGGTGGAGCTTATTGCTCCCGTCCCCCCCGACGGCCACAGGACCACAGGGGCTCCCATCGCCTCCCTAAGTGACGCCTTGTCCATCTCCCATCTGTCTGCAGGGGTGGAGTTCGTAGTGCCCAGGACTGGGTTTTACTGCAAGCTGTGCGGGCTGTTCTACACGAGTGAGGAGATGGCGAAGATCAGCCACTGTCGTAGTGCCATCCATTACCGGAACTTACAGGTAAGAAGCTCAGTCTCTGTCATAGAGCCATCCGTGACAGGAACTTACAGGTAGGAAGCTCAGTCTCTGTCATAGAGCCATCCGTGACAGGAACTTACAGGTAGGAAGCTCAGTCTCTGTCATAGAGCCATCCGTGACAGGAACTTACAGGTAACGGCTGGCTCCCCGGCCCAGCGCCGAGGGCCTCGCTGGTCTCCGTGTCTGAGCTTCTCTCTCCTTCCAGCACAGGCAGAACTCTAACTCTTCCCTCAGACCTGATGCCACCAGGCTGCTCTGCTTGGTGGCTGCCTCCCACGTGTTCTCAGAGCGCCTGTCTCCATGTGGGGACTTAAAACATTCTGTTGGGTTGGGGTTTTTTGAACCTGCCTCTTCTTCTGGACTGAGTAACTTGAGTTTGGGGCCTGTGGTTGGGGCTGACCCTTTTCACAAGACCTGAAGGTTCCAGATGCAGATAATTCTCTGTGTTTCTCTTCCCCTGTGCCGTATCCCTGTTGGCTACAATAAAAGCCATTATTCTCCATTTAAGTGTCCATCATACTGCAGTTATTTATCACAGGCACACTCTGTACTAGATAGACACTGTTGTAGGCACTGGGGATACAACAACCAAAGTCAAAAAATGCAGACAAAGCCCCTGCCCTCGTGGAACTTCCATTCTAGTGCAGGAGGTAAGCAACAAATAAATTGTTTAAAGGTGGCATAAAAATATTCTAGCTACCATATTTCCTCCGATCTAAAGTGGCAAAAAAAGGTAAGGCACTACTTTTTGATGCCAACACGAAGAAAAGTGCTGCAAATTACACAGTGAGATTCCCTGACTGTGGCGTGCATCTCAGTTGCAGAGATGTTAATGTGTGAGAAAAAGCTTAAAATCAATAAAATGTAGTAACACGTCCTGTAACATACAGCGAATGAACATAAAGGTTCTGGTAGAAGTAACGCCCTTTTGATGAGCTGGTAATCTATCCCAGATCTTTTATTACAAAATCATAAGCATGTAACTCTGTAACGTAACAGTAGTTTAACTACTTTATAAGGGCGTTACTTCTGCCGGACCCTGTGGCGCATACGAGGGCTGTCCAGAAAAGTCTCCAGCCATGTGATATGAAAAATAGAGGCATTGAGGGCTGGATTTTTTCCAGACAGCCCTCATTTTAGAATGTGGTTTTCATAATTAACTTCTGGTATATGTCGGGACTTAGTAAATTAATGAAAGCATGGTACAGCAGATATTGGGGGTAGGTATCCTAAGGCACCTCCTGTTTTACAACAAGGAATCAGAGTGTTTTTGACACATGAGCCTTCAACTTGGGAAGACCCTTAGGGTAGCAGCATACCCTAATTCCAGAGCAGGCATTACTGTCACGGCGAAATTGTTAAAGAGTAGCTGTTCGAGGGGGTTCTAACCAGAGAGTAATCCAGAATCCCCTGGACAGTGTTTCAAAAGTTTGCATCCTAGGCCAGATATTCAGTAGAATTTGGGGAGACCAGGAATACTTAATTTGAGAAAGTTCCCCAAATGATTTGAGGACTTTCTAAACTAGGGGTTAAGGAACTGAACTAGGGGCCAACTCTCTTGTTTTACAGTGGAGGCCCAGAGAAGCTGTGTGACCTGTCCAAGGCCACACAGGGGGGAGTGACCAGGCCTGGGAGCAGAGCACCTGATTCTAATCACGTTCCTCTTTTTACTCTACTGAGCTGGCCTTGCCAACTGACCCCCATAATGTCATGGCCTGGGTCACCATCTGCAAGGGACTGTCACTGACTACGCCCAAACTCAGGTCATTTAAGCTTCTTGGTTCCCCTCCCGAGAGCAGCTGCTGTGTGACTGATGAAGTCGTGGGGTCTGGGGCCCAGGTCCCAGCCTCTCCTGGGGGAGGGCGGTGAAGGCCTGACTTGGCCAGACCGAGGTTTCCGACTGGGCTCCTCAGAGCCAGCTGCGAGCAGCCATCTACCCTGAAGTCACCATCATCCCCCAACCCAACAAGATGAAAACTGCAGGATGGCAGGGCTGGGCAGCGGTCCTGACATCACCGTGGTCCCCATACCAGCTTTTATAAATGCTGCTCCCCGGACCCAACTTCTACCTGCTTATTCATTCTCTTGAGGGCTGGGCCTGAGAATCTGAACTTTTAAAAAATCTTTCCAGCAGGTTCTGATGCCTCAGTGTGAGGACTTTTGATTTCATCCAGAATTATCAGCTAGACCCCAAGGAAACCACACCGTTCAAGGTCACCTGGGAAGTTCGGAAGAGTGCCAGGGCCTCTCGTTGTAAATCCTGTGTTTTCTTTTTCCGGAGCAGTGGGCTCACCTCCCACGGCAGGGCAGAGCCATTCCTGTGGTCCGCAGGCCTGTCTGCTCCAGACAGTGGCTAAGTCCTTACACCTGTCGGCCACGGTTCAGGTTTCCTCGTGCACCTGTCCGAGAACTGGGAGCCTCTACTGCAGGCTTCCCAGACAGGGTTTCTGTCAGTGGCCTTGACAGAAAGTCTCTGTCCACAGCCCTCGCCCACCCCTCCCACCCTAAGTTCCATGTGTGAAAAGTGAAGCACTTAAGAAACTTGTAAATTACCCCCCTCGCTCCCAGGAGGCCTGGAGGTGTAGGCGTCGGGACTGCTCTTCGAGGTAGAGAGCAGGTACAAGGGGCCCCCTCCCCCCTCTGTGCAGCCCCTGCTGTGCCCCACTGCTGGCCTTGGCCCTGAGAGACCTGGAACAACAGGTGGCGTCAGGGCCACATGGGAAAACGAGACACCTGCTCGGCTCCAGGTCCGGAGAGGAACGTGCCCGCATGCAGTGCGCGCCCTACGTGCTTTCCGAAGCGTACCTTCCCCTGCCCTGGGCTGAGGCAAGGGAGGAAGCTGGCCCTCCGTCCACGGCCTGGCCCCGGAGAGCCAGGTCTGCCCCGTTCCCGTCAGGCTCACCCACCACCTCCTGAAGCCAGCCCCAGCCTCCTAGGGAGGGCAGGCAGACCCAGTCGTCTTCTGCACCCTCAGAATCACCCTAGGAGGAAGGAGGAGGGCACGTCCCTCCCATTTAACAGATTGGGGTCGGAGCCTGGGAGAAGATGAGTGACTTCCCTGGTGCCGCTCACGATAAAGGGCGGCGTTGCCGAGTGTTTGCTCCGGGCCAGCGCCGTGGCCAGTGTGCTGCGGGGCCTCTCTCGGACGTCACAGCAGCCCGGTGCGGTAGTCCCCGTTAGTGCCCGTACTTTACAGGTGTCGCAGATACTGGGCACCCTGCCTGCTGAGTGCTGGGATTTGAAGCCAGGCCACCTGACAGTTGTGCCCACACTCTTGCCCCCCTGTGCTGGACCTAACCCTGCTGGCTTCTAATCCAGTGCCCCCTGCTGCCCAGCAATCAGAGGGCCCCGCTGGGGCCCCATGAGTTCTCTAGCCCTGTTCACTGCGTTGAATCCAAAATCCCAGAGGTGGCCTGCCGTGGGGCTGGGGCCAGTCCTAGCAGTGAGTGTCCTGGCAGTGGGAGGCAGCCCAACGTAGAACGGACGTCCACAGAAGGACCTCCAAGACCCTCCACCTGCCGGCCTGCCTGGCAGGAAGCAGGTTGTTAGGAGTGTCCGGTGTCAGGCTGCCGCTGGGTCTCGTGGTCTCCGTAGCACAGCGTTGCTCTCCCGCCGGCCTTCCGGCTGTCCTCTCCGCCCGCTTCCTTTACCCGTGGACGGGCCGCCTGGGTGCTGGAGCTCCTCTTGGAAAACAAATCAAGTCGTTTGTGAGGATTAAATGAGCTTCGATAAGAAAAGCAGAACAGCGGTGGCACAGCGCGAGTACTGCGCAAGTGTTCGCTGTCGTTGGGAGCCGTACTTTCTAGGTTTGCACGGGAGACATGCGTCACTTGTCACTAAAAGGGGGCAAAAGGGCAGGGATTGCATTGCTTGCCATGGTCCTGTAGCCCCAAAAGGATCTGGGAGGCAGGTGAGGAGTCTCACCCACTAGGCAAGATGACGGCGGGGGGCAAGGCACACAGCCCGTCTGTCCTCTCCTGCCAGGTCGCCACTGACCTTCTCCCTTCCTCCTTCGTCCCTCTCTCCCTGCCACAGAAGTACTTGTCCCAGCTGGCTGAGGAGGGCCTGAAGGAGACGGAGGGGCCAGGCAGCCCGAGGCCTGAGGACAGCGGGATTGTGCCCCACTTTGAAAAGAAGAAGCTCTGACACGGCCGGCACTGCTGGAAGCTGTGCGAGGAGGGCCTGCGAGGTGGGGCCTTCCTGCCGCCAGGACAGGAGCTAACGCCAGGAGGAGGGCACACCGGGCAGGCCACGCTGCCTGCGCCCGTTCGCAGAGACGCGGCGAGCACCTCTGACCCGTGTCCCAGAGCCGTCACCCTGCTGCGTGCGGCCCACCGACGGTCGCCCGCTCTGTCCCTGTGACTCCCGTTTCCTTCAGACAGACTTTTAATTTGCTTCTCTCTCTTCTTCCCTCTCCCCCACCCCACCCCATTCTTCCCTCCTTCTGTGCCAAGGGTCATTTCCTCTTCATAAAATCCACCTACTCAGGGATTTTCACAGTGTCCGAATTCTTGATGGGATAGGACAGGTCAGGCCAAGCTGAGTCATCCAAGGCAACGATGTCACGGAAACTGCTGGGTCGAGGGAACCCGGAGCCGTTTCCCTGCCTGGCCTCCTGTGCAGGGGCAGCAAGCGGGGTCCTGCAGTGCCGGAAGGGGCACCTTAGATGATCACCTGTCAGAAGCGGGGGGTTCCTCCAGCTGGCCCACCTTTTTAAAAAGTCCCTGATTTTATGAATAACTCTTTTACCTTTTCAGTTATTCTAGACATCCACCAGATTCCTGCCTTAAAGTAAAATTAGGTGAATTTTACAGAGGAGGCAAGGAGCCCTTCCTTTTGGAAGCTCTGATAAGTGCCCCCCCAACTTATTTCCCTCCACGTGAGTTCAGGACACACCAGGGTTTATTCTATTCCGTACAATGAATTTGGTATCGATTCACTTTAATTAAAAATGAGAACAGACGCGTCCTCTCCCTCTAGCTAAAACAGCAGTCGGTAAGGGCTTAGGCCGAAGGTTTGCCTTCCTGCCATGGGTGGCCTTGGCTCAGGTGACACAAAACAAGGAAATGGCATCTGTCCTTGACTCACCCTTGGTGCCTGCATCCTGGTCTCCAACAGCCTTGCTGGGGGATGGTTTTAAACGGTGTCTCAGTGAGCTAAGGAAGGAGAAGGCTGCGGGACGGAGGGACATTTGAGGAGCACCAGGCGTTTGTAGGTGGGCCCTTTCCAATTTGGTAGAAGGTCAAGGGCACCTCAGCGTTGGCCCCATGTGCAGACTTTGATGTCCAGGGATGTGGAGAACAGAGCCCTTGGTCCCGTGGGGCCATCTGATAGAAGGGCAGCACCTTCGGGTCCCAGACGAGCTGTGGGGGGGCGTCTCCAGTCTGATGTTCCATTGTGAAGGTTTGGGACAGAGGTGCTAGGGGAAATGAGGCTCGGCTGCAGCCTTAGAGGAGACGTCAGGAAGGTCAGAGGGGAGTCTGGTGCTGTTTCCACAGCTGACATTCTTGCCTGGACGTGGCCTCCCCAGCTCAGCCCCTGGAGGACAGTTCCTGTTTGCTCCATTCCTGTCTGCTGGCAGGTAGACCAGGAAGGGATTGTCTTATTTATTTATTTTGCTTTTTTTTATTACGGTACAAAAGAGTATACTGGTACACTCTGTCCTCTAATGGCAGAGGAGTAGAGAGGTGACTGCGTTCAGCACTGATATTTATCAGCCAGGAAACTGAGGCCCAGGAAGGAAAGAGAGGTAGAACGTGATAAAATGATCATACGTGAACTTGGGGCACATGGTCACCGGCAGGGAGGGACCTGGGAGAGGGAAGCGTTCAGGCACCCGAGGGAACAGACTGGCTGGACAGGTGAGGGAAGAGGAGGCTGTAGCAACAGGAAACCTGAGCTTGGCACCGGGCCACCTGGGGGCCTCAGAAAGGCTGGGTTTGAAGATGGTGGCTCAGCCCAGACCTGGTCCCCTGGCTCCCTCCACAGGTTTTTACCTGGCATTCTGGAAGCCAGCCTCTTCGGTTTCTGGGAAGATCTTTGGCCTCGTGTGTCTGTCTTCTCACCAGAGGGACGCCTAGGGCCAGCTCTCTGGCCTCCTCACCGCACCTTGCTGGGAAAAGCCTACCGCCCCCGTCCAAGGCTGGAACTGGGCCGTTTCAAAGAGGCTGGCAGTCTTTTCTCCCTGCAAAGTGGAAGCTGACCCCACCAACTCTTCCCCTCAGCGGCGTTTCCATGGCAATCTGGATGGCTGTTGAAACAGCCTCATTCCCGAGTAATGCAGAAGCTCCCCCCCGCCAAACGACCGACTTTCTCCATGGTGGAAAGCTACAGAGAGCCCCTGGGAGGGAGCAAGGAGAGGCACGCCCTGCCTTCGATCAGAACCTTCCATTTAAAAATCACCTAAGAATCTACATTTGTGTGTGTGTGTGTGTGTGTGTGTGTGTGTGTGTGTGTGTGTGTATATATATATATATATATAGATTTATTTATTCTATTTATTTTTATTTTTATACAAGTCCATTGGCATGGTCCTTCACCCACTCCATGATTTGCTCTTTTTATTCCTACGTGTTTCATACACACTGCAGTATTCAAGGCAACCAGGAAAATATTGATTTATTTTTTAAAGCTTCTCTTCAGTGTTTGTCAACCATTTCAAAGTGTCTCCCCAAAAAGGTTGTTCAAGAGCAGCTGCTACGTTGAGCAGCAGATTCCTGTGTAACCTGGGTTAATATAACAAAAGGCCTATGCAATTTCCTTTTCATTGTAAACACCCGAAATAAAGCCTATCCAGACAGTATTCCCAAAGAATTCGGTAAATTTGAGTTGGTGCGAGCAGCCGCCATTAGTATCAGGGTCCCCTTTCTTGGACAGTCCAAGGCTGTGATCTGTTAGATTATACTTGAACTGGACCAGAGTTTGTTTTATGAGCTTATAAGAAACAGAACAAAACACTAGTTAATTTAAGTTTGAACCTGTAAAGCATTGGAATTTGTTGAGTGTCCTATGAACTGTCACTACTTTTGCTGACCTCCAAGTGTTTGTTTTTACAAAAGGGAAAAAAACGGTTTTTAATAAAGAGAATTTGAAAGCTTGTGAGTGAGTGTCCATTTCTTACGCTGGCGGCAGGGGTGGGTGGGTGGGTAATCCCTTGACATTTGGCGGGGAAGGGGTTGAGGGAAGCTCACTGAGCACAGAAGCTGGGATTTGGACCCTCTCTGAGTCTAGAATGTTTCTGAAGGGTCGAAAAGAGAAAACACGGAAGCCTGCACTCAGGGCTCTGGGGGAAACTCGGGGTGAGCCTCGGGAAGGGCTGAGTCTGGGAAAGTGGGAAGTGCTGTCCCTTTTGGAGGATCAGATAGAAAAATCTCGTAGCCTCTTATAAACCCCTAGCCCTGCTCCCCAGTGCTCCCCAGTCTCCTAGGGGCTGAACCTCATTATCCTGTACCAGTCAGGCCATTTTGGGTGGTTCTGTCCCCTGTGAGATAGCAGGGGCCTTGTCTGGGCTCTTGGGAGCCCTGTGACTTCCTAGGTCTGGCTTCCTTGGACGTAAAGGGGGCTAAGGGTGGTAATCCCTGCCCAGGGTATTTCAGGGTCAAGTTGATCACAGATGAAAACACTGCCTCATGGCATGGCACCTAGTATGCTTTTGGAATCTGCTCTCTGGACAACAACCCTCCAGATCTCAGTGGTTCTTAAGTTCTTTCTCAACCATTTCTTCTAGCAAAGCAATGCCAATCTTGTGGGGCCCGTTGGGCAGTCCTTTGAATGACCAGGAACCTTCCCTGGACCCATCCCTTTCTCTTGGCCATGCTCCTGAGTCAACGGGGAAGGAGCTTGTCAGTCTGGCCCCAGAGGGCAGAGTGAGTTCAGCCTACTGTAATTAGTGGGAGCTGACTATAGATCTGAGGAAAGTTCTGGTTCAGCCTGTTGCTGTTCCCCCACCCCACCCCCAGCCTACTGAGCTCAGGCCTCCAGTTCCCAACCAGGAAGGGTGGACAAACCTTTCCTGCAATGGCTGGTAGCTCCCCAGCTGGCCAGAGTAGTGAGTGGGCCCAGTGTTCTTCCTGCTGCCCTAAGTTCAGGAGCTAGACTGCCTGAGGATGCCCCTGGTGCCTCATCCCAGCATGTCACTCCATGTGGCACAACTCCGGGGGGCACCGTGAACAGTGTATGCTGCAAGACAGCACTCCCTCTAGCTATGCAATGGAGATATCCTGCAGGGAAGCCCCCCTGAGCCGCAGTCCCCTGCCCCTGTGCCATGCCTGGGTGTCCCCATTTGCTCTCCTATGTTCCCGTGGGCCCTAGAACCTGGCTCTGAGCCAGTCTACCGGGCTGGAGCCCTGGCATTTAGATTCACTCTCTGTGCTTATACCTCTCCCAGCATCAGCCCCAGACTGCCCCTAGCCTGACTCGGCCATGGCCTACATGCTGGCATCGGCTCTTCACAGTCCCCCACTAGGCCAGGCCACTTGGACACTGACCTCAGCCCTCATCTGGCCTGGGACCTCTGTGTCCCTCTGAACATCAGTCTACCTAAGCAGCAGTAGGACATCTAGGATCACCCCCAACATCTCCCTATTCTCCTTTTCCACCATGCTAGCCCTACAAAGGAGCCTGTCCCAAGTGGATTTAGAAAAAGATGGCCCCAGAGACCCCTCCCCCTCAAGCCCTGGCCCTTTTCTCAGGTGAGAAAACTGAGGCCTAGAGAGGAGAAGTATTTGCCTAAGGAAACACAACTTGTTAGTATAAGGTCAAGACTAGACTCCGGGTCTCCTGGGTGCTCCTGCTGGAGACACCTGGGGAGTTTAGGTTCTTGCAGTTAGATTGTTTTATGAATTACCTGAATCTAGCCCTAGCTGGACTTTGGCACTCAGCAAGGACTGAAGGCGAATCATTGATGTTTGTGCTTTGTATGTATTAGAATCATCTGGAGAGCTTGTTAGAAAGTGATTCCTAGCCCTCTCCATGGACTTTCTCTCTCACTAGGTCACGGGGGAGGACCCAGGCATTTACACTGTAGCAAGCCTCATGGGTGATTCAATGCAGGTAGGTCCACGGCTCACACTGAAAAACATGGCCCTAGACGTCAACTGGGGACTTCCCTAGCAGCTCCCAGAACAGAAGGGTGATTTCTTTTATGGGGCTTGGGGCACATGTCTAGATTTTTAAAGTTGACTTCATACTTACTATGCTTGGGCAAAAGTCAGGCTTGCAGTGATCTCTTTATTCTCATTCGTGGCAGAAAGCATTGGGTTGATTAAGAAGACTCCTTGAGATCGGCTGAAAGCCCTGCCCCTCAGGGCAGAGAGCTGGGTGCAGTCAGCAGGCTTTTGGGGGAGACTGGAGTCACAGGGAATAGGGACATACCCCAGCGAGGAACCCTGGAGTTCAGACACTTTCTCTCCTGCCCTCCATGAGCCACCACGAATACCCCTACCAGCCGTGTGGACTATTCGAGTCTGTCTGCACACCACACTCGGTGTGTA
Source organism: Lyroderma lyra (assembly GCA_004026885.1). Taxonomy (NCBI): domain Eukaryota; kingdom Metazoa; phylum Chordata; class Mammalia; order Chiroptera; family Megadermatidae; genus Lyroderma; species Lyroderma lyra. The sequence continues at coordinate 71,193 of PVJL010000152.1, read as the reverse complement.
CTCCATAGGGACATTGCCTCTTGACCTCCTCACAGAGCTGAGAGGCAGGTACTGTAATCCTCCTCCTTTACAGATGGGGAAAGGGTGGCTCGGAGTCCCAAAGGGGTTTGCCCAGGGTCAGACAGACAGTAAGTGGCAGAGTTGGGATTCAAACCCTGGTCTGTGAGCCACTCCACACTTTTTAACCACTGGTCACTGCCTTCCTCAGAGCTGGGGGCTTCTCTTGCTGCTCCATCCCCCTAGGGCTTGCAGAGAGGCCATTGGAGAGCCTGAGGTAGCTGTCCTCAGGTGCTGATGATGGACATCCTAATTGCTAAGTTCCGAGAACAGACGTCCTCAAACCTGCCCTCCATAGACAGTGGCTGAAGAAGGGCCCCCACCAGCCACAGTGCCAGGAAAACGGGCCAGAAGGCTGAAGTGTCAAAGAAACTGCTTCTTCCTCCTCTTCACCCACGAGAGTCTGCCAGGGCAGCTGGATCTAGGAGGTGAGAGGGGAGGAGGGCCTGGGGATGAGGGCTGCTCAACCTTCTCCTGCTTCCGGGAGGGCAGGAAAATACCCTGTTCTCTGCTCTCAGGTAATTTGGGGGTAAATGGCCATGATCAAAAGGGGACTTCCCACCACCCCAGAATGCCGGCCAGACTTTGCATCCCAACCCCTCCTTCCTGAGTGACACTTCTTTGTTTATTTACCTGTCATCTCTTTCCAACAAGGAACTGAGATGAGGTATAACGCGGGCCACGTGGGACAAGGTTAAGCCAACCGAAAATTGTTAAGTGAGGAATGAGGGAAATCTGAGGGGGGCACGTGTGTGAGCGGTCAGGGCTGGCGGAGTGGTGGCCAACGGGCATGCTGTGTGCCTGGGGCCTCCTGGGAGCCATGGCGGAAATGGGAAGCATGCTCGTCACTCGGCTCTCCTTGTTAGAACCGTGAGAGCATTCCAGTTTACATGGGGAAATCGTTCTACTCGACTCTGTATTCTAGAATTCTCCTGTGTGGGCAGAAGTGAGAGGCTTAGAGAAAATCCTTAGGTAGCTGGCAGCCCAACGTTGGAAAAGAGCACAGTGAAAGCCACCCTCTGGAGGGGACAGTAGGATGGTTCCTGGTCTGTGTGATGTGGTTCTGGATGTCAGGGTGACACCTCCCAGTGTCCAATGACCTGACCTCTGCTCATGCCTGCCTAGCCCACCTGGCTCAGTTTGTGGGTTTTGGTTTGCTTCGTTTGTTTTGTTTGTTTTCAAATCGGTTTTGAATTTCTCCTGTTACTTGGCTGAAATTTCGGGGGTCATGTTCATAGGCACAGAGAAGCCGCTGTCAGCAGAGCACTCTGGGTGGGTCCCCTCATGGTCTGGTTCTGGGGAAAACATGGGAATTCACGTTTTGGGGTTTCCCCCAGGGGCTGACTGCAGCCAAGAGGGAACCCGGCCTGAGTGGGAATCACTGACTCCGTCGGGCTGAGCCTGGGCCCCAACTCAAACTGGCTTGATAAGGCCCAGCCCTGGGGAGGAAGGGCGCGGAGGGCACCACCCTGTTTGCCCGTAAGAACTCCCACCCTCACTCTCTGCTCAGTCCGGAGGAAGAGGACTTTCTGGTTCGGGGGCTGGTCTCAGGACTCTTGAGTCCTTCTGTCAAATGCACGATGAACTCACTCAGGCTTGGGCAAATGTCTTCTCATTTGATGTGTCCCTCGTGCTTGCGTGAGGTGGTTGGAGTGAAAGTGAGACGAGAGCAGGGACTTGCTCACCGGGGGGTGGGGGTGAGGTGGTCGTTTCTGTCCCTGAACATCCCATAGCCCCAGTGCTACATGTCCCAGACCTGCCATGAGATACGGTTCTGTTTCCATGCTCCCACCTCTGGCTGGGGCAGCCCACCATCTGAGGAGGACAAGTCCCACTCAGAAGCAAACAAAGGTACATCCGTGGGGCAGGCTTCCTCAGGTGCCATCTGCTCTGTGTGGTCCTGCTCCTTGTATGCTTTAGCTTGGCATCAGCCTAGGCTGCTTAACGTCTGCCCTATCTCCACCCACCTTCTCATCCCATACTTCCCATCTTCAGTGACTCATGGGGCCCCACACAGGCCCCTTCTCAGCTGCTTGGCTTTGCACATGGCCTTCTCACTGCCTGGAATGCCCTTCCCTGTCTCTCTGCTTGGAAAAGTATGACTTTCTTTAACATTGTGGGTGAGTGTTACCTTCCTCATGAAGCTTTTGCTTTGTGATTTGTTTGTAGGTTTTTCCCTGCATTAGGCACTGGGCCTCCCAGGGCAGGGAGTGTGTCCTGCTGCCCCTGTGCCCACCACAGATCAGGTGTCGATGACTATAGGTTGAAGGACTAGCAGCTCCCTTGCTCATCCCTGGGACTAGCTAGAGCAACAAAGGCCTTAGCCCTGGTCTCTGTGCCCAGCCACCCATTGGCTAGAGGAGCAGGATGTGTCCTTGGATTGGTGCCAGGGAACACCTGCCCTCAGCCCTGTTTATCCTTCCTCCCGGGTCCCCACCCACCGGGCCCTGGCAGGCAGCTCTGACAGTTGGTGACATAAGCCCTGCTTGTGTTGCCCAAAGCTCTGCCTTTCAACAGTCAGATTCTTCTGTAGCCACAGAGCAGGGCTTCCTACACCCACCTCATGTCTCTGTGTCCCTAGGGACATCCCCTTTCCAAACCTATCTGTCCTCTCTCCACTTCCCCCCCTAGCCAGGCCCACCCCGTTCTCAGGGACCTCCCCAGGTGGAGCTGGGAACAAGGCAATGTTTATGACAGTTGTGTAAACACTGGGTGGATGGCCCTGGTTCACCTTGGAAGCCACCCCTGCCTGCCTGGTGCCCACACCTAACCACTGCCTCCTGAAGATCCGGGGCGGGGCGGGGGGGCAGGGAGGCTCCTAACACCTTGTGCTCCTTGTGTTTAGAAAGCACTGGGGGCTCGGGCCAGTGAGTGGGGATTTCACAGCCCGGGAAGAGAGAGACCTTAATCTAGACAGATTAGACTGGCCAGATGACTCATGATTAAACCTGACCTGCTCCCAGCCATCACCAGAGAGCTGCTTTGCATGGGCCCACCTCACAAAGCCCCAGGGGAAATAGCCTCGCAAGTGTCTCAGAGCTCCTCCTTCCCATCTACCTGAGAGCCTTCAAGTCCCCCTCCTAGAAAAAGCCTTCCCGACTTTTCCCACCAGCTCTGAGCACTGAGCAGGCCTTGGTCAATGTCTAGGGTGCAGCCAGCTTTGGCGGCTCTGCCCTCGGGTGGGATTCACAGATCAGATGGCGCTTGGGCTCCACCTGTGTTGACACTCAGTGAGTTCCAGAGCTCGGCTGCTCCTCTTTCTTGTTTATACTCCCACTGCCCAACGTTCTGCAAAGGACGGGGCACACCCGGCAGGCCAGTACCAGCTTCTCGTCTGAACCCTGAGGCTCCAGGGGGCTGCTGGACAACTTGGAAGCTGAGGACCCGAACACCAGGGCTCAGTTAGGTGGCTAAAGTGGGGCTCCTTCATGCCCGCAGACTCGTCCTTCTAGTTTCCCTCTCATTTTTTTTTTTTTTTTTTTTTTTTTTTTTTTTTTTTTTTTTTTTTTTTTTTTTTTTTTTTTTTTTCTTTTTGGTATGTGGGCAGCTCCCTGACTGGGAATCGAACCCAGGCCGCAGCACTGACAGAGCCAGCGCCGAAGCCTTAAGCCACTACACCATCAGGGAACTCCCTCCCTCTCATTTTTAACAAGGTCCTAGGGAAGCAGGACCTCCCCCCAGAGACCACCTTCCTACCCACCCTCCCTCTTCCAGTGCCGCACCTCCCCAGAGCCATTACAAAGCTCTTCTCACCCAGTGGAGGCCACGCTTAGCTGGTCTAGCCTTTGGTGGTTAGTATTTATTTGGGCAGGGTAGGGAGGGGTGGGGGGCTTTAGCTCCTGGGGTGCCCTGGCTTCAAGCCAACCAGCCTAACCTCCTTGCTGGAAAGCTGGTAACAGTCCTGACCCCCCACCTACCTCCTTCCTGATTCAGTGTGAGGTAGGACAGAAAGGCCTCAGCCTGTTGTTTCAGTGTGCATGCATGTGTGCACATGTTCGTGCCTGTGTGCGTGTGCATGCATGCACGTGTACGTGTATGTGAAGCTTCTGGAGAGCAGGGGTCACAAGGGAAGGTTTTAAAATCCAAGCCTTCCCAGGATGTCCCACCATAGATGTCACTCCAATCCTGCCCCAGCACTGTGCGCCCACTTCCGTTTTAACCCATGCCACCATCTGCCTGTTCTCTCTCACTCGTGGCCCAAGAATTATTCCTGTGGGATTATTCAAAGCCTCTTTCACGTGGCTTGCTAAAGAGGAGCCTAACTACCAAGGCTTTGCCCCTCCCTCTCTGACTGGTCAGTCTGCTGGGATGGAGAAGAGGCAGAGGAGTGAGGCTGGAGGGAGGCCTTTTCAAGACCCCTGAGACGGGCTCCCAGGGAGAGGAGGGAGGGAGGGAGGGAGAGAGTAGGAGCGGGAGGAAGCGAGTGCTCTCTCTCTGGGGAAGGTGGCAGGGAATGTTTGTCATGTGTTGGGGGAGAGTAGAGTTCCAAATGGAGAGAGAGAAAGAGAGAGGCCTCTGGGCAGTTATCGCATATTAAAGAGTTGGAAACCAGAAGAAATGGAAGCAGGGATGCAAGATTACGTTGTGATGGATCACAAATTTGATTTTAGTGGTCTTTGAGAGACCCAGACCACATTTTTTGTGTAACCTAAGACAGCATCAACTGTAAAGTTTATCTTAGTTTTTATATAATTCGGAAAAAAAGACACTGCCAATTAAATGCTAACACAATGTATCCTTACCAAACCATTTGTTAAATACAACTTGACTTCAGGGGCTGCTGTTGGGCACTGTCTAAATGTCTTGATACTTTTTTTTTTTTCATTTAAATGACAGTCTGAAAGATGGATAGACAGAGAGGGACTCTCTCTCTCTCTCTCTCTCTGGACGCCTCCATGACCAGATGACCTGATTCCAGTCCTGCTGTGTACGTGTGGGTTTGTAGTATACCATTTGCTCCGATTATCCCAGGAAAGTATAGATGGGGACCTCACACACACAGAATGTGTTTGTGCATGCCGAAGGGGGAAGGGAGGCTTTACAGTGGTTTTAAGAAAGAAACATGGTAGTGATTGAGAGCATGGGGACAGATCAGGTTGCCTCCAGAGAAGAAAGGAGGTTTTATGGCAGAGACCCCAAAGACTACCATCATTTATGGAGTGTGCAAAGGAGTCTGAGAAAAAGCAGCCAGAGAATGAGGAGGAAACCTGAGAGAGCACGACATCAAGAGGACCAAGAAAGGGAATATTTCAAAAGGAAGGAGTTGGTCACCAGAGTTGAATAGTTGAACTGATCATCCATCAGTAATGCTGATAGATTTTATTAAGTGCTTCAGTCATTCTGAGGATCAACAAGTAGAAGATGGAGAGTTTTAAAGAGTAAATGTGAAGAAGTCTAGACAGGTAGAATTACATTTGAGCAAGTGCCATTTTAAAACTGCAATGCCTGTGTGACAGTTTTCATTGACTTAAGGATAGTCCAGATAGTCATCCTCTATGCCGAGCTTCTGACACCTGAGTGCTCTCTGCCTTGCCCCACTGCTCACCCTGAGGGCCCACTGGGTTCCGCTGCTTGAGTCAAGCCTGACCAAGCTAGGACACAGAGACACAGTCACAGCCCCACCTCGACTGAAGGGAGCCACAGAATAGAACACCGCTCCTGTAAACACACACAGCTTGACCAAACCTGGGATCTGGTTGAATTAATGTGCTGCCAAACTGGTTGCAGGACCTGGTGCCCTCAGGGGCTGGGCTCCAGCCTGGGAAGCTTCTCCTCCTTCGCTTTGATCCATTTTCCTGCCCCATGCTGGCCCCAGCCTCCCCCGGGAACAGGCCTGATCCTGTAGCCCAGACGTTATTGCCCTATTGAACTGTACAGCAGGTTGTTTTAGCCCATGCAGTGTCCCTTCCCTCATCTTCCTGCAAGAGCACACCACTCCTGGTTCTGGGGGCCCATTCTCTGGGATTTGGATGGACCGCTCTCCCGATCCTTGGCAGAGAGGGAGTCACGTGATCCAGGCCTGGCCTATCAGAGTACCTGGTCCTCCTCTTCATAGTGATTGATTCAGGGAGAGGAATATGACCCAAAGAAGGCCATCAAACTCTCCTCTGTGACTTTTCCCAGAATTTTCCTCCCTGCAAAACCAAATCAAACCATCTCTAAGCCAGGTAGGGTCTGCAGATGCTTGGGGGTCCCCGAGAACTTTTCAGGGGATCAATGAGGTCAAAAACCTATTATAACAACATTGAGATTTCACCCGCCTTTTTCACTGTGTTGACATTTGCACTGAGAAGCGCAGAAGCCACAGTGGGTAAAATTATTGGCACTTCGGCATGAATCAAGACCCAACTAAACTTGTGGTCACTGTATTGTTTGCTGTCACACTTGAAGGACAAAGAAAGCTAGTTTCACTCAAGAACCTCTTGATGAAGGAGTAAAAATTATTATTCAACCTCAACCCTTGGGTACACACCCTTACAATGGCAAGTGCCCATAAGGCATGTGATGGCCATGCACATGTGCTACAAGTCCCTGCTGGGGGAGCAGCTGCTCACCAAGTTGTGCCAAGGCCATGCTTCCCTCCATCTGCGTTCCTCAGCCCATGATTGAGACAGTGGGAGCATCCATGCAGGTTCAGTCCTGGGGGACATGGGACTCCTACGCCAGGGGACCCTTTGTGGGCCTAGCTGACTCCTTATTGATCTACACTCGCAGTCCGAGTCTTTTCCTCCTGATGCTCTTCGCTTCTCCCTCGGCTAGGTCAGCACTGGGGTCTGAAGGTCCCCCATACTTTGCAGAGCTCCAGCCCCTTTTTCCTTCACAGGTGTTTCCCCCACTATTCACATCTAATCTCATCTTGGTCCCTGTTTCTGGGAGGTTTTATCTGTACGTAAAGCACTTCTACTGCATCACAAAATACCACAATTGTCTCAAGAAAAGCACTCATGTGTTTGAACCGGGAGTTGAGCTAGCCATTAATGTTTTTTATTTTTTATGGAATACCATTTTGGCTAAAAAGATTGTCTGACTGGCAAACTGTGTTTATTCAGACTTGGTATTTGGGAGATACTTCCTCAAAATAGATGAGGGGAGCTTGTCATTTCAAGGAAAACAAATGACGGTTTTGTCGTTGATGATAAAATTTGAGCTTTGAAGCAAAAATTGGAATTTTGAAGTCTGATCATCTCTACCATGCGCTTCACAGCTTCCCAATGCTTAATGGGTTTTTGGATGAGGTTGGTGGTGATATTAAAGAATGTGATTTGGGTGTATTGTATAATGAAATGGGTTAACGTTGGAAGATCTGCAAAACTCCACAAGCCAATACTTTTCAAATGACCAATCCATGTTGTTTTAAAATCATGCGTGGGTAAAAGATCCATTCAAAATTCAGGACAGATAATGAATTTTAACAGAGTATGAAAAATTCATTGACATGGTTTCAGATTCTACATTCCAACTACCCTTTAGGAAACTACCATTTTTGAATTTTGGTGTAGTATTAAGAAGCATACCCAGAAAAAGTTATCAGAATATTTCTCGCTTTTCTACCTACATATCCTCGTGAGGCCAGATTTTCTTCATATACCGCAACCAAAACAACATATTGCAGCGAACTGAATTCAGAAGTAGATCTGAAAATCCAGCTATCATCTACTACGCCTACGATTAAAAGAGATTTGCAAAAATGTAAAAGCAATGACCCTCTTCTTAGTACATACTCTTTGGAAAACATAATTTTCTCATAGAAATATGTTATTTATGTTAACATGTAATAGGTTTAAATGAATTGCACATTAAAATTTTTTTTTCTATTATAAATATTGACAGCTAAAGTACCCATAAAGTTCTTTGAGGTCTTCAAATATTTTTTAAGAGCTATTAGAGAGCTGCTGCTTATAAACTCAGGCACTGTCCTTTTGTCAATATGTAGCCAGAGCCTATCCGAAAAGGAAGCCAAGAAGAACTGAGAAACAGAGAGCGAGTAAGAGTCCATCTACATACAAATATTTGGACCAAATTCCTAGATGTGGCATGCTTGCAACCCTAAAGAAGACTTGCCAGTTTTGAAAGGCAATAAATTATTGTCTTTGCTTCAGCTGGGTTAAGGTGGGCTGTCACTTGCAACCAAGAGTACTGACCAATAGCCTCATCTGCCTGATGGGCTGGCCCAGGGCTGTCTGTCCTTGGCTCATGCCTAAACTGAACACCCTCTGGACATTGTACTTTTTGTTGGTTTTAATTCATAAATGTTTAATTTTTAGATCCCTACAAAAATGTAACATACGCATATGTCAATTAGTCTCCTATAATCCCACTCATCTCATGTGTAGATATACGAGGGCTGTCTGAAGAGCATCCAGCCATGTAATATGAAAAGTAGAGGCACTGATGGCTGGAGTTTTACTGGACAGCCCTCGTAGATTTTTTATCTCAATGTGGGATTATGATCATATGAATTAGGGCCAGTAAAGCCCAAAGACCCTTAAAATGTCCCCCACATTGTCCTGTTGGTCTATCACCATTGACTGTACCAGGGACCTGTATAGAATATCATCTGTAAGAGGACCCGCCACCCTCCACTACATTTACCCTGCCACCTTCCACCATCCCAGTGCTAACTTTAATGGGCGTGTGAATCACCCAGGAACCTTTTAAAATACAATAGGTCTGGGGTGGTACCTGAGATTGTTCATTTTTCACAAGTTCCCAGGTGATGCCTGCATGTCTGGTCCATGATGCACCTAGAGTAGTGACACAGTAAGCTCTTATTTATTCCCAGGTTTGACATTCACAGTTTGCTCTCTTCTTTAGGAGTCTCCCCAATCCAGGACATGTATGATTTGTCATTTTATTAATCCATGAAGTTTTAATTGGGCAAGCTTTGAGACTGACAAATAGTATCAGCCACTTAGCCAGTAACAACCTTGTTAACAGCCTACCATCCCCATTTTAAAAATCAAAGGAATGTATGCACTTAACAGAAAAAGTCAAATAGTGCTGCAAGGTTTATAACAATAATGGCAGTTACCTGTTCTGCCATGCTTACACCCCCACAACTCCCAACCAGTTCCCAACCACTCCCCACTGTTTCAGCTGTACCTTTGGATATTTACCTCCATGTTTCTATGTAAGGTGCATATAGTGCATTCATTCTTGATGAATGAACTTTACGCCCTATTGATTGACTTCTGTAATGGCAGAGGAGAGCCTTAGCTTACTTACACTCCCCATGCCAAACCTCCCTTCCTCTCACTCTAAATTGGTATTAATATATGGGTTTTTGTTATTGCAACTAAATAGACACAAATCGCTCCTGAGTCAAGTAGCAAACTGGATCCCATCGCCTTTCTTATACTTATTTTTTTAGTTAATAATTGTCTCTTTTTGTTGTGGTGGTTGGTAGTTTCTTTTTATTTTTGTTTGTTTATTTGTTTTTCTATTTTGGTTGGAGCTTCCCTCTAGGACTCCTTCCCCACTTGTGCCACTTCATTCAGTTACAAAATGATCCAATTGCCCCTTGAACTTGCCACACAGTTGTTACCCTTAGACTCACTGCAAACATCCACGATGCCCTTTGGATCTCTCCTGTGTTGCATCTCCTATTTCCTGGCACCCATACCTTCCTCTTTCTTTGTTTATTTACTTTTGTTTTCAGTGGAGCGTATATTCAAATAATTTCTGAGTAGCCTGGGAGGTAAAATTTTTGAGACTTTGCAACTCTTGAAATGCTTTTCTTTTACTCTCAAAATTGATTGGGAATCTGGCCAGGTAGAGATTTCTGGGTTGAAAATCATTTTCCTTCGGAAGGTTGAGAGCATCACTGTGTTATCTTCATGTTTCTAGTGCTGCTTTTAAGAACTTCCATGCCAGTCTTGCATAAACTGTTCCTTTGTTTGTGACCTGATTATTTTTTTTTTTTGTCCTCTGGAAGCTTTTAGGGTTTTCTTTATAACCTGAGAGTCACTATTGTACCTTAGCATATGTTTTTGTTTTTGTTTTTTAATTAAATTCATTCTGCTGGTTTCTTTCTGCCTGGAGACTCACATGAATGTTGTGCTTTGACTTCCTGGCTACCTCCCCTGGCTACCTACTGTACCTCTGCAGCTAGTTAGTTTTCCCAGCTGCTGATTACTGTCTCTGGCCTGTTCTATGGGAATTAGCTAAGCTGCAAGAAGGTGAGTGATAGCCATATGGACTCTGTGCAGCCCATGCTTTACCCTGTAGTTACAGTGATCAGGTCCACCAGTCCTAAAACCAGAGCACCATGGGTAAGATAGCAGTCTATGTGAATGGCTGCACTAAAATAGCCATACTCCCTGCATGGTCATACTCCCTGGTCCCAAGAGCAGTGCTTCCCAAAACTTCATTCCATGTAACCCTGGTACCACAAGATGCAACTCACAAAAATGATACCATAGTTAAATAAGCTTGGGAAGGTTGTCTTCTACAGTTTTCTTTTGCAGATTCTCAAATGAAAACATGCATATAAAGGTTCTGAGGTCATACAATAAACTAACCTGGTAGACTTAAGCTCTTCTTTCCTCAACTGTTTTACCATGCAATCATTTTAATTTAAGAAATACTTAGTAATATACCACGAAATACTGGACTTTAGCAAATGCCATAGAAAAGTACTGTAAACTCCATGAGAGCAGAAATTGTGTCAGCCTTATTTTGTGCAGCATGCCTGGGGCTAATACAATGCCTGGCACATAATAGACCCTTGGAAATTATTTGTTGAACAGATTAATGAATCAGTGAATGATTGATGCTCTCACAAGCCCCTGATCTAATTAGTACTCCCTGTATGTACAAAATGTGAAGTCCTTTTAGTGCCTTACTTATGTCATTTTGCCAGCATTGAATCCTGTACCGTGGTCAGTTGTCTTTTCCAAATGATGTGTTTCTCAGGATGCAATGAGATTTTAGGCATTTAAATTTGTTCCCTCTGTGCACACGGCTGGGCAAGCGCAACTGTTTCCCATTAACCTAGCTACTCGGAGGCCTCCCTTCTCTCTGTGGTTTGGGCTGGAGAAAAAGCACAAGCAAGTCCTTCCCAGTGGTTTTCACATGTGGTTGGCAAAGACCTAACGCCAACCTTGGAAAAGGAAGGGCGTACAGTTGCTCTGACTCCACTCTGCAGTTCTGGTCTGGTTGGGCAATAACGATGCTCCTGGACCCTCCTCTTCACGGGAAGTTGCCAGGCTCAGCCTCTGTATCTTTTGCGAGGAATGAAGCACCAAGAAAGGGAGTGAAAGTGTCTTGGAAATCCTGAGGTTTAGATGGTGTAAGAGTTGGGGGGCTGGCCTGAAGGAGAGAATGCGAATATCTTCCTCAGTATTATCCTCAAGTGCAGGAGTAATAACTTACAGCCTGAAACCAAAGCCAGTCCCCTGCTCATTTGTATGCTGCCCATGGGGAAAAAATAATTACAGGAATAATATCTTATGACACATGAAAATTATATGAAATTCAACTTTCATTTTCAAAGATACATAAAGTCATATTACAGATCAGCATTAGCAGAGGATCACTTGCAATAGATTTGGATGATAGAGGGCACTAACGTTGAACCTCACTAAGTAAAATGTCATTCGTCAAAAAAGAACTGTATTCTTATTAGGAGAACTAAATATTTTTTTAAAACTGTACTGTATTGTTATTATTATATTTTGAATTTCATCAATAATAATCTCATAAGAATTTGTTTTCTTTTTAAAATGCCTGTGCAATAGCCTTGATTTTACAGTTTGACTGCCAAGCCTGAACTATTTACTTTCTGACCCTTTATAGAAAGGGTTTGTAGACCCCTGCTCAAGTGGGTTAGATAACTGTGTTGGAATGACTTAAACTGTCACCTGTGGCAGAGGAGAAAGAAGTTCGGGTAGATTCATCTGGTATTCATTTAGTCAGCAAGTCCTAATGGGAGCTCCCTGTGTACTAAGCTCTGAGGGTACAACTGGTGGACAGGCTGCATGGTCCCTGCCCACAGGGAGCTTGCAATCCAGAGTCAGGCCCTTGCAAGTTCACCAGCCTGCGAGTGCATATCCATAGGATGATGAGTCAAGAGACACCTAACAGCTTTGAAGTTTTAAATGTGTCAACTTGTCAGTGGGTCACCTTGTCCAGGAGGGCATGTAAGGAAGGCAGGATCAGGCCAGCGCCATGAGACCAGCAGGGGAGAAGCCAAGTCCAGGAAAGTCAACCAGGGTAGAGTTGTTCTGTCATTATTGGTTCAGGCAAGAGGCCAGAGAGCTGGCCAAAAGCAGCACCTGCAGATGAAAAATACGCAGATGAGCAAAGCTGCCTGTGCTGGGGGCTCCTGCACATTCTGTGCCAAGGGCAGCACAGCAAGAGCACAGAGCTCATCCACTCGGGAGGCTCAGCCCATCACAGACTCCTTCCTCTAGAACCTGAAATTCCTCTGTTCTTATAGCTGCAGCCTCCAGTGAGTTCACAGGGGAAACGGAAGTGTCCCAGGATGCTAAAGTGTCCCATGATACCTTTGGACTGAGGCAGCATCAGCTGATAGTCTGGTTCACCTCTGTGTCCAGATGGGCAGGTAGCAAAACCTACTCCAGACTTGTCACCTTTTCTCAAGAGGAAGGCATCCCGGAGAGGCCATCTGGGTGCCTCAATGTCCACCCCCAGAACCTCTCATGGAATTCTGAGGCTCCAGGAACAGGGGCAAGGGTCAGAAGCAGAGTGCCTCCCCAGGATATCCCCATAGCTCACCCCTTGCTCCTGTGCTGCCGGAAACCACCCGAGAAGTGGTCCCAAGGCTAGTCATGGATTTAATCCGACCTGCCTGATAAGAGCAGGTAGAATCCTGTGAGCTGTTCTTGCTAATTCCTACACCCAGGAGTGGCCTGGAATGAATATGGGCCTTCGGGCCACGTGAACCTATCTGGAGTCCTGGTTCTGCCAGTCGGTAGCATCTCTGTCAGCTGACCTTGGCAAGTGACAACTTCTGTAAGCCTCAGTAAACTTATGTATGCAGAGAATATAATAATCACACCTGTTTAAAAGGTATAAAAAGTCCTCCTCCCAGACATACATTATCAATGCTTTGGTTCAAATACTTTCAGACTTTCCCCTAAGTTTATACGAACACAGATAGGTGTGTATGTATACATACACACATTTTTACAAACCAAATGTTGCTGTGTATATCCGTCTGCAACTTGATGTATATCGCCATTTAACAATCTGTCACACACATCATTTCAAGTTCACATATGTAAAATATTACTCTTTTTACCAACTGCATAGTATTCCCTGAGGTGCCATGTGGTCATTAATGCAGCCTACTGGGGGGTATTTAGCTTGGTTTAAATGTTTTTTTATTATAAACCTTGCTGCAATGGACATGCATGTTTATGAAGCTATGTTACTATTTCTGTAGGAGAATGTCCTGAGAGTGCAATTGCTGGATAGAAAGTACACCCATTTAAAGGCCACACATTAGCTTCTACCACATCACCTTCTTCCCAAAGTTGTGCTAATTTACACTTGCACTCACGGTGTATGAGAGCACTCGTTTCTCTGGATTCTTGCAAGTATTGGGCTCTATTGATTTTTTTAATTCTTGCATTTCCCTGACAACACTGAAGTTGAGCATCTTTCTATTTTTTTTGGCCACCTGCCTTTCTTCTGTGAAGTCTTTGTTTATATTCCTTGCCTATCTTCCTATTTGGATGTTTGAGTTTTTCTTGCTTCTAGGCAAGCTTTGCACATTAAGCATGGACATCCGCTGGCAGAAAGGGCACTGTGTTTTGAGGCACCTTGGGGTGGGGGTGGGACATCTGGAGCAGGTACCGGGGTGCCAGAGGTCTGTGTTTGACGTTAGGGATATTAATCCTCTGTCTGTAAATACAGCAAATATTTTACCTAAGTCTACTATTTGCTTTTAAACTTGATCTATGCTTTCTTTCCTTCTGTCTTGCTGTCTTGCTGTCTTGTTTTTATCAGGTAAAAGTTTTAAATGTATGAGTATTCAAATTCATCTTATTTTTTTCTTTCTGGCTTCAGGGTTTCCTGTCTTGCTTAAGAAGTCTTCCCCATCCTGATATTGCATAATTAGTCTACTGTGTTTTCTCATAATACTTTCATGGCTTTGTTTATTTACATTCATATCTTTAGTATTTCAGGAATTTCTAGTTGGAGTAAATGAGGAATTTATGTCCCCAGCATAGATGGTATGTTTCTGAGGTTTTCTTGTCTCATCACTCTGAATGCATTAAGGGACCCATAAGTTTTTGAGTAAAAAAGGCCGGTATGCAGTGTGATCCTATTAATGTACTCATTTACATAAACATTCTACAACTTATTAATACCAGTTATTAATACAAGTGTTAATATTGATTACTTCTACGTGATGGTATTGCAGATGCTTTTAATTTTTCAGTCTTTTCATCTTTGGTATCTTCTTGTTTTTCTACACAAATGACTATTATCTGAGCACTGAAATGTATTTAAAGAAAAAAGCACTGGGAAGAGTGCTATTTACCCAACAGCTCATATATGACCTAAGCCCTATCCTTGGAAAGCAACTCGACTATAAATTTCTTGAGGGCAACCCCATACCTCTTTGGTGCCCCTCTTCCCATGCACCTAGCATGGGGCCTGACCAGCAGCAGAATGTGTGGCTTGATTGGTTCAATTTCTCTACACACCCACAGTGTTCACATAGATGTGAAGATGGCAGCTGCTCTCATTGGAAGGGACATTTCTTCTGGTCAGAAATTTATTTCTTGGTCCCCGCTCTGCCTCCTTCCATAGTGGGCATGCCACACATTTGGGGAGTGTTCACACTGTAAACATGAGTAAAGGCAAAACAAATGTACATTCCAGGCCAATACATCAACATGCTTGTTTGTCAGGATCATCCCTAACCAGTCAGTCTTCAAGAACAATTGAATTCGGGTAGTATCTTCTACTTTTTCAGTAGCTTCTGCATGCCTATTATTTGATTCATACTTTGGGCCAAACATGATAATGCAGAGAGCAGGTATGACTCTGCTCTCCAGAGCACTCATGGAATAGAATTGTCTTTTCTGATGTCTGTATGGTCAGGATATTGGAGAGTTCCCACTCTAAACATCAAAACTTTATTTATTCAAAGCATTTTGAAGGGCATTTTTCTAAAATTATATTCTGTAAAGCCCTGCCTTGCTAAACAGCAGATACAGAGTGCAGTCATTCGAAATTTTTCTGGGAAGTCCTTGCAAGTCTCAATTGTCTCACTAGGATCCTAGGCATGATGGCCACTGGAGCCATTGACAGGTGTAAGCATGTTTGCCCTGGTACCAAGTGGCTTTTAAAGATCTTGTTCCTGCCCAACAGTTTGTCTTTCTCCTTCCTTGCTCTCTTGGTTGCCTTTTATGTCTCTGTCCCATGTCAATATGCCTATCTCTGGTAGACCAACTCCCTGCTGCTAATCAATTGTTTGTCATCTGTGGTAGGCCAGGAAGCCAGAAAACCAAGCACATTCTCATTATATGTAAACCAAGAAAACACTGGCACCAAGAGAAGATCTGAGTGGCTTTTCTCTGAGCAAAGATTATGAGATAGACTGACAGGTAGAGTAGTTTCTTTTAGTTACCCAGAAGTCTTTGGGGATTGTCTGCCTAGTTTTCACATTGATGAACATGTTAGTCCCATGATACAGACGAGAAAACAAGTACCAATGGGACAAGGTGACATGGTCAAGGATACATGGTAGCTTAATGGCAGAACAATCACTAAAACCTGGGTGTCTTCCTCAGCTCCATGGCCTTGTCAGGTTTGGCCTTGTACATGCTTTCTTTGATGAGCCAAATGAACTTAACATTGCCACCTCTGTGCTTCTTGCCAGAAAAATGAGCCAGCTGCAGGCCCTTGCCTCTCTGAGAGCTTTACCCAAACCCACAATCTACCTGGATCCCTTCTGCTAACCCAGTGGGTCTCTTCCTCGGTAGAAGTGAGAGCCTGGAAAATAGCTTTATTTATGTCCAGAGCTACCGGGTCCTGGAGGAGACTGTTCAAGCTTATCATCTTTAGATAACAATGTGCTGAAGCCTGCACAGTTCTGACCCAGACTGAAGTCAACTGCAGAACACCTAGTTCTAAACACACACACACCCCCGTGCTTCTCAGGCAACTTAAGCCAACTTCAACTCACTGACACATCCTTTCCTCAACAGGCTGACTCCTTCCCAGAAGTCTGTGAGCTGAGCCAAGGCAAGCTGGCAGGGCAACAAAGGTCCCAGGGTGCTCTGTGTGTTGAGCCAGGACCATTTCCTTGAGCTGGGGGCCAGCCTCCTGCCCCATATGCCTCCTTCTCACGTCTTTCAGGCAGCGAGATGACTGGGTAAGGGAGCCTGCAGGACAGAGATGGTGAGCGCTGGGCTGGGGAACACCCAGGAGCAGGAGCAAAGGGCAGCTTTTGGCCACTGCTCATTTCCTGCAAACCCTGAACTATTTTGTTCAGGGAACAAAGCCCTGGTAAACATGTTGGAACCTCAGTCTTTCCCTTTTAGAAAGTCCACAGGTGGTGGAGGACTAACAAAAGTTTACAACCCCCATGGCTCTGATCTGCCCACGGCCCCTTCAGAAGCCTTTAAAGGCTTCTAACAATCTGGCCCCTCGGGTCCAAACTATCATTTAAGACCCTTCATGGACTGGCCACAGCTTTACCTCATTCCCACCCTGGAATTGCCTTCTTTCTGCTCTCAACTTTGATAGCCTTTTATCTGTGCCCCTCCTAGTACACGTATCACTTCCCACTGCATACAACACGTATTTTTATGGATCTTATCATTCCTACCATCTAGTCCAGCAGCTCCCTAAGGGCAGGGCCTGTGCTTATCTGTGAACTCTGGGTCCTTAAAGCAGTACAGGCTGTTTTGGGGTGCTCAGTAATATTTGTTGAATTAAACCAGGAACTCTCACATAGAGCTGAGTTCACCTTGAAAGAGACAACAGGACATCCAAGTCCCCACTGTCCACGAGCAGGAAGGACACCTTCACCCCAGCCTGAACTGAGAGTATTTTAGATAGAACCTCAAGGTCATGTGGCCCAACCTTGGCATTTCAGAGACAGAGAGACCGAGACCCATGTACTGGGAACAACAGATGTTACTTGTTTCATTTACAGCTGAGAGACAGGAGGTTCACCCAGTAGAAGTCACTTTCCTAAAGTCTGACAGGTAGAAGGTGGTGGAGCTGGGCATTAAACCAGGGGCTGCCTGACTCCCAAACCTTTTTTCTATTGTACAGGGGCCACCAGCTATCCCGCTGTTTTCCCAGAAAAGGGCTCTGGCTGACCAAGGCCCGGGGGTGGGGGGAGGGGGAGGCGCGGAGGCAGGCGGCCTGTGGCTCCAGTTAGGTCTGAGCTCCGTGAGTGGAGAAGCAGTTGATGAATCGTACCTGTCCCAGGCCTGGCAGCACATCTATTCCAGCTGGGTCTTTTTAGAGGAGACTCGTGAGGCGAGTCCTAGAATATCACACAGAGCCTTTGTCCAGAAGGCATGGTGTTTTCCAGTGAGAAGTTTATGTTGGCCATGCTGGCAGTGGTAAAGGAAGTAGAGGCCTCCAGCCTCCTGCCCAAAGGGCACTGCTCCAGGAGGGCAAAGCCCGCAGCTCCCAGGAGGGAAGAGGGTGGAGGAGAAGAGGAAGTTTGGGCCAAGAGGAGCCCCAGTAGAAACCTGGGAGAGAAATGGTCTGGGTGGTATTCAGGGCAGTAGATTAGGAACCCTGCAAAACTTGAATCAGGCTTTGTGTTGTCAAGCTGCAGTGGGCAGTGGAAATAGCTCAGGCCAATAGGTCACTTGGGTTTAGATCCTGCCCCTTACTGCTTATGAAGATTCAGGCAATATTTATCTTTCTGAGCCTCAGTATCCTCTGCTGGGTGAGGGGGCACTAGGAGTATCTTCCTGGGTGTGGTAAGGATCAGACACCCTGAAGTATGCTGGGCATACAGTAGTCACTCAATAAATGGTGGTCTTTATGAATTTTTGTAAACATGCTATCAGTGCCCAGATTTATGAATGAAAGGACAGGACTGCAGAGACCACAGGGTAATGGTGTCAGATGACTGCAGCCTGGGGAAACGAAAACAGAAGCACTGTGAGTAGACCCACATTTAGAGGAACTCTGCCCGAGAAATAGTTGGGGGCAAGAAAATCTGTTTCTAATTAGGACGCAGCCAATGGAAGGACTGTGAAATGTAGAGTTGTTGATTCCTAAATGTTTTAAATTTAGTATGTGTATGTGTGTGTGGTGTGTATGTGCGTGATATATGTATGTGGTGTCCAGTGTATGTGTGTGGTGTATATGTGTGTTGTGTGATATGTGTACGTGTTCTGTGTATAAGTGGTATATATGTGTGTTATGTGTATATTGTATGGTATTGGTGTGTGGTGTGTATATATGTGGTGTATGAATGGTATGTGTATGGTAGGTATGTGTGTGTGTGTGTGTGCAGTGTGTGTTTGTTGTGTGTGGTGCATTATCTCTACAGTGCAATTTTACCTTCTAACTGGAAATTTCACCTTCAATACTGCTGTTAAAAAACAAAATTCAACTGAGTAAATTTGACAATCTAATTGGCTTTGCTAAGTGATTCGTGAATTGAATCAGGCAGTAACCCAATTATAAGGGTGTTCTGAGGGGTTGTATAAAATGAAAGGTTTTTATAGGAAGAAGTGTGGGTCAAGGGAGCTATTAATAAAGGAAAAAAAAGGAATCTTTTTAGAGCAAGATGTCTTCTTTCGGGGGTAAGGGAAAGGCAAGGGTTTTTATCATGTAGATCGCCTCTTCTTTTTGTGGGAGCGGGAATCAAGAGGGCCCCCTTGGTAGATTAATGGGGCGTGACCAGAAAAGTCCAGACTGATTATGATTATATTTCTAGGAAAGGTTGAAACAGCAGTTACGTCAGATATTAAACATGGGTTTGGTATCATGGGTTTTAGCACAAGTGACACCATTTCGGGCTTGTAGTTTTCTCTTTAACAGTGCTGAATAATGGAGGAAGGAAAGAAACATTTATCATGTAAATGCTTGCATATATGTTTTGTGCTTAAGTCTCCCAAAAGCTCCCAGAAATTCGAAGGGAAAAATAAGGCTCAGGGGCGTCACTTATCTAAGCTCAATCATCTGGTTAGTTCCAGAGGCCAGCACTAGACCCGGATCTGCTCTACAACACTGTATTGTTGACTCCTAAAAGAAGAAACCTCAAATGCAAATAGTCAGGGTTTTGTTCTATGGTCTGATTGTCAGGCAGGTTTTTTTCTGTGATGTGACAAATACCTGTGCTCTGTTCTGGCTCTCCAACCTGCTACTTCCTGTGCAGCACATCACCACTCTGGTTTTATTTTCTGTCAGCTCTTCCTCTGAACCTGTCCTCACCCCAGGGAAGCAGGCTCAGTGAGAACAGAAACAGCTCAGGGGCTGCTGGGTCTGGCCCCTGGGCTGAGACAGAAATATCAATCCTGCCTCCGCCACCTGGGCCAGAGTGTTCTTGAGACAGCTGGAGTGTTATTCTGCACGTTCTGCCTGGGATCTGGTGTGGCTGGGGTCCCTGGAGAGCTCCAGCTTCCTGCCATTCCTGAGGCCTCTACAAATTGCCACAGCTCCACTTCTTGGCATGGCCTCTGCAAAGCCAGGCTCCAGCTGCAAGCACTGAAGCCTGCCGATTGCAGCTTATTCTTTATTCTTCGGAGAGACTCCCTGCAGACCCAGTGAATGGCAGGCAGGCATCTGCTGGGCTGAACCAGGACGTGAAATCCCGCTGACATCTCAGACAAACTCTTTTACAGAAAATCAAAATTGTATGTGTTCCTTTATTCTTCCACCAAAAATGTATTGGCAAGCACCTACTATGCGGCTGATGCAGGGCCAGGTTGTTGTTTTTTCCTCCCTACCCTTCAGGAGCCCATAGTCCCGTGGGGAGCAAACATGAAAACAAAGATCTGAGCCTGGGAGACCAGCATGAGACCAGACAGGCGTATCAGGGGAGCAATGGGGAAAGAAATGCTACACTCTGCCCTGAACCAGGGAAAACTTCGCATGGGAGATATTGTTTTACCCGAGTCTTAAAGATCACAGAATTCAATGAGTAAAAATAATATTAATAGCAACCAAAGTAATTTTTTTATTAATTAGGTACTTATAATATGTCAGGTATCCCGCTGAGTACTTTACAAACATTATTTCTCAACAACAGCTCTAATGCAATAGGTGCTGTAGTGATTCAGGAGATTGATTACATAGGCGAGAAAACCGAGGGCCAGAAAAGAAGAAATAACTTGGCTCAAAACTAGGAAACAGAAAAGGCAGTATTTGAATCCAGTTCTGCTGATTCCAGAGCCCAGGCTGTTATACTTTTTAATACATTAAAAAATAACAGTATTATCAACAGGTACATGCTGAGAAGTCCGCCCTCCTCCTGCTCCCTGCATACCCCATCTCCCCACTGTGCTTACAGATGTCAATGTTACATTAGGTTCTTACATGCTTTTAGCGTTTCTTTATGCAAACATAAACAAGTCTGACGAAACATTCTTATTTCTCCCTCTTTCTTGTAACATCAGATGCCACACATTAACACTGATTTGTCCTTAGTGTCATCTTGGAGAATTTTCCATTGGAGTATCTAGAGATCTTCCTTGTTCTTTTATACAGCTGTGTCATTCCCCATTTGTTGATCCCAGCCTTTCAGACACAAGTACGTTCCTAGCTGGGAAGATATGGGTATGTTTCCCTAAACTGTTTAAATTTCACAGGGCACCAAGGAGCAAAGGGGTGATGAGATAGATTTTTTAGATTCCTTATATAAGGTAAGAGGCTGCAGACAAAATGGCCTGCCTGTACATGTGGCTCCACCTGGATATAAAGACATGTGCTGTTGCCCTCGTGGCTGGGGAAAGCCCTTCCATGGAACAAGTTACAACACATCTCTGGCCTTGCTGCCTGCAGAACCTGGGCTCCTGCTTTTTATGCATTTTCCCTACGTTATGCCTGAAAAAGTTTTCTAGAGCTTCCTGTGTCTTGGATGCAGAAAGCACATGTAGTCTCAATGCGTCATTCTGGGCTACTTTCCCCACTGACTGTGCAAGAGTTCAAGACCTTCACAGGTGGTATTGAAAGTGTTTCCAGGCCTCTAGTTTGCCCTGGCAAAGCTTGCTGTCAGGGCTGAAACTGACTCCAACACCTTTGAAAGTGAACTCGAGTCAGCACTCCTTCTCTCTGAGATAGGGGATTCTCCCAGTGGATGATGCCTGTGGGAATAACTTTGGTCCTTTAAAAAGAGGCATTTGCTCTTAAAATCATGTGGGCATGCTTGGTTAAACTTTGCTGGCTTCAAAGACATTGTGTAGTTTCAAAAAACCCGAGCCCCATCGAAGGTATACGGCCACTCGTCAGCTGCCTTTGTGTTGCCTAAGGTCTATGACTTTGTTTGGGCTTACCACATGCACTCATCACCGTGAACAAAGCCAACCCAGTTCTGCAGTGTTGGTTCCATCCTGTTCTAGTGCCTCAATACATACCTCATCTTTCCAAGGAGTTCTTAGGAGACTGTGGCTTATGAGGGTAGCAGGTACCACAGTGTCTCCTGGATGAAAATATGCATAATCATAGGAAATGGCTATGAGCAGAGCCTTAAGCCATTAGCCAACCCATAGACTATATTGGATGGGTTGCAGTCCCAGGAAAAATCTAGAAGATCATTTAAGTTCTATACCAAGCTTGTCCAACCTGTGTCCCGTGTGCTGCCCATGGCCCAGGACGGCTTTGAATGCGATCCAACACAAATTTGTACACTTTCTTAAAACATTATGAAATTCTTGGGCAAACTTTTTTTTAAGCCCATCACCTACTGTTTGTGTTAGTGTATTTGATGTGTGGCCCAAGACAGTTCTTCTAATGTGGCCCAGGGAACCCAAAAGATTGGACACCCCTGTACACCTGCAGAGCAGTCAAATGGCCTACGGTCACATATTCAATTAGTGGCAGAGCTAGGACCGGGATCCAGGCCTCTTGCCTTCTAGCCCAGCTCTCATTCTACCTTATCAGTGCCTTCCAGTGTGTATAGATGTTAATAATATCATGTAAAAAAGAGTGCTGTGCTCAATTAAGTTCAGCAAATTTTGGCTTGAAATTAAATGGGTTTACTTAGGATAGGATTTCTCAGAGCCTTTAAAACACCATTGTTTATTGTGATCCTACAACAGGGGAGATCAACCCTTTTGTGGTGGAACATCTGTGCAGCATATACTAAGTCCTCATTTAACGCCGTTGATAGGTTATGTGACTTTAAGCAAAATGACATGTAACAAAACCAATTTTACCATAGACTAATTGATAAAAACAAAAGTTAAGTTTCTATAGCATATTCCTGCTCACAAAAACATCACCAAACTTCTCAATAAAAACCCCCAAGGAGTTCCCTGGTGGTGTAGTGGCTTAAGGCTTCCATGCTGGCGCTGTCAACGATGTGGCCTGGGTTCGATTCCCAGCCAGGGAACTACCCACATACAAAAAACAAACAAAAACCCCAAAACTTGTAATACTAAATATTGAAATAAATGTGAGCTATACATATGTTTAAGTAAGATTATATAGAAACAAGTTAAGATCATTCTTTTCTGATCTGTTTATTCCAGTTCAAGGTAGCCAGGGGCTGGAGCCTGTCATGGCAGCTCTGGGGGCAAGGCGAGACCCACCCTGGACAGGACATCCTTCCATCGCAGGGAACACTCACACACACACACTCACTCACACTGGGACAATTTAGACACACCAATTCGATTCATGTGCAAATCTTAGAGATATTGAGGGGAAACCAAAGCACCCAGAGCAAACTCACAGACAGCCGGAGAATGTGCAAACTCCACAGAGACAGGGGCCCCGGATGGGAATTAATTTTTCTCTCACCAACGTTGCAACAAAAGGACATTGAAAAAAACAATGTTATTCCAGGATCTGCTGTATTTTGACAGACACACTATACTGGTTCTTCTCTTCAATAGGTTCAAGAGTTTATTAAAGAGGTACAATGTTGGAAATGAAACGTGCTGTCCCCGCTGTGTGGAGAGCAACGACGTGCGGATGGCCGCAGATGCCTGGCAAGAGTGACCTTCCGCGGATGCAGGGAGGCAGCAGGAGCCAGGAGCCATCTCGGAATTTCTCCGCACAGGAGGGCCCCACCATAGCTCCAGGAGGAAGGCCCAATGGAGGAGGAGGAGGCCCAGCCAAAGGCGGAAGCCCAGGGGTGGTGGGGGTGGGGGTGGAGGTGGAAAAGGCCTTGCCAATCAGCCTAGCCCTACGGAGCAGCCCAGGCTCCTCGCAGGCTCTGACTTTTGAGTGAGGACTAAGGCGAGGAATTTGATGCCTGGGAGGACAACTACGAGTATGTGGAAAAGGAGCAACTGAGTGGTGCAGGCTACAGAGTATCCTCAGTTCTTGAAAAAGCCAGCAAGGTGTTTTGGAGAAAATCCAGAGCAAGAAAAGCAGCCCCGGACGGCGGTTTTCAGATGCACTGAGAAGACCCCTTTGATTAGTTGGCTTTAATTGAAGAGCTTTTTTCATTCTGGTTGTCAGTCCTCTCACTGAAGAACTCCGCTGTGATGAGGTTATTGATAGGCAATAGTTAAATGAAGTTAGCAGAAGAGGAAATTACTTGAGGAGAGACCCAACATTCCACTGTCTCTGGGTTTACTCCAAATACTTCTGTGCCAGTGAAAACCTTGATCTTTAATTTTTTTTTCCAGAATAGAATAGGGTGATGACTGCACAGCTGTGAAATAGAAAAAACTTAAAGAAAAAGGATGTTAGTACTGTTGAAACCTGTTTTCGAGAATGTCCCGAAACCTGTTCAGCTTTGACTTTGATCCTGATTACTATTTACTTTGCACTGGGGAAAATTACTTTCCTAGTACACTGTATGGGATGGTTCTGTACGAGTAAGTCACAACCAAGACAAACTACCAGTACAAGAGACCACTTATACTAATTACATGAGAAAAAGTAACGAATACATCCAACTTATGACAAGAGATGTCTTTGAGTTATTTGGTCTGAAAGCCTATTACGACAATTTTGGAGATTCTGCTTTGTGATCTATCCAAGCCATAGTTACCAAAGGCTCAATTTTTAATATCTGATAAATTGAGTATTCTTAGTATCCCAGAAGGATAAGCAACCCCAAAAAGAAATATGTATCATGTGGGCTATATCTTAAAATGTTTCCAAGAGCATCTGAAGTTTTATTTGTACATATATTTTGCTCATTTATGAAGGTACTAGGATCTGTAATTCAAGAAATATTGTCTTGACCATTTTTGAAAGTCAGAACATGAAAAAGTTTTTAGTAAATTCCAAATTTAGACATTAAAATATGTGTGAAAGTACAAAGAAAAACTATTTTTAACAGCCTTATATACTAGAGAAATTTTCTGTTTTACTCACTCTCTGTTTTGCATTTGACTTCACAGGCAAAAGACTGGTTGAACTTCATGATGTAAGAACCGTTAAGTGAAAATTGTCAAGTAAAAGGAAAGCTCTACGTTTAGAAAAGACTTTATGAATAATTATGCCATCAATCTTTAAAGGTTTTAAACCTGTCCAGAAATCCCCCTCAGTATCTGAAGTTTTCCCTCTGTCTCCTCCTTTAATTAAGCTTATTATTGGTTATGCACCAGCATTTGAGGTAATACATTTCTCATTCTGTGAAAAAAAAAATGCTTTTAAATAAATTCATGGATGATGGAGCTTTGACTTTCATTTAGAAAACATTGGGAGGTTCAGCTTGTATGTCTGGCCCACTGAGGACAACGTAAGAGAAGCTGCTGAAGCTGCCTGCAATGCCTGTTGGGATATCCCAAATGGCAGCCCATTTCTGTTTAGGGCTGCTGTTGTCTCTACAACCAATTTCGTTGTGTTATACTTCCCTCCTGCAGTTACTCTGAAGCCACTCTGATGTTGTGCCTGGTCTGACGCACGGAGGAAAGTCTGGTGGCATTTCTTGGTGAAACATGGACCCTGAAGAGGAGCCCAAACTTAACATGCTGTATTCCAGAAGTCCTCGATCTTCAGGGGGAGGTGACTCTCTTGGGGATCTTATGAGAAAATGTTATAGGCCCCTATGTGCCAGAAAATGCATATTCATAATAAAATTTGCCCCAAATTTTAGGACATTCTTATACCCTTGTAAGTTCAATAAACCATTGACCCAGATGTATTGCCCTCAAAGAAAACATTCTAAAAATAAAAACACATGCACTTGTAGGACTTTAAGGTTCCGGCTCCGGAGTTATTTCCTTGCTTTTGAATTGCTGGTTCTTGAAGGGTGCCTTGTTGCCTGCTGGTTCCTGTTTCCATGTTGGCTCTCTCTCTTGTGCGGAAGGGCTGCCCATCTCGTGGCTTCAGATGCAGAATTTGGAGATGTCCTGGAGCTGCTTTAAAATGTCAGTCCTTGTTTTTCTTTCCGGAAGTTGACTTTTTTTGTAAAGGTGGGAAGGAAGAAAGGAACGAAGGAGGAAGGGAGGGTGAGAGGGAGGAAAGGAGGAAGGAAGGAAGGGAGAGATGGAGAAAGAGAGAAAGGAAGAGAGAAGGAGGAAGGGGGCTGAAGGGTGAGAGAACTTTATGGAAAAAGGAAGGCAGTTCACACTGTAACAGTGGTTCTCAACCTGTGGGTCACGACCTTTGGGGGTCGAACAACCCTTTCACAGGGGTCACCTAAAACCATCGGAAAATACATATCAGATATTTACATGACGATTCCTAACAGTAGCAAAATGACAGTTATGAAGTAACAACGAAAATAATTTTGAGGGGGTCACCACACCATGAGGAGCCGTATTAAAGGGTCGCGGCATCAGGAATGTTGGGAACCATGTAGAAGGGGGTACTCTGGCTGGCTATAATTTGGCTGGAGCCAGACGTCTTCCCTCTCTGGGCCTCAGATTTTCATCTGTGTTCTGAGCAACCTGGACTCACCAGGCATTTCCAGGAACTTCTGTCTCAGACCTTCCATGGGGCTAACTTCATTTTCATTATAAATATTTAAAAACAAAAAGCAATGCTTCTCTTGGCTTGCTCCTGTTCTTTTCTTATTTTCCACTATTTTTTATTTCTTTTTGCCCAAAGTAAATAGGGCTTTGATGAGTTCCCTTCATTAACTACCAGTTTGTCCCCTCTGCCCAGCTTTGACCTCATGAGCCTGCCCTCCACCTTCCCTGGTTGTGTTTCCTTGTAGATCAGGCTCTCAGTCACAGCCCATGATCATCTGTTCCTCTTATTTTTCAGTAGCAAGTCCCTCATTTCCACACCAGGCTTCTTGGGCTCTACTGCTTTGTTTGGGAGGTCAGCGGAAATTGCGACACAGATAGGAGGAGGGCTTGGTGGCAGCTTATGTTTGTCCAGGGCTCACTGGAAAAAAGAGGATGAATTATGAGAAGTGTCAAGCCTACCTGAGTACTCAGTGTTCCAGAAGAATGCAAATAAAACCCCCAGGGATACTAATGGAGTTCTTTCCTACCTTGACTCCACACAATTAAGTAGATGCAGGGTGTGACAACTGTAGTAAGCACTGGAAAGCCTGGGGCTGAATGGCCTCGTGACTGCAAAATTCAGAGGAGCTAGCATTTTCACAGGCTTAAAACTCAGGTCAGGTGTAGAAGATGTGTTAAAATGTATGGGCTTTGGGGAGAAAATGATCTGCTGGAGTTCCTCAACTCTAAACTGAGCTCATTTCTAAATCCTCAGGTTTAAGGAGTGGTTTGGTAGGAGAAATTTTAAAAAGGTCAAATGTACCTAGAAAACCCCTCCCAACTTGAATTGGGGAAGTAAAACCTTGTTATCCTTTTTTGGTACATTTGACCAATTTAAAACTTAGCATCTGCTGTTTTGTGCTATGCTTCACCATACTCGAGACTGTTTACTCTAAGAAAGAGATTCTTGAAAATGTCCTCATTAACAGCTTCTAAACATCATGCAAAGCCTCCCCACCCACCTCTCCCTCTCCTTCCTCACTTCTAGGACCTTAAAATGGACATCTTATAGCTGGAGGCTCTGGGGACCAGACATGAGCTCATATGTTTAACTTTTATTCAAGAGGCTTAAGATTGGGTGGCAGAAAGCATCCAGCCTGGGCCTGGGTGTCAGATCTGGACTCTCCTGGTCAACATGATCTCTAGCCTGTGCAAGGCTAGGACGCTGCAAACTCATTTACATTCTGGCTCTGCTACTAACTAGCTGTGAGGCTTTTGAGCAACTCACTTAACTTTTTTTCTCTGACTCCCCATTTGTAAAATGAAGGGTTTGGACTAGGGATCCCCACATTTCCTTTCAGCATAAAAGTCCCATGATTACCAGTGACCGGCTCAAGCCTCATCTTCCTCATCTTTAAAGTAGAGAGAGTAGTATCTGCTTCACTACCTCATAGGGAGGGGGAGAAATTGCTTAAATAAGCCTTAAAACACAACACAAATGTCAGCTATCATCATCATTATTAGAATTCTTTATGCAGCTCTGTCTTTCTTCAGACTGTGTTTCATGACTTTTACCATTTGTGTAAAGAGCAATTCAGTGCCTTACAGGAATTCCTAAAATTCAGTCCTTGGTCTGATGAAATAGGAGACAGGATGTCAGCTCAAGCAAATGAAGTTGTTAGCAAATGACAGTAGCATTTGAAAGTTCTTTGGAAGGAAGTGGGCTAAGGCCTCCCTCAGTCTCCAGAGGGGGATGGCGTCTTCTGAATCTTATTCAAGGTTAGTGAACAGTGCTTACTAAGAAACTTGTTCTCAAATGCAGCGTTGCCTGAAGAACAACAAGGCCTTGGAGCGTTTCAAGGACAAGAATAGTAGTTTGATGCGCTTATCTTTTGCTTAGCATTTGTGCATTTCCAAGTAATCTACCCACATTAACTCATCAGCACTCCCTACCTTACATCAACCTTCTTTGCTTTCTTTCACCTTTGGGGTGGAGAGAGGTGATATTCTCTGAGCTTTGCATTCACAGAAAGCCACTGGGATGAGAGTGACAGTCCCTCTGTCCATACCTTGTTGAATTATTCTCTGCCACTGGTGGCAAACCCTCTCCTCTCTTGTCCCTCACTACCAGGATTCTGGTGGTACCATGTTAGGGTTTTGACTAGCATCACAGGGTGTCAGAATCAAATGGCTTATTATGGACTACCTATAGGAGCCAACTCCTTCTTTCACAGTGCAGAAAATCAAAAAATTCGATTGACCCAGAAAGAGGAAGTGAAATGTCCAAAGCAACACTGCTAGTTAGGAACACACTAACTTAAGAGGCAAAAACTAGAAAGTATCCTTCACCTTCACCCACATACACCCTAACGAATGAAACATTCTTGGTGTCCCTCTGGGTATCTCAGTAATGCTTAATTCTAAGGGGTATGGGGTACAGGGAAGACATTATATCTGATCACATAGCACAGTTTCCATTGCCACTATTGAATAGCTGTCTCATCCCAGACAACACTGCTGCCCCTTTCTCTCCCAAACCAGAATTCTTAAGGGAAATGGAAGTTGGAATTCCATCATTCTGAGCAGAATGGGTTAAGGGGAAGGGCTCCCTCCTTTCCTAGCATCCAGGAGTGAAACGAACATAAGCCCACAGGCACAGGGCTTTAGGAAACAGAAAGTCAATTTGCGAGCAATTACAATGTGAAACGAAAAAGTACATTGTGGCTCAGAAGTCTAGGCAGCTGTGTGCTTCAGACATTATCTACCCTAAGCTAGAATATAATAATGCCTTCAGCCAAGAACAAAGCTTGATCAGCTCTATGCTTTCCCGGAGCAGGCACACAATAAATATTTGTGGATTGATTTGGTGGGCAAACATTCTTCACACTTGGATACTTTTCCATTTTCCAGCTTATTCTTTTTATTTTTAATTCCTTTTTAGTGTTTAGCAAAGGTGCAGGTGGCTAGTGTTCAATACAGCTGGAAGGAATATTAGTGATAGTGGCTGTCATCTATATTTCAAAACTAGTTTGTAAGTAACACTGATTCTGGGTATCTTGGAAAATAAAGGTTCTGTATATATAAGTTGGGGGAACATTACTTAGCTTCCTACTCCGGTCCTCAAAGATTTTCAAGGCTCATCAGCTTATTAAAGAGACTGAGAAGAGTTGGGGGGAAAACAGTTTTAACTTTGTTAAAACAATTTCTTTCCAAGTTGATTTGATTATGGAACAGTTTCTCTCTATATTTTTCATGATATCCATTAAAGTTCCACAAAATTCATACTGTAGGAATTACTAATTGAACCCAATTTCTGAATTTTACTGGTGAAAAAAACAGAGGTCCTCAGAGGCACTGAACTTCTAATAGGTAGGTAGTGGGAGAGCTGGGACAAGAACCCTGTTTCCTGACTGACTGGTTCAAACTAGTCAACCCAATTAGAAGGGCATTCCCTAAGGTGAGTTCTGGGATTCCAGCCATCATGTATAGTCCTTAGGATGATGGGTAAAAAGGATGTGAACATTTTTCTCCAAAATGTTCTTTTGGGTTAATTTGGTGAAAAATAGAGGTTGTTTTAGGTGCTTTAAAACTGGGTAATTTTATCCTATTCTTTTGTTATTGCATAGATCTTGGGGTGCCTGCCCATTGCAGCCTGGATATTCCATAGGTTCTTAATAAATGCATACATGAAAGAACCTAGCGAAGGTCAGAGTAGGTTGGAGGCAGGGAAGAAGAAAAGGGTCAGCAACTGAGAAGGAGTGAGAGAAGGAAAAACGTGGAGAGAGGGACAGATGAAAAAAAAAAACAAAAAAACGGAGCCAGCAGCCACTGATCATCAGAGAGAATAGTTGAGCCCTGGCAGAGAAAAGAGACAGCTGCAGGCGATTGAAAAACAAAACAAAACTGAGTGACTAGGAAACTTTGGTTTTAGAAAGTAAAAGTGACTCGTGAGGCCAGTTTGGATGCGGATCACATCAGGAGACTTTTGCCAGGAGATAGGGATGAACACCAATTGCTGAGATCCTTTGTGAGCTCAGATCAAGCTGTATTTATTGCATAGGAATAAAAAATGTGCAAGGCATCTTCTTAAGCACTACAATAATAGATGAGTAAGACATAGGTCTTTCTTCCAACAAGGTTACAGTCTAATGGGGAGAAGCGCTAGGACAGGGGCTCAGGTAACATAATGGCAGTGTGATCAGTGCCCCCAAAGGTACAACAAGCCAATACTGTGAGGAGTCAGGAGACAGGAAGATCATATCAAGTCAAGAGGCTAAAAAAAGCTTATGTGGGTGAACCATAAGGCATGGAGAGGATTGCATCTGGGAGTGATGGGAGATAAGAGGAGAGACATTTCGAGGTGATGTGATACAGAACCATCAGCACGTGCGAAGAATATGGTACAGTGAGCAGTCCAAGTGGGTTCCAGCCAAGGGTGTGTGTGGATTGGGAGGGGTGTGGAGAGACATAGCCAGAAAGTCCAGAAGTTACACTGAGGGGCCCTGAAGGCTTGGCTGAGGTATGATGCTCCAGGCAGGCAATGGGAAGTTAGTGATGTTTTTTGTTTGTTTGTTTTGTTTTGTTTTTGTGCAGAGGAGTAACACTAGAGATGATTCCCTGGCAGGGTGACTGGGCAGAAGGCTACATCAGTGGAAGGGGTACGCCTAGTGGGGAAGGAGAGTTTGGTTCTGGAGAGCCCAAGGCACCATTCAGGTGTTGGCGCATCAGACAATCAGAAAATAGTGCCCGTGTCCTCTCCTGAGAGCACAGAGACAGCAGAAGGTTCTGGTCATAACCCCAGGGGATAGGGCACTAGGAAGAAGGGAAGAAAAATACTAGCTAAAGAGAACACACTCATGGGGAAAAAACAGAGAACAGCTACAGGAGGTGGAAGTTTCAATAAAGAAATTATAGTCATGGTTGAGAAACCCAAACTTGGAGTCGGGAGTGTGAGTTTGAACCCCAGTGGCCTGACTAGTCATGATTATCAAAGGGACTTCAAAGAGTTTTTGAGTCTGTTTCCTCATCTGTGGAATGGGAGTGATTTCTATCTCAAACGGTTGAGAGCATTTGCTGAGATAAAGTCCTCAGCATGGGGTCTGCACACAGAGTGAGCAGGGGTTAGCTAGAGAAGAAACTGTAAAGATTAAGGATATACCCCTGAGGAGTGTCCCTAAATGGAGGCAGGGACCTTCAGGAAGCTCAAAGCCTTTGCTTTAGCTGACTGCCCTGTGAGGGGAGTGGGTGAGCGGGTCAAGGCAGCCTCAGCCTAGTTCCCACTCCAAGGCACTGGCCTTCCGCCCATGCTTCCATCCTGCCGCGCCTCCCAATCCTCTCCCAATTCCAGCTGCCCACCCCGCTCCCACTCCAGCCAGTGCAGGGAGCCAGATGCGCATGTGCCTCTCTGCCCCTGCCCAGCTTTTCCACGTTTCACTTCCCTCCCGTTCCCTCCACAGCTCCCGCTCCACCGCCACGATTGGCCAACCGACGTCCTCTCCTCGGCCAATAAACGCCGGCCTCTTGCCCCCGTGTTACTGGGTAGAACAAAACAAAAACAAACAGAGCGAGAGGGGCCAGAGATACTCCGAGGCGGCGGCAGAGGCTGAGGAGTGGGGTTAGGCCGGTGGACCAGGGACTTGGGCGAGCGGCGGCGGCGGCCCGAGCGGTCAGTACCTGTGGCGCGGCTCGCACGCTCGGGAGGACGGCGCCCTCTCCCCCAGCCCCCGTCTCTCGTTGGAGGCAGCCTCACGTTCGGAGGGGGAGGAGGCGTGGAGGCCGCGGCCGGGTTTGGTCAGGTCCAGGTCCGCGGCGTGGGGGTCCGGCCGATTCCTCCGAGCCTCGCTGGCCTGGCCGCGCCCGCCCCAACGTCTCGGGCTGCGGAGAGCCGGGCCCGGTTCCCCTCCTTCTAGGTCTGGGCTCGGAGCGCGGCGGCGCGGGCCCGCTCCCTCCCGGACCCCCTCCTCGCTTAGCCGGGCGCGCGGGGCGCTCTGGCGGGGGGCTTCTCCTCGTTCCCGCGAAGGCCAAGGTTTCGTTTTCATTTGGGGGTAGGCGTTGGTAGGCGCCTTTCTGGCCTGACTGAAACCTTGTGAGGAAGGTTTGCGCCCTCCCCGCCCCCCTGCCCCCCTTGGGGGCCCACTGAAGAGACGCCCCCCGGCCCAGCCTCCTCAGACCCAGTGCCTCCAGCCGCCCGCGCCCCGTAGCCCAGGCCCAGCCCAACATCCCCGGGGGCAGGTCGGGCCTGCGCCCGCAGCTGGGATGCGGGCTGGGCCGCTACGGCCGGGATCGCGCGCTCTCCGGCGGGTGCTGCGAGGTGCCCGCCGCCCGGCCCTGCGCGAACTTCGCTGCACTCCTCCTCGGGAAAAGGGTTAGGTTTTTTTAGTGTAAATGAAATCTCCCAGAGAAAACAAAGACAGTGTGAAAAGCATGCTGTGCTTGCTGCATTTGTGTTTGGTGCTGCACTGTACACGGTGAGGTGTGTGCGTGGTTCCCCCCCGCCCCGCCCCCGCCCAAGAGCTTCAGAACGGCCTGCAGACATCAATATCGCCCGTCACCCCGTGCCCTTTTGAAAACTGGCTACGTAGCCAGCAACGGTGTACTATCTGTAGATGTTTAAAACGATTAAAAATGCAGCTTTGTATGGGGGGAAAAGCCACCGCCTGTTTTTACTGTTATGTTTTCGAATTTGGGCTTTCTTACTAATGTGAGGCTTTTTAGAAAATCACCATGTACTTTAAAAAAAAAAAGGACGAACCAATACAGATATGTTCTAAATTATTGGTATTTATGTCCTTAATCTTCCTTCATTGTAAGTTTATTAAATTCCTTAATATCAGCAAGCACCTTTGAATTATAATTTGATTGGTTTGGTTTTTTTTCTGTTGTAGTAATAAGAATAGTTAGTTGTTAGAGGTGCGGAAATAAATGATATTTTCTGTAGTGCTCAATTTTGCATCATTGTGGTTAAATAATTTTAGCTGATTTTAAGTTGCTAATTATCTGTGATTGTAGTCCTGGAATGAATACAAGTTGTTTTCTGCTTAACATACGGACTAAACTTGACTCCAAAAATTGT
Source organism: Lyroderma lyra (assembly GCA_004026885.1). Classification (NCBI taxonomy): domain Eukaryota; kingdom Metazoa; phylum Chordata; class Mammalia; order Chiroptera; family Megadermatidae; genus Lyroderma; species Lyroderma lyra. The sequence continues at coordinate 38,088 of PVJL010000152.1, read as the reverse complement.
CAGTGTTTTTATTAGGTATATTTCAGGAAATAGATTTTCTTGGGGGTGGGGTGGGAGGGTGAGGCTCTATCTTTTAGAGAATGTTTTGGCAGTTGAATACTTCTGATTGTATGTTTCTGTGAGACATTGGAGAAATGAAAACAATGTTTAATTTCAGCCTTAATTTTGTGTAACTTATATGTATAATTTTCTTATTGACAATTTTGTAGTTTAATATGAAGGATATGGGATTTAGTTTTTTTGTTTTTGTTTTTGCTTTACATTTTCTTACGTTTTGGGCAAAAATCTTAAGGGTTGTTATTGTTAAGTAAATGGCATAAAAACCCCACTACTCTGAAGAAAGTTAAAACGCATCTTTATCCTTCTCTAAACTCTTAGAATGTCAGGAGTGCTATCAAGTGTGAGTTCTTGATTGCATTAGCATTGCCTGAAGGCACAACAATGGCTACTTTTTTATGATTACACAATAAAAACAAACTTGCTAAGTTATAGGTGATAGCCATTACCTGATCATTTTCTATGCTCAACTGAATGTCTTCCTTACAATAGTTTAAAATATTAAGGTAAATATTATTTTTAATGTTTGGAAACCAGTATTTAAAAATTTGATGGAACAGTAGGTGTCTATGTTTTAATAGGCTTTTCTCTGTTAATCTTAAAAAGAATCTTTCTGTGGGATACTAAAATCTTGTATTGAGCTTTTGTGCACATTGTACTGGTTTTGGAAGGTCTAGGCTTTTAACCCTGGTTCCCCCCACTGAGCAACTCTCTGTAGACAGATAATCTGCCTTCTCAGAGTTCATTGTGTGCAAGCTGAAGTACCTCCCTCAAGATTGTTCTGAGAGGTACATGAAATAATGCATATGAAATTCTTTTTTAAATTACAAGAGGGCTTTGTAAACATCAGTTATAATCATTTACTTAGTTTCTGCAGGTTTGAGTATTTTCTCAAAGATTACACTTGCATCATCATGAACTTTTTAATGTAACTCGTGTAAAAAAATACAACATTTTCACTTTATTGTGACTGAAATGAAATAGATACGGCATTTTCAGCCATGGAGGACTCTAAATGTTTAGGTTTGCAAACTATATTTTGATCATATATTTATATATTTTTAAGGTTCTTTTCCCCTACTAAATCCATAGTTGGTGGGAATTATGATATCGTAAGGTATTTATATAGAATCACATATATCTGTTTATTCTGAATCGAACTAGAGTGATGTCACTATTTTGTTAATTTCTGAAGCAATATGATAGCATCTTAGTATCCTAAGGATTATGCTGAATTAAGTTTATAATTTTAATGTAAAGTGTATTTATTTTTTTTTACAAAATAATACTTTTTTGGAGGAAAAGGTTATATACTTATGTTAAAATAGTATATATTGAGGAATTGAAAAGTCATTTTCACCTTTGAGTCCTACCAGGCATTGTATATATCATCATTCTAAAATGACATCCTAACAGTTGGCTCTGTTGTATGAGAAATATTTTTCTGTAGTGAATTAGTCATTTTCATTAATTTGTGCATATTGTATAGTATTGAGAGCACACTAATAGTGAAATGATTGTAAATAACTGGAAGAATTTATAACTAACCTATATGACTTAAATCGATCAATACTTAAGTATTGTAAACCACCATTTGAAAAATATTCCAGAGAGATTCTGAAAGCATATTTGGTTACATCTTCTGGAAGTTGTTCTCATGCAAATATATTTTCACAGTCTTTCAAATAACATTGGATTTATATCACTAATTGTCTAAATAAAAGGTAATGGATTTCATCAGAACCTTCCAGCATTAATAAATTTTAGTCATTTTGAAACTGACATCTAAAATATTAAAGTGCTAATGTTATTGTACTTATTCCTTTCTAAAATAGGTAAGATTTTTTTTTTAAAAGAGTATGTTTTTCAGATTATAAAAATAATACTCTTGTTAGAGAAAACACCAATTTAAAAAATATCTCCAATCTCAAAGTCTTAAAAGAGTTATTTTAGATACATGGGTGATGAATTGGCAGATATATCTGCCTTCAGATATGTTGTAGTGTGAAAAATAACACAATCATGATATTTTTGATTAACCAAAACTGTGTTGTTTGCATTTTGTAGTACTCATAATTCATTGGTAGCAAAATATCCAATATTTATGTAAATCATATTGAGACCTGTTAGTCCTAAAAAATTTGAAGTGTTTGTATATACTCTTTTAACATGAAATAAACATGTATAGCAATATCTTTCCAAGTTAAAGGGATGATTTGGCACAACCAGAAATAGGGGATTTATTTTGGACACTTGTCAAGAAGATTAAAACCGCATGTTATTTAAGGTTAGTCCAAAGTAAAGTGAACTCTTTAAAGAAAAAGAATTATGTGGTTATTTATTTTACATTGTGATTAAGTAAATTGAACTTAATTATATAAGTTTGGAAGATACTGAAACTTTTTTCTTTTTAAAGAAATCGATCCCAAAGGAAGACTTGGATCTGGTAATTTAATCAGTGGAAGTGAAATTAAGGAACAATGGATGTAGAAAATGAGCAGACACCGAATGTCAACTCCACAGGTAAGTAGTAGTATCTCGAAACTTGACTGTATTATGGGCAAGTTTCAGGCCATTCCAAACTTTATGAAAACATGATATTAAAATAACTTTGATTTTAAAAACTGTCTTATTCATGGTATAAGAAAATAGGTCATATAATTTTTAAAATCAAGTTTGTGATTCTTATTTTTATAGAAATTCATCACATCCTTATTTTTTTGTCTATCCTTTCATATTTCATACATTCTATTTTCTACTATTTGTGATAAACTGTACCATGCAGAATCTAGAATAATGAACCTGCTCATTAATATTTTCACATGAGCTAGTTAGTGATTTCTAGAAGATTAACTATTATTATTGGTATCTTGCATATCTTTCCCAACAGTTTATATTTCATAAATTGCCAATGGGTATTGTCCCTTATTGTTCCATGATGCTTCAGTACCACGTCATTATCATAAAAATGTTTTTTTAAAATAAATGTCCAAATTCTTAGTAACTTCAGACAACTTAAAATGTATTTCTAGCTTTTAGAATAATTTTTGCAGAGAGTTAATTAGGATTTTGAAATATTTGGAGTAGTGAGTGGTTTCATATTTTAGACAGTTTGCTTTATAATTTTATTAATATTGAAAAGATTTCTATTTTCTGTAATTTAAATATATTTATTATATTTCACTTTTTAACACTATACCATCATTTTTTCCATGACTAATTCACTGTCATATCCAGGTTATATATAGTTTTCTTTTATCTGAACAGACACTTTGAAGTTAAAACTTTTTTGCCATTTTGTATTTACAAATCTGATTTACACTGTGCTAGAAAATTATATTTTAAAAAATAATGATTATTTTGGTACTGCTGTATACAGTGTGAGTGTTGTACCTGTTTTTTAAAGTTAAAAATGAGTATCAGGCCCCTCCTTCAGTGAGGTAAGGAAGGTAACAATACAGTTTAAGAATATATTTCACATACAGGTAATTGCTTCCTTTAAAATATGTCGTGTTTTAAAAATGTATTGGTAACATTGGTTCAAAATATTATATAATTTTGGGGTGTGTAATATTATCATTTGACATCTTTGTACTCTAATGCTCCCCCCCTGAAGTCTAGTCTTTATCATATATTTGACCCCCTATACCCACTTCGCCTGCACGCCCCCTCCCAGTCCTCTCCCAGTCCTCTCTGGCAGCAACCATTCTGTTGTCTGTATCTATGAGTTGTTTTGTTTGTTACTTTTTGTTTTATATTCCACATATGAGTGAAATTGTATGTTTTTTTCCTCCCTTTCTGTCTAACTTATTTCACTTAGCATAATCCCTTCAAGATCCATCCAGGTTATAAATGGCAAGATTTCATTTTTATGACTTAGTAGTATTTCACTGTATATATGTTATACTACATCTGCTAATTGGTTCTTTTCTGCACTGCCCAGTATGACAGTCACTAGCCACATGTGGCTGCTGAGCACTTGAAATGTGACTTGTCTGAATTGAGATGTACTGTAAGTACAAAATACATATCAGATTTCAAGACATTAAGTATGAAAGGAAGGTGAAATACCTTAGTAACTTTTTATATTGATTACATGTTGAAATGATATAACAGGTCTGTTAAATAAAATATATTAAAATGAATTTTATGTGTTTTTTCTTTTTAATATGGATACTAGGAAATTTAAAATTACATATTTGGCCTGCATCATATTTCTGTTTAGCACAGTTCTGCGATTCATACTTTCCGTTTTCTGACTATAACAAGTTCTAGTTTTAAATACGTATGTTGTTGATACCTCTTCCCAGTACTGCCATAAAATAAGAGACTTGTAGTCCTTCAATACTTGGATGGGCCTAAATCAGACCTTCTTTGTAACAGATTCTTCTTGTAGCACATATTCAAATCAGACAGACTAATGTACTAATTTCAACTTCTACTTTTACTTAGCTTTGTTACTTTGGGGAAGTAGGTAATTTGCTATGACCTTCAGTTTCCTCATGTTTAAAACTGAGGTATAAATACCCTCTCTCTAGGTTTATTGTTAGGATTAAGTAAGATGTAGTGTATATTTGTCATGCCCATAGCACATATTGTGCATGTAACAAATTAAAATGTGCTAATATTATTCTCATTGTGCCACTTAGTGACCAGTAATTGCAAATGTGATTGTCTGGTATTGTGGTAATGTAAGTAGGATTGGTGACTATTGAGATGTTAGAGAATTCATAAAAAGGGAATCAATACACAGAAAATTTTGAATTCACCACATTCTGTACTCAGGTTTTTTATTTTTTTAATTTTGGTTTTCTCAAAGTCAGATCAATAGTGATTATGGAACCCCAAAAACTTAGGTGAGTATGAATAGCAAATATGAAAGCGCAATTGATATAAATAAACATGGATTAAACATTAAAATGTCTAAAATATAAAATATACCTAGATATGTCGTGTGTTGCAGACATACAAACATATATTTGGAAAAATATTAAAATAGTTGAAAAGAAACTCAAGTTTGGGAAATGTTTAAATTGAATACTTCAGTGTACTCCAAGGGACAGTTTAAAGCATTTTTAGTATACTTCTCAGTCCTTTATCTTCTGGATGAGTTTGATGGTTCACTTCAATTGTAGAATAATGAAAAGCAGTATGTTGCAGGTAGATGATTAATGTTTTCTTCAACCTCCCACTCTTACTTGAAACTCCCATCTATTTGAGCTCTGGTCTTTCCTTCTCCGTCCTCTTAATCTGCTTTTTCTCTCTATATTTACTCCCTTGCTCATTCTGTCACTTTAGCTGACATCACTCTGCTGTACTCTAGCTTCGTATTTCCTATAATTATAATCATCTAAGATTCAAATGTGGGTTCGAATCCTGCCACAATCCATTTTAGATATGTAACTTTTCTATGAAACATCTTTCCTATGAGGATAAACATCTTCATTATAGAGCTTTCTGAGGATTACAGACCGTGTATGTAAAATGCCTAGAGTAGAACCTGGTATCTAAATAATAGTGATGGTAATGACAAAAGAAGTACTACTACTACTATGACTACTAGTAGTCATAGTAGTCATAGTCATAGTAGTTTACTAGTGATGATAGTTATGATGATATTTCAAACTCACTCTCCTAACACTGGCTTCCTTTCCTAGTCTAAAAACTTTAAGATGTCATTTCACTTTTCTTGAGCCTGTTTTGTGTATCTTTTGTTTAAAATGTCACTTTTTTTTGGTGGTGGGGGGGGGGTTCCCTGGCTGGGAAACGAATCACTTTCTTATTTATTCCAGAGTTACTACCCTTGCCCTTTTCCAGTTAGTTTGTGACTGAATCACTGTATCATTTTCTTAGCTGATCTCTCACTTTATACTTTTTCTTTTTTCTGATATATTCTGTATTCTGCCAAATGAATCCACCATTAGGTCAGTAGGTCAGTAATGGTCATATCATTCTCCCCTCCCTCCCCTCCAGTTATTCTGTCTGAGCTCTGGCCATTTGAATGTGGCAGTGGTCAGCAATTATTCTAATGACATAAGCAGGGGGAAGGACCTTAAGACACATGTATTGAGTTTACACTTTACTTTGACCCAATGGGAATACCTTCAAATGGTTTTCAGTGGGGGTATATTTTAGCAAATCAGTCTCCATGCAGTTTAGTGAATGGTTTGAAGACCGAAGGCAGGGATGCTACTTACGAGACTAATGAAGTACTAATTTGACTCTACTTAATGTTTTTTTATTACCTGAGTGTTTGTTCCTAAATTTTATACTTTTTGTCAAGAACTGTAAAGATTTTAACACATCTATGTTTTTTAAATGTTGATTTAAAATTCTTTAGTTTCTTTTCTTTTTTTTTTTTTTTTTTTGCTTTTTGGTATGTGGGTAGCTCCCTGACTGGGAATCGAACCCAGGCCGCAGCGCTGACAGCGCCAGTGCCGAAGCCTTAAGCCGCTACACCATCAGGGAACTCCAAAATTCTTTTAGTTTCAACACATCTTAAAACATGTTAAAAACCATGCACATAAACTTGACACATCCTAATTACATTTAGGAATATTTAAAACCATGTGAGGGATTCCACTCTGACTCGAGTTAGCCATAATGAAGAAAACTCTGGCCTAGTGATAACTAATTTAGTAGCTTTCTGACTTAAAGTATTCAGAGTAAAGCTGAGTGTCTGTGTCATTTGATCTCCACAGACATTTGAGTTGATAGTATGAAGGATGCCCTGCTAGAGGATGAAGATAAGTACAGTTCCTTTTTTGAGGCTTAAGCAGGACTGCTATATAAAAAGAAAGTGATTTCTGTGATGTGGTTACTGAGCAGTGTGTGAGTGAGCATTAGTGTTATCATAGCTAGAATTGTTAGGCAAGTTTTCATAGAGGAAGTAAGACTTGAGCGATTTATCCTAAAGGATTTTGATAAATGGAAAGAGCAGTGAGGGTGACATTCTGAACAGGAGACCAAGGAACTCCAAATACATTGCTGTCTTTCAGTAGATAATGTACAAATCTTATGTAGGCGGGAAGATTTTCAGAGGATGGTTAAGTAATTATGAGTCAAATTTGGAGAGATGAATTAGGATTCTTAAGATAATGGTTTTGAAAGCTTTATTTTTGAAGGCAATGAACAGTTCAGTTATGTGACCATTTATTTGCCAAATGCCTTTTAGGCTCTTTAGATTAGTAATATTTTCTAAGTATCTGTAATCATGAGATATTTGGTAAGTTATTTAAACACTTTCAGCCATAATTTCCTTTTGTGTATAAATGATATAACAAATACCTCTCACAACTGTGGGTAAATGACATAGTGCCAACACAGTGCCTTATAAATATTAGTAGGCATTGTATAAATACTACTTTTATCTCCCTTCTTTCAAGATCGTTAGTCTTACTATCTCCCAACTGCTTAACTCTCTTAGCTCACAAAAATCTAAAGGACTTATATTTGGTGTTTATATTAATATAGATTTTTATGATCTAAATACATGATATTAAAATTCAATGCCTTAGTTTATTTTCCATGATAATGTGAAAAGCAGTCATATTTAGCTGTCATTTATTTGATTGAACCATATGAAATTGCCAATATCTGACCATTACTGACCTACAAAAATGGTAATAAAGTATGATTCAACCTAATATAGTTTATAATTATAACTGGTATAACAGAAGATAGTTAAAATACTTAGAATTTTATTTCTTCATATTCCTCTTTAAGATCCTGATAACTTAAGTGACTCTCTGTTTTCTGGCGATGAAGAAAATGCTGGGACTGAGGATATAAAGAATGAGATAAATGGAAATTGGATTTCTGCATCCTCTATTAGTGAAGCTAGAATTAATGCCAAGGCAAAAAGACGACTACGGAAAAACTCATCCCGGGACTCTGGCAGAGGCGATTCAGTCAGTGATAATGGAAGTGAAGCCCTTAGAAGTGGAATAACCGTACCAACCAGTCCAAAGGGAAGGTTGCTAGATAGACGGTCCAGATCTGGGAAAGGAAGGGGACTACCAAAGAAAGGTTGGTATATATTAATATCTCATCCAAAGAAACAAATGGAAAAAGATACTGTCTAGTTCTTGGACTACAATTTCCTTGTTCTAGGAAGGAGGGAAATTTAAATAATGATAACAGGGTTTATGGTTTGTATATGTTAATATTTTTACATAGTAATCTGAGGATCATCCTACTTTTTCTTTAAGTTGCGCTTTTCTTCTTGTTTGAATAGATTTAGTTTTCTTGAGCAGAACTTTATTATTTCCAGGAAAATACACACCGATATTTTTTTATATCAGTTATTAATTGTGCATATACTCTTTAACTTGGAAAGAAATGTCAGAAATTCATCATACCTGTTGTCTAATGAATCTTAATTCTGTCCATTGTGAAGAATACATGATAAATATAAATTTGGTAACATTTGGATCAGAATTTTAATAATTTTCATAGATTTGGTTCTAAGTTCTCTTTAGCTATATTTACTGGAGTGGAATGTCAGTTTCACTAGTGACTAGCAGTGTAGGTACTTAAACATTTATTGAATGAGGGGTCTGTCAGCTTTTGTTTAGGATTTTGATACAATTTAGAGATTTCACCAGCTTCTGAATGGTGAGAGCTTCAATTTATAGCCTAGAATTCCTGCAAAATGTTTTTGTTGGGGTTCCTTGGTAGTGTAGTGGGTAGGCTTCAGCACACTCAATGCTGCGGCCTGTGTTTGATTCCCAGCAGGGAACTACCCACTCCCCCCAACCCCCTCAAAAAAAATGTTTTTGTGATCTGTGCAACATTGTTAATCTTATTGAATGGCCATACGGCCATTGGTTGAATCAAGCTGGAACCTAGTTCTCAGATTCTGTTTTGCTCAGGTGGCAAGAATTATACTCTAGGTATAAGATAAAACCTCCAAAAAAATTGGTAATACTGTCAATTCTTTAAAAATAATTCAATATATTGCACCTTATAGAACATTTCAGTAAGTTTATGTAGAAAAGCAACTTTGAAAGTTGGAATTGTTAAACTTACTGATCGGCTAGTATATAGAAATAGAAATGATACTGTTAATACTTAAATAACAATTAGTTATTCATGAATATTGCTAGTTGCAAAGTATAGTTAATGTGTACTTTTATATCTAAAGAGTATTTGACTTTAAAACATTTGATGGTGGTCACGGTGCTGCTTTGTTAAGTAATTTCTCTTGTTTTATTTGCCACAACTTACTGGCTCAACATATTTCTTTTTTGTTTTGATCTTAAGAAAGGTCCAATAAAATTAAGAGCTAAACTGTAATACAACCTGCCTTGAAGTCCCCAGTATAGCTATTTTTCTAATTTTTTTTTTTGCTTTTATTTTAAAGCAGCTGCCTTTTAGTTTTAACTTTATAAACTATTTCCACTTTATGCTTTTAAAGTAGATTATAAAATATATAATATATAATTATAACTGAAAAAACTGTAATCTGAATAAAAAGAGGTTTAAAATATAATTTTCAACTGTAAAAAACTAACAAAATAACATTTGTTAGCTGTTACTTTAGTTGATATTGGAACATCTAGAATTATTTTGGATTGTAATTAAAATTAAAATTTATGAACTGTGAACTTTGTGTTCTTTGCTATCTCAATTTTAAACTTTTTCAGGTGGTGCAGGAGGCAAAGGTGTTTGGGGTACACCTGGGCAGGTATATGATGTGGAGGAGGTGGATGTGAAAGATCCTAACTATGATGATGACCAGGTATCAGTGTTTTAACTTTTAAGTATATATTTAAATACTTAGTATCTTTTTTGATCTCGTTTGTTTACTCATTGTTTGTCAAATCATATCCTCTATATGTATATCTATAATCTATAACTGTCAAATCATATATGATTATATAGTGTGTATGTATGACTGTACTAATGTGTGTGTGTATCTAATTCATGATTTTATATACAGGGCCCCACACAGATAACGCCCCTTTTTTATGAGCTGGTAATCTGTACCAAATCTTTTATTTCAAAACCCTAAGCATGTAATTCTGTAACATAACAATGTCATATTCAAGTACACTTAGGTGACATTTTAGGTGAAATGTTCAAATTGCTGTCCATCTTGTGCGAGACATTCACGTACAGGGTCTGGTGTTACTTCTGCTGGACCCTGTGTGTGTATATGTGTGTGTACACACACACACATATACACACACACACACACAAACTAGTTATGTATGTAAATCATATATATACTTAGTACGTTCAGACTTTTAGGTTAATTTTGGATTAGCAACTAGTAATATATACATAATTTTCACTTGGTTTCTAAAGTGAGTTAAAAGTACATCTTTACAAGTTCACTTAGGATTATTAAGTTGAGTATTTTTCAGTAAATTCTTTTGAGTTAATATAGTTTCTATAGTAATGAGAATTGAGAAGAATATAGGGTGCCAAAAAAATGTATACACATTTTAAGGAAGGAAAAAACCTATTAAAATTGTAATACTCAATATATACTGATAACAAAAGATGAATACAATTTGACTTCTATAATTATAAGAGGTGCTCAACGTAGTTACAATCAGTATTTATGTAATACACACATAACTTTTTTTGGCACCCTCGGTATTCTTTTGAATATCATAAGAGAGTTATAGATATTGAGCTCCTGTTAAATATTACTGTGTTAAAGATGGTAACTGTGGTAAATTTGAAACTTGAATCTTTTTTCTAGCAACAGTGCTGAGAAATGTAAATTTTTAATAGACTTCATAATGAATTTGTATATATTTATATTTTTACTGGAAAATTTCTAATTTATGTAAGAGTAGAATACTATAGTGACACTGCTTATTATACTCATCTCCCAGCTTCACCAACTTGAATAATTCAGAACTCATGAGCAATCTCATTTGATCCTGTACCTCCATTTACTCTTCCTGTTGTATCTGTTCCTTCTCCCCATCCCCCACAGCTCTGGATAAAGTACTATCTGTATAAAATAAGATGTAGTGATGAAAATTTTAGACAGGATATATTAGAGTGTATGTTAGAGTTTTTATTGTGTGTTGTTTATATGTATGCACTCACCTATTTTAGCTAATTGGAAATATTTCTAAGAGAACATGAAAAATATTTTAAAATCAGTAGGATTCAACTACCCTAGAATCCTTACTAAAAATTCTAATTTTAATATAGTCTTTCAAGTGTATGTTGTTAGGCTGAAGCCAGTCACAAGTTGCATATAAATATTTCAGGGCTTTTTTGCAGAGGACCGTGGGCTAGAACATTAGAGAACATTAGTCTTAATTTCATTTTGAAATTTCAGTTTAATAGTGCTTTTCCTTAGAGAATTCTTAATCACTACAACATAGATTTTGTTATAGGAACTTTTATTATGGTAATATTAATTATGAAGGCTTTGGTTCCTGCTTCATATTTTTCAAGGGAAGTTTTAAAATGCTAGCTATGATAGGAAGCCATCTTAAAGCTTTTTGGTCACTGAAAGATTGGTTTTGTAAGAAATATACAGAATTAACAGAAGATATGTGGGATCGGGAGCAAGTCATATATTTGCTATAGTTAGGGATTCTAATCTATTAGTTTATTGTATTCAGATTTTGTAAGAGAACAGAGACAGATTCCATTTTTATATAAGTTGATCAAAGCATGTAGTAAGTCGTTGCGCCCTGAATTGGGATTACTACCAGTTGGAATATAAAATTATAAAATAATTTCAGTTTGTCTGAATATTTTGTTCTTTACATTATAACTCTTTGTCCCCACTCCTTTCCCTTTCTAGGAGAACTGTGTTTATGAAACTGTGGTTTTACCTTTGGATGAAACGGCATTTGAGAAGACTTTAACACCAATCATACAGGAATATTTTGAGCATGGAGATACTAATGAAGTTGCGGTAGGTTTAAAGTTGCAAGTATAATTTATTTCATATAGGAGAGAAAACGCTATTAAAAGCAAAACATCTAGAATGATCTTGGATTGCTGAATAAGTTTAAGTACTTTCTTTTTATGAGTGAATTTCTAACTAAGAAATGGAGCAAAATTTCATGAATTTAGACCAGTTCTTACCTAGTTAGGATCTGATGAGAGCTATATGTGACATTTATTTCCTTCCTTGAAAAATGGCAACACAATATTTTAATATTTTTTATAATTATAACTTTTATATAATTGATAGTTTATAAAATATAATTTTTTTTCCGGGTAGTTCCCTGGCTGGGAATTGAACCCAGGCCGCAGCGTTGGGAGCGCCAAAACCTAGCCCCTACACCACCAGGAAACCCATATAAAATACAATTTTAACAATGTCAAGACATTTACGACCTTCTGAATCTCTTGAGGCACCTCAGTTAAAAATGCCTTTTTTTTTTTTTTTTTTTTGACATTTCACTTTGGTGCTTAGGATTAGGATAAAATTTATCTTTGTACTCTGTTCCCCCCGCCCCCCGCCCCCCCTGCAAATAAAAGAGAACACAGATAAAGATTTGTAAAGGAATGTGTACAGAAACCAAGAGAACAAATGTGCTGATTTGTTATGGGAACACTTACTGTGCTATGAGTTGTTCATAAAGTAAATTTAAAAGGGTAAAATAAAATTATTTGTCCAGTTATTAGGATTACTGAATTAAAGTAATAACATTACAATTGTTTCAAAGACTTATAATTTAGATTGTTTTAATTCAGATTGGCCTTTCTTGGTTTGTCTTGATAACATGAGGTTTGATGTTGTTGGATTTGTACAATTTGAATATAAAACAAATACTTGTTTAGTGCATACCATGTAGAGAAGTTTGTAATAAGTGACTCCTGTCCTTTTGAAACTCAGTGAAGTCAGGAAGACGATATATAAACATTACTAAAATATAATGTGAAACATTCTATTCTAGAGGAAGAATTTAAGTCCTATAAGGGCAGAGACTTTTGAAATCCTTTTATCACCTAGCATGGGACCAATAGTGTGCTATTGTTAACTGAGTGGTACTGAGCAGAGTGTGAAGGACGCATGGAATGGAGAGCAGTAGAAGAGATGATTCTCAGCCATTTAAGGATGGTTAGGAGTTTGCCAGCGTTAGGCGGGTTTTCCGGGAAGGTGCAGTATCATGTTTAAAGGCAATGAATTAACTGTTCGCACACAGTCCAGGAAGAAGAAATGAAGTGGGAAGAGACTACTAGTGAGGACACCAGTTAGGTCCCTGAAAATAGTTTGGGCACCCTTTTAGGAGTACACCATGCTTTAATATGCTGAGAAAACTTCAAGTGAAGGAAGGCACTCTTAAGTAACTGAGCTAGAATTTAGCCTCTAGGGTCAGACTGCCTATATTCCACTTCCAACTTGAGTCATTCCAGCTGTGTGCCCTCAGCACATACATAATTTTTCTGTGCTTTCTGTATGATAGGTATAGTGTTAATACCTCCCTCAGAGGGTTGTTTTGAGTATTAGATAAATAAAGTGGCTGTTATAGTATCTGGTACATTATAAGTGGTCAATAAGTAATAGCCACTGCTATTATATTTTTAATAGGAAATTTAACTTTATCCCAGCATTTAAAACAGTAATCCCACTTAAAAAATGATTTAAGATCTCATTTTAAACTTCATATGAAAGTATAAGGCAAACTTTTTGTGTGAAAAGAAAGATCTGAAGAAAAATAGAATATAAGCAGCTTATAATGTAAAATGAATCTCTAAATGCTCCTAGAACAATATTCCTAGAAATATTAATAGATTATAAGGCTAGAGGATTAGTTAACTCCTAACACTAAACTTAGTAATATTATGTAGTTTATTATAATAAACTATTTAGGTGTAATTCACATTCTTGAGTTTAGTGATGTTCAGACAGTTAAAGCTTGACAAAGTGGGTTAATACCTAATTTATGTGCAGAGTAAGATGTATTTGTTCTTTCCCTCAAAATATGACTGCTTCTCTGATCATTTCTAGAGGGGGAGAGGTAAGGATATGTAGATAAAATCTTGATTTTTCAAAAAATTATATTGACTATAGGCAGTGACATACTTTTTTATATTTATTTTGTATTTTGAATAGGAAATGCTTAGAGATTTAAACCTTGGTGAAATGAAAAGTGGAGTACCAGTGTTGGCAGTGTCCTTGGCATTGGAGGGAAAGGCTAGTCATAGAGAAATGACATCTAAGCTTCTTTCTGACCTTTGTGGGACAGTAATGAGCACAAATGATGTAGAAAAGTCATTTGATAAATTGTTGAAAGATCTACCTGAATTAGCATTGGATACTCCTAGAGCACCACAGGTTTGTATGACTCTTCTTTTTGCTCCTTCTCTTCCCCCACTACCCTTCCAAATGTAGAAATAATTCATACTTCTAGGAGATTTTAGTAGATGAAAGGGAAAATGTAGCCCATATGTCCTACCATACAAAAATAGTGCTCTAACATTTTAGTGTATTTTCCCTAGCTGTTCTTTTTTTTACTCCAGATGTAGTTTTTAATCATACATTATGGGGTCATAATTTTTTGATGTCTGTATATTTTCTGTTACAGGTAGTTAAGCTGTTTGATGAGCTATGATTTTTAAAATGTGGATTCTTATAATTGAGGACTGAATTTGTTTAACTAATGTTTATTATAAAAATTATCATAAATCAATTCACTTTTGTAGCTTTGTGGGGAAATAATTAGAAAATTCATAATTTATCCTCCTGTTTAGATTCTGTCCTCAAAACCTTATATTTTTACTAGATTTAATACATGCTGACACTATAATATGACTTTCTGGTTTGAAATTTAAAATGTGTGAAATTGTTGCTATTTACTTAACTACATTTTAAATCAAGGTAGGAGCGCTTCACTTAAACATAAATTTAGGAATAAAGTATAGGTAGATTAATTCCTAAATGCTGTTTCTATTATACTTTCTATGACAGATAGTAGTTTATGTAAGTAAAGTATTGATCTGTGATCCAAACATTAACTTTTTTCTTTTTATAATAATATCCATACTTGAAAAAAATGATTACATAAGTTCATATTCATTATAGAATTTTTGAAAAAGAAAGAAAAACCAAAGCAAAGAAAAAGGCCAGCAAAAAAATGATCACTTACCTTTTTGGTGTTAAATCTTTTATTTTTCTTTTTGTGGGTATGTATCAGTGTATAGTTTTTATATATCCTCACATTTTTTGTTTGCTTTAATAAAAAATAGAATCATACTGAACATGCTATTTCATAAACTTGATTTTTTTTTACATCATAAAATGTAGTAAATATGTGGTAAATATATTTTCCCATGGCCATATCATGTACCATCTTATATATGTACCATTTAACAACAACTTTATCGTTGGACACTAAAGTTGTTTCCAGTTTTTATAATAATACTCTGAACATATTTTCAGATAAATACTTCTACACAACTTTTTCTCCATAAGATAAATTCTTTTACTCACACAGTTTTTTGGAGAATACCTAGTCCCATTTTCTTTTTTTTTTTCTTTTTGGTATGTGGGTAGCTCCCATGACTGGGAATCGAGCCCAGGCCGCAGCGCTGACAGCGCCAATACCGAAGCCTTAAGCCACTACACCATCAGGGAACTCCCCCATTTTATTTTTCAAAGTGAGGTTTACCTCTTAACTTTAAGTCATTGACTTAACAAGTATTTTTGATCACATACTCTGTTTTCAGGTAGTGTACCAGGTGTTAGGGATTCAGTAGTGAACAAAACTGATGTGAGTTACCTCTGATAGTACTTAACTTGAAGGTTAAGATGTAGGAGTATATACCAAGCATAACTAGTAGGTGCTAAATAGATTTTTAAAAATATTCCAACATGTCTTAGGTATTAACTATAGTTCAACCACCCTTCATCATTTATGTATTTAGCGATTGTGTCCTATAAAGGTTTATTTTAGATTTTTATATATAGCTCTTTTTTTTCTTATTATAGTTGGTGGGCCAGTTTATTGCTAGAGCTGTTGGAGATGGAATTTTATGTAATACCTATATTGATAGTTACAAAGGAACTGTAGATTGTGTACAGGCTAGGTAAGTAAATTAATTTTCCTACTTAGAATTTCAAAATAGGGGAAAATTCTACAGGATTCTATTGAAATGACACTTGAATTAATCAGACATTGTGGACATCTATTTGTCATTTGTGTGTATTCTCTACCGTTAAAACTGAAAGATTGTTGGCATGATATAAAAGGAAGAGGACAGTACTATAATGCAGAAGTTCTGGGTTTTAGCTAAACTAGCTCCATTTGCTTCCATCACACAGACCTAACATCATTTATCACATATTCCTCTGTCAGCCACTTAGCTAATTTTATGTCAAACCACTTTTCTCTGGACCTCAGTTTCCTTATTGATAAAATGAAAGTATTGGACTTAGAGTGTTCTTTAAGGTTCCTTCAGTATTTAACATTCTGTGATATTCTAGGAAGATGGATAATATTAACAAGGAGCCCCATTTTCAATTTTATATTTATCTGCTATAGAAATCTTGAGAAATAATGTTTTTCACTCTTTTTTTTGGTATAATTAATTTTAAACTAAATGTGATATTTAGGAATTATGCTTTATGATTTTATGATTATAACTTCCTAGAAACTTATATTTGGACTTAGCTACAATCTTAAGTTTTCTCTTGTGGTCATAGTGGAATGGTCACTCTGGTGGAAAGGCATGAATCTAAGTATTATAAATAAAAGTCAGTTTTATGTGAAATGTTCTTTCTCAGGGTAGAACACTTATTTTGTAATAACATTAGATTTTTATTGACTGACAAATGGAAATAATAGCGTATGAGAATATGAACATGAGAAGCAACTTCTTTAGCTCCAAACTTTTTATTTTGAAAAAAAATAATGTTTTTTTAAAGACTTTTGAATTTTAGGTTGCTTTTATGTTATGTGAAAGCTTTTTGTGCACATAGGTGTTTTTTTTTTTTTTTTTTTTTTTTTTTTTTTTTTTTTTTTTTTTTTTTTTTTTTTTTTTTTTTTTTTTTTTTTTTTTTTTTTTTTTTTTTTTTTTTTTAACTTCATTTGTAATTTGGTCAACCTGAAGCATGTCCAAGTGTCCAAATTAAATTTATTTAATTAATATTTTGTGTAGAGCTGCTCTGGACAAGGCTACTGTGCTCCTTAGTATGTCTAAAGGTGGAAAGCGCAAAGACAGTGTGTGGGGCTCTGGAGGTGGACAGCAGTCTGTTAATCACCTTGCTAAAGAGGTAACTATTGTTTATTATCTTTAACTTAATTTATTATGTATTCTTACAGCTACACATTCAGTAGAAACTGTATTTCAGATTTTGAATTTTGATCTTTTCCTGGGCTAGTGATATATATGCAATATGATACCTTCTTGTAATGCTAGGTGAGAGCAGCAAGATGATTTTGCCTAACTGTAAGCTAATGTGAGTGTTCAGAGCACATTTAAGGTAGGCTATGCTATGCTATGATGTTCTATAGGTCAGGTGTCTTAAATGCATTTTTGACTTAATGATATTTCCTATTTATGATGGTTTTATTGGATCTTAACTCCATTATAAGTCCATTTGGAGCAAGGAGAATCCGTATGCTCCAAAATTATTTTGAGAAACTGCCCAACTATTTATGGTATATGAAATAATCTCAACAAAAAATAGTCAAGATACAAATTGAAATAAAGCTACCACTATTTGAATTTGAGATTGACTCTGTTTGGATATTCATTTACTTTTACATGGAAGGATGAATTGGACAGAGAAGACTTTTAGAAATGTATACATGTATTTGTATACATTCTTAAAAATGCATGGAAACTGCTCTCTCCTCCTGTTGCCAAAGATGCCAAAAGGAAAGAAGGCTGAGGGGAAGGTGGTGCCAGCTCCTGTTGTGAAGAAGCAGGAGGCCATGAAGGTGGTATACCCCCTCTTTGAGAAAAGGCTCAAGAATTTTGGCATTGGACAGGACATCCAGCCCAAAAGGGACCTTACCTGCTTTGTCAAATGGTCCCAGTATTTTTGGCAGCAGTGGAAAGAGCTATTGTCTGTAAGTGCCTGAAAATGCCTCCTGTATTAAGTAGTTCACCCAAGTCTTGGACCTCCAGACAGCTATTCAACTCCTCAAGCTGGCCCATAAGCACAGACCAGAGACAAAGCAAGAGAAGCAGCAGAGATTGTTGGCTTGGGCTGAGAAAAAAGTTGGCAGTAAAGGGGATGTCCCTACCCAGAGGCCACCTGTCCTTCGAGCCGGAGTTAATACTGTCACCACTTTGGTGGAGAACCAGAAGGCTCAGCTGGTGGAGGTTGCAAATGACGTGGACCCCATCAAGCTGGTTATCTCTTCTGTCTGCCCTGTTCTGCAAAATGGGGGTCTCCTACGGCATTCTCAAGGGGTGCCTCATCCACAGGAAGACCTACACCACTGTCTCCTTCACACAGGTGAACCTGGAGACAAAGGAGTGCTGGCCAAGCTGGTGGAAGCTATCTGAACCAACTGTAATGACAGATACGAGATCTGCCATCACTGGGGAGGCAATGTCTTAGGCCCAAAATCGGTGGCTCACATTGCCTAGCTGGAAAAGGCAAAGAAAGGCTAACGAACTGGCCACCAAACTGGGCTGAGTATAAGCTGTTGAGTTTTCTGTACATAAAAGTAGTTAGAAATTCTCCTTCAGCCAGGAAAAAAAAAATGCATGGAACCTGATGGGAAACATTTAAGTACTTTCAGTTACATAACAAAATTTAAAAACTAAGTGATATAATTTAAATAATAAATTGATTAATTTATAATTATAGTTAAAATTTTATTCAAATAACAGGCTTTCCATATATACTATTCTAATAGGAATTATCAGGATGTATTCTGATCAAATTTTACTTTACCTTTTATGAATTACATTACAGAAACATGCAATATGAAGTAGAAGATACATGAGGTTATTTTATTCAGTCAGCTAACATCGACCATCTATTAGGTACAAAGGTGATTTTTAACTGGCATGAATGGATAAAGAAGAACCTTTCTAGTTGAAGTTCTTATGCTGAAAAACTTCTTTTTTTCTGGAGCCATAGATATTATTGTACAAATTTGAACAAGAAAGACAAGACTTGCCTCTTCAGTTGTAACTGGAAGCTGAATCACCGATGAACATTTTATTAAGATAATGGGTTTCAAATCCTCAGTTGTAGAGAAAAGGGAAAGTACATGAAAATCTTTTCCTTGTCTAGTAAAGCCCTGATACCTCATTTTTTGGATATCAATGCACTATTAAAGTCATCCTGATGGAAGTGCTATTTTGTACTTCAAAAGTTAGTTTTGAGAACTTTCAGTTACTGCCCTCTAGTGGTATTTAAGATCCCTTATTTTACAGGGAGCATTAAAGAATTATGGTCATAACTCAGGCCTTGTTCATCTTAAGTCTACTGATAGATAATTAAAGACACACTGAAGCACTGCACTTCTTTCATAATTATGAGCCACTTAAAAATTGGGGATTTACTTTTTAATTATGAAAAGTGTCACATGATAGTTGTTTGTAACGTGCTATTGCATGTAATGAGATAAGGGTAAGTAAATTCTTTAGGCAAAGCACAATTTTTTTTAAAATCAGAAATTCTAACACATATTTTTAAATTTAATAGATTGATATGCTGCTGAAAGAGTATTTACTCTCTGGAGACATATCTGAAGCTGAGCATTGCCTTAAGGACCTGGAAGTACCTCATTTTCATCATGAGCTAGTATATGAAGTAAGATTACTTTGACATTTCAAAGAGAATTATTAAGTGTTTCTTTTTGTACCATAGTGGTACTTAATGCTTCTTTAATAATATCCGTCTTTTTTCTTTTAAAAAATTTAAGTTAAATAAGAAAGTTTTAAAATTTTATAATGATTATAGTTACATATTAGAGAAAAGGGATCTGATACATTTTAGGAGCAGTCTCTTAAATGAATTAACAACCAAATATTCATTCATTCATTTAATCTTTAGGCCATTGTAATGGTTTTGGAGTCAACTGGAGAAAGTACATTTAAGATGATTTTGGATTTATTAAAATCCCTTTGGAAATCTTCTACCATTACTTTAGACCAAATGAAAAGAGTAAGTATAACATTAATTTTGAACAATTTTTAGGCTTATACCTTAAATATATGAGGGCTGTCCAGAAAGTACCCAGCCTTGTAACCAGTCTCATTATATTGACAATGGCTAGATTTTTTTCCAGACAGTCCTTGTATAATGATTGAATAAAGATTATGAATTATTAGTGAGATTTTCTTTTAGGTATGTTTATTAGTATGCCTGGAGGTTCTTTTTTTAATGGCAGTGTTTATATTTGAAACTTTTATAGCCATTTCTTGGAAAGTATCACTTCAATGGCTTTTTTTTTTTTAAGCCTGTATTTTTTAAAATATGATTGTGTGTTCTTCCTCAAGAGTTCTGTTCCTAATTTCTATTTTATATTAGAGTGAAACATGAACTCTTAACAGATTATACTTAAAGCATTTTAATTTATTCCTATTTAAAATTGTATGCATTGTTATTAAAATATTGGTGAAGTTCTTAATTTGCCTTTTATTTTTTTAAAATACAGCAAATGTATATAGAGAAGTAGATGGGGAAGAAATATCTGATAGCTGCCTGAAGATCTTTTGAGAGAAGAATTTTTAATAAAATATTCTGTAACAAAATGTACCTACTATCTGTACTTTTTAAGGTGTACCTGTGACTTGTTATTGTATGCATATTTGGCCTTAAAGGTTGATGACAGTGATGAGTTGTATGGCATTATGTATTTTATATGGGCTAACATTTTTGTATATACTCTTATTGTTTTAGGGTTATGAGAGAATTTATAAAGAAATTCCGGACATTAATCTGGATGTCCCACATTCATACTCTGTGCTTGAGCGATTTGTAGAAGAATGTTTTCAGGCTGGAATAATCTCCAGACAACTCAGAGACCTTTGTCCTTCAAGGTACTTTATTACTTTCTCAATGTAAAATCCTGACTTAGGTGCTTGGGAAGGCTAAGCTGATTTTTCTATCTGCTCTGTCAGAAAATAAAATAGTATCTTCCCTGAAGTCACTCAAGAGTGAAATCATCTATTTTGAGTTTATGAAGAGGAAAGGGCAGAGATTATTTTGCCCCCTAGTAAATCTATATAGCACTACTTCAGGAAGCCACTGGAAGGAAACTAATTTTGTGGAGCAGTTCTGTGTACCAGGGTATGTTGTGAGTAGTTTAAATATTATTTCAGTGTAGATATTATCATAAATATTATTTCAGTGTAGATATTATCACCAATGAGATGACATAATTGAGTCTTAGGGAGTTGTAATATACCTTTTCTCAGATCCCAGATGATAAAGGTCAAGGATGAATCCAGACTTTCTGGCTTCAAAGATTTAGGCTCATTCCTGACCTGTGTGTTGCTTCCATTTGCTCCTTCGTGGAGTGGAGAATCGGAGCTAATTGCATCTTAGCTCACTAGAAAGTGAGTGAGTGTTTCTTTGTAGGCATTACATTTGTGCTGCTAGGGTCTAGTCCTTTAGTACTTGATGACTTTTTTTGTTGTTAAAACTTGTGATGTAATAGGTATACACGTTTAGTAGTAGCTAAACTTATGTGGGTCTGTTTTATGCACACTTTAGGTTTTTACATTTTTAACTAATTTCTAAGTTTTGCATATTTTTATTTAAGTGTATTTGTGAGAGTTAAATCTCAGAAAAATACTTTCTGATAATGTCTTTTGCTCTACAAAGTAGAAGCCATTAAGAGAGAAGGAAAAGATAATGGTGGAGGATATAGTTTAAGAGCTTTGATAAAAATATTTGAAAATGCAAATCTCTACTTGGTGATGGCACCCTTTATATACTGATGTGCCAAATGGTATGTACATCAGTAAAAACTGTTAACTTTGTCAAGGCTTCTTGCTACTTACTGCTCTGTCCCCCACCTTGGTCTTCCAATATAGTCTATGCCTTTATGTTCATGAAAATATAGCTGGTTTCCACTTACTATGAAAAGGGATCAGCACCTTGGCACTAGCTTTTTAAAAGTTTTTCAGCCTTCATTCAAAGGTCTAACAATGGTATCTCTATTGTGGCTTTACTCTCAAGTGTCATTTGAGGAGATAACTAAACTTGCTGTGTATACCATATAAATTGGACTTTTTACTCTCTCTCCTTTTGCTTCCTTGGGTGAAACGCACATTTGTGTGCAGTCTCAAATGCTGTGCATATTGGTCTAAGGTCAGAATACAGGCTAATTCTGCCCATGCTACTTTCCACTTACGGCTTTAGGGTGCTGGTCAGCTATTCCTCCTAGGTTGTTGCTACTACATGTAGCTAACTAGAGTGTAGTTACAGTACAGAAGAAGGCTACTTGAGTGTGAAATTGCTGGAATCCCAAAACGAGGCATAGACTGGACTTAATTGGATTCTGATTTATTTTTCCATATTCAGGTTATAGCATTTCTGCATCTGAAAAATATTTTAAAACAACTTTAAACATGGATATTTTGATAGGTTCCATAACTCTAGTTTACATAATTCTGTATGATGTTGTTTCCTATTTGGTTTACTGTTTAGCTTCCAAATAATATTACTTAGTAGAAATAAATATTGAATTTCTAAATAGGAAATGTTAGCCTCATTTATTACATATTTTAGCATTTTTTTACCTGACCCTATTTGGACAGTGAACTTAACTTCAATAAGCTTTTATTCAACTAAAAACTGCTCAGATTAGCAATTCATTTGATATGCTGTAACCTAGGATATATAGCAGGGCAAGTCTTTTGCAAAATATTTAGAGGCATAACTTTTTTTTTTTAAACAACAATAAAACTTTTCAAAACTTAATGAGTAACCAGGAAATACCAAGTTTTTAATTTTTAAAATTGACTATAGCCAGAATTTACATGTTTATGTTCTTTGCATTACAGGGGCAGAAAACGTTTTGTAAGTGAAGGAGATGGAGGTCGTCTTAAACCAGAGAGCTACTGAATATAAGAACTCTTGCAGTCTTACATGTTATAAAACATACATACCTGAATTGTAAGAGTTGTTAGCACAGGTTTTTTTTTTTTTTTTTTTTTTTTTTTTTTTAAGCACTTGTTTTGGGTACAAGGCATTTCTGAACTTCTATAGACTTACATTTACGGGCAATTTTTAAAGGAAGTGTTTTTGTTCTTTTTTGTTTTTTTTCATTTTCTTTCTTTTCTTTCTTTCTTCTTTTTTTTTTTTTTTTTTTTTTTTTTTTTTTTTTTTTTTTTTTTTTTTTTTTTTTTTTTTTTTTTTTTTTTTTTTTTTTTTTTTTTTTTTTTTTTTTTTTTTTTTTTTTTTTTTTTTTTTTTAGGGTATAAAGGAGAGACAGAAAAGTTACCACTTCTTAAGTGGAATATTCTCATAAGCTACCTTTTGTAAGTGCCATGTTTATGACCTAATCATTCCAAGTTTTGCATTGATGTTTGACTGCCACTCCTTTCTTTCAAGGACAGTGTTTTTGTAGTAAAATCACTGGTTTATATAAAGCTTTATTTAGGGGGTAAAGTTAAGCTGCTAAAACCCCATGTTGGCTGCTGCTGTTGAAATACTGTGCTTTGGGAGTAAAAAACAAAAAAGTTACTTCTTTGTCTTAAAGAATTTAAGAAAATGAGTCAGTCATAAGACTTATTCATCTTTCCAGGGAACATACTGATTGGTCTTAAAGACTAGACAGTTTAAGTAAATGGTGGCTGGAACATCTATTTTTCTACAAAACTGGAAAAATGAACCTGGTTCTAGAAGAATATGTAACAAAATAAAACATTTGAAGCAGTGTTGATTCTTTATTGGTAGTACATTTATTTTAGTTTTTAAAATAACTTATTTCATACAGTAAATTTTAAATCATATAAGGGAGCATATTTGAACCTAGTGAACTTAAACTTTGTTCCTTACGAACTTTTAAATCCAGAGTACAATAGTATATAATTTCTTTTAATATTATACTTGGGAAATACATGCACACTTCCTTGTTTTTTTATCTATAGCTTAATTAAATTTCAAAACAAATTGCTTTTCATTATTTTCAGGTCAGGTTCTATTACTGAATAATGTTTGTGTTATAAAAAACTATTCTTCAGAGACTCAAGGTTTTACATTTATTCCGTGTCTGAGAAAATAGTAGCTACCAATAAATAATAATTATCCAAAGAATGATCACATTTCTAACCTCATTTGCAGATCCTTAATTTTTCAGCAAGGCCTTAAGGTCTATGCTAATTTAAATTGTCTGTTATTGACTGCAGCAAACCAACCAAGAACTATATTCAGAATTTACAAAGGTATTCTTAGGAATATATCTATTACAGGTTTTAAGTACAGTCTTTTAGAATTACAACCACAAATGTGTTCGTATTTGCCTCATGGGCTCTTTTCAAGTCCATATTACTCTCTATTTTTAGGGTTTTAATTGTGTTTGATGCCTGGATAATAAAGGTAGCCAGTAATTCATTAAGTCCTTAAAAATCAGGATAATTAAAATCTCAGGAGAGGGTTTCTTAAAATGAAATTTATATTAATTACAGTTTTGTCATTACTGGTAGGTTAGGTAAGATAGCCTTAAACATGACATGATACACAAAATTGATAAAAAAAAATGTTTTACAGTTAGGTAATGTAAAAGCTTAGCATGAACACTTAATATAAGATTAGAATGCATCTTCAAATTCAGTTTTTTAATAAACATGTAAAGATTCTCTGAATATAAAAGTTGCATTTAGTCACTTGTGCCTAAGAATGATATCTATAAAACTGACAGTAACAGGAACAGTGAACAATGATTTAATTTGCAGTTTTTTAATTACTTCATTATAAACGAGAGTGTTTAAATTCACAAATTTATTACTATTGGGTATTTTTATGCTACTTAGCTGAATACTACCAGTTTTATTAACACACTACTTTCAACATACAGATGGACTATTTTCTAGCCATTAATAGAAAGGTAGGGTGTTACTTAGAAGTGCTTAGTTATCATTCAATGAGTTATTTGCTGCTGTTCCTTTTCTGCCATTTCTTGTTGGCGAATCGTGTCCTGTGCTGCTTGATGCAGTTTTTCCAATTTTTCCAGAGACATAGATTTTAAGGGTAAAAGTTTGGGTTTACACAGCACCATTGTTGTTACATCTTCCACAGACAATTGTCCTACATTTAAAAAGAAATAAGAATTAATTTGAGATAACCCAGTTATTTGGTGGTTTGGATCTGCAGGTAGAGTGAAGATCTAAAAACTTAATTCATTGTTAATGAGAATCTATCTCCTAGTTAACCCTTGTAACATTTCTTCAAGATGAAAAAACAAAAGCAGCATTTAATACTAGGGAGTTCATGAGGAAGACAAGTTTTGCTAAGCTACTATGAGACACACAACTCTGTCAAATGGTTCATTTTTAAAAAATGGGAGAAACACATAGTGCCCAAAAATATTTACATAATAAAATACTGTATTCATTTTACATGAATATTTAAGTTACTGAATATTTCATTGAAATCTTCAGCTTTTCTTACTATTGCTTGATATGGGTTTCTTTTTATCCTGCTTTCAGACCTTATTAAATATGATGGTAAATTACAGTGCCCTTTTTAATTGAAATTTCATATTGTAATCTGCAATCTTGAGTATAACAGGATTTCTAGGTTTAAGAAATAATGCTTCATTTGTCATTCTTTTACTGGGAAAAAAGTGATGGCTCACTCCTTTACAAGCTACTATTGAAAGAAGCATAGTAGAAATGGACAGTTAACGTGGAATATAGAATACAAAATAGTTTAAGTTGTCAAATGCTAACAAATACTATAGAGATGCACCGCTTAATGGTGGATGTATGTTCTGAGAAATGCATCATAGGTGATTGTGTCATCTAGGCAATAGTAACACAAGGGCTGTGTATCTAAACCAATCTAAGCAGAACTGCCCATTACTTTTTAGGTACCTATAATCCTCTATGATCTAAGTATTTGTGATTTAAATACCTTGTTTTGGAAGAACTTCCCGGAACATTGACTTCACTTCTGCCATGTCTCAGATGTTGGATAGTTTTTTCCTTCAATGAGAAATCAGTTACTAGTATTATTCAAGAATGAATTCCCAAAGCATATTGCTTGAGACATTTCCATTGTAATTCAAGAAGTAAAATCACAATTCCTATAAAAGATGAGCTACTTATTCTTGTATAATTTTCCTTGGGTTTTTACATTGAAACAAGGTTGAGATAGTCTGTATAAGCATCTTGTTATCTTTCATTGATCAGTGGGGGTAATGGAAGGCTGCATATTCCAGAAATTTCCCCCTCCTGGCAAAAACTTGGTAAGGCTTGTTTTGTAGAGAAAGAAAATTGTCTAGTAGATATCAGCTGAGGAAAAACAAAGGCATTTATGTGCAGCCATTTGGTTCACTGATAGCATCTCCCCTGAATGGTGGGTGACATAAATAACATGACCATTTGGAAGGTGGTGGGGTAAGGCAGGTAGTTAGGGCAAGGATGAGGTAGAAGGTAAACATACCCTAACATTCTCACTTCTCTCGATAGCTAACAGTTGGTTTCTGCTCTAACCCTTTTGTTATGACAAACATCCTAAGGAACAGTTATTGGCTGTATAGCTGCAAGTTTTAAGAAGTAACACAGACAGGTGAAACTGGCTCTTGAAGAACAGGAGTGAGGTACGCTTTCATTTTACTATTTTCATCAATACAGAGATACTATATGCTAAAGTGCGGAGTACCCTCACATGAATATTTTGTTTTGAATATCCTAGCATATATGTCACCTCTGGCCAATGACATTTGTTTCCAGTGTTACATCCCAGATTACTGCTATGCTGTGTATTCAAGGTGTTCTAGACTATAATTTGTAGCATGATCTGTTTCTAAACAGATGGTTCTCTAGACAGACCCACCCATTTGGTAATATTTTGCCACACTGATGCAACCCCACCATGTGTCTTTCACAACATTACCACAGAAGATTTATTATTTATAAAGTGGTGATGCTGGCATGGTGCCTGCCTTTACCACCCACTGCAAATGAGATGTAATCAAGTGAAGCTGCTTCTAGTCTTAGTTATTCCCACTCCACTACTTTGACAATCCTACTAAAAGCTTCCTACTCTTAATCCACCAAGCCTCTTCCTCTCATTCCTGTTCTGGAACATCTAAAGTTCTTGAAGAACCTCTACCCACTTTCCAGAACTCTGTCATCAAAATTTATCCCTACGCTGCTCCATCCAGGAGTAAAGATAAACTAGGGAATGGACCAGGAATAACGCAACTATCACTGACTGGAATCCGAGATAAATGACATGTGCAATTTCCTTAGAATGCATAACTTCTGCCACTTACTTTTCTTCTTGTTACGTAGGCCTGCCACTGGTACCTAGTGATAGTTACTGTCTGCCCCCATCCCCAGGTTATGTTGAGGGCTAATAAACATTGCAGATCCCTGATTAGCCTCAATATTAAATAAACAACATGTAGCCTCTTTGTTAAAGATATCACATGAAATTATTCATTAAGCCTTTATTTGGGCCTAATCTGACATGATATGCTACTGAAAGGGAGGATATATATTATAGATGTTGGTATTATAAATGTGAAGGAAATAAATAGTAGCTAAGCATTTCACCAAAATGCTAAAATGGTGGATTAACAAATAATTAACTCTTAGTTGTTTTATAGACTAGCAGTGCCAGCTACCCAGAATTCAATCACTACCCTTTGCTTTCTCTGGTCTATACCTCTTTTACATCTAAACTCTGGCCTCAGTTGAACAATGAAACTTGATGTTGTACCAAACCTTAGTTCTGTTTGACTAAGCTGCCATTGTTACTGGAAAGGGTGTGGGGCCAAAGGCCTGGTAGGGAGTGGGTTGAGCCCAGTGTGGGGAAGATTAGGTCCATCATATCCCTGGGTGGAGTGTCTGCTTTACTAGGGTTGGTTCTTGTTCTTAGAGCCTCCCCACCCCCTACCCCAGGCATTGGCAGGAGAGAAACAGGAAGGGAAGGGCTAAAATAAGCATGGTGGTGGTTGGATGCCTGCACTGGCAAGGCTACAGTCATTGTCTTGATAAATGCCCAGGGAGTCCAGAGTAGGAAGAAGCATTTATTTTCTTCAGGTGGCCTGCTAATTGCCAAACATGGGTGTTCTGTCTGGTGTAACATGCCCTAAGGAGTTGTGGCTGTTTCTAAGGATACTTTCTTACTGGTAAGATAAAATGTGTGTAACAATGGGGACAGATGGGCCAAAGAGGAAACACTAGCTATGACTGAAATTCATGGGTATCATACAACTGCCACATCATTCAATTTAATAAATACGTGTCTACTATGTCCCAGGCATTCATTAGTGAACAAAACGGACAAGAAACAAAAACTTTGCCCTTTTGGAGCTCAAAGTCCAGAGTAAGGGGAGAGATAAAATAGTTTAAGGGGATTTAGGAGTGCTGGGAGTGGTGATGGGTATTACAGTTTAAACAAGGAACATCATTATGGCCTCATCAAGAAGGTAAAAATTAACTGTGATCTCATTTTGGTATATATGTTATGGCTTAAAAGTGCAAAGAAGTCAAAAGCCTGATAGTATCTGCAGTTAGAGAATGTACAGGGAAATGGGCATTCTCTTGGTACAGCTCTTTTAGAGGGATATTTTATAGTAGTTATTAATATTTCATTCTCTAAAACTAAACATGCACACTTCCTTTGACATAAACATTCTACTTCTAGTAATGAGCCCTAAAGAAACAAAGCATGAGTGTATAAAAGATACAGGGATAAGAATGTTCATTAATGAATTGCATCAAATAGTAAAATGTTCAGCAATGCGTGAATCTAAATGTTTAGTAATATGTCAAAGGTTAAATTATAGAACAGCCACACAATGCAATACTGTGCCAGATTTTAAAATGATAGATTGTAAGGGCATATTTTAAGAGAAAGTATATTAAACTGCAGAAATAAAATTCTTACACTAATAGAAACCACACTTTTACTGCTTAGAGAATACAGTATCAATCATTTTTTGAAGTCTTGGTCTGGGTAATTTGAAAATAATCTGTTGCTTCCTTTCCCCCCATAGTTTCTTCAATTTGTAATTTCTCCTAGAGATAATGGTTTTAGATGGATGGTGCATTTCAAAGTTATGACAAATAAGCAAACTTGCCATAGCCATTTAAGCTGGATGTCTAAAATTAATCCAGAAGAATGTGGAGGGAAACCAAATATTTGCCTTGAAATATTTTACTAAACTGTAGGACTGAGAGTTGGAGACACCTAAGTGTAGGAAGGATTACAATAAATCATACACATGTTAATCATACAACTTGGACAAATTAAAGATCTCTAGGGTGATTTCGTTTGGTTAATAAAACAAATTATGGATGTGAGACTGAACAAGAACACGACAGCATGCTTCTGAACCTTGAGAATATATATGGTCCTCAAATTTTATGCTTGCAAAACCCCCAGAGATTTTGAAAAACTAGGTGGAAAAACTAGGTACCTCTTTATACACTGACAAATTGACATGTAAATTTGTTATAAGTTTAAATAGTTATAAAAGTTATAAGTTTAAAAATCACTCTTTTAAAAATACATCCAATATAATTTAAATATCAGCAATTTGATAGCTACCATCATCCATTAATTAAAAAAATGAATTTTTTGTCAGATATTTTATCTTTTTTCTCCCTAGTCTTCTATTTCCATTCCACTTAATTTTATTTTAATGTATTTTCATGCTTGAACATATTTTAAAAGTCACCGGGCTCCCTGGTGGTGTAGTGGCTAGGCTTCAGCACTCTCACTGTTGTGGCCTGGGTTCAATCCCTGCTCAGGGAATCAAGCAAAATAAATAAATATCACCCTACCATACTTCTTTTTTTTGCTACAAAAATGTTCACAAATTTAAATTAAAAACTTTTAAACTATTCTGGATTGAGTTACTCCAATTAGTGAAAAATTGATCAAGTAACACATTTTAATAAAATAATTACTGAACATAAAAAATAAAGCTAATGGCTACATATCTGTTAAAAAGGACAGAATTTGGATATAAATACTGGACAGTACAGACTGGAGTAGAAAAGATGCTCTTTGATGATCGAGTTACTCTTTCAGAATGGAAAGCAAATGTAATAAGCAGAATTTGGGATCATGTGTGCCTGTGCAAACATATTTTTTCTTTCCATAAACATACTACATGTCGAATGTGTCAGCCACAGCTAAATGAGGAGATACAGCCTTGACGTGTATATAGAGGCTTATTAATAAAACAAAACAGAAATCTGTAGGCAAGAAGGAATACTTCAGAATTCTTTGCTCATCCCTTTATACTCATTTTCTTTAAAGTTATCTTAAAGAATAATTTCAATGTCAAGAAATCTACTTTAGTTCCTTTACTTTAGCTTAGTGACTCTTAAATTTTAGTTTGCTTGAGTAACAGCAGTGTTTTAGTACAAAATCATGTATTTAACTATGTGGACATCTTAAGGAATTTCTGTAGAAATTTTGAAAATAACTTTTAAGAGATAACTTTGAAATTGAATGACCGATTTACCTATTGTATACCCTAATACATACATACATGAGGGCTGTCCGAAAAGTATCCAGCATTTTAATATAAAAAATAAAGGCATTTATGGCTGGATATTTTCTTGGACAGTCCTCATATTATTAGATTTAACAGACTAAAACCAGGTCTAGGAAAAGTTATCTTGTTCAATATCACATAGCTGGTAAGTGGAAAAATAGGATTTGAACTCGTGCCTGCCTGATTCCAAGGCCTGGCTCTTCTGTTTTATCTATGTTGCATCTGTAGGAATGGCTTAAAGACCCCAAAAGGATTTAGTGCGGTGCCTCACTGTAGGAATACATTTGAGATGTTAGATAAGAGTAGTGTGGTGCGTAGAAGCCAGTGAGGTTTATTAGAGTGGCATCTGACCTTCAATTTCTTTCAAATGGGCAGTTTTGAGGCCACTACCTTTGCAAAGGAGAATGAACATAAAATATGTGTCAAACAGTAATGCTCATGATAGAAATGTAGGTGCCGCATACTGACTAAAGCATTGCACCTTTTCCCCTCTTTAGTTACAGAACTGTGTCACAGACTAATGTATGGCTCTAACCAGTGTGTATGTTTTTTTCTCAGTCTCTCTCTCCTTAATTTGAGGATTCAGCATTCCAGTTGTCATATTTGGTACCACCCTGAAAGAAATCTGTCAGCAGGAAAAATTCTCTTTGTGGATTTCATTTATAACATTAATATTATTTTTAAAAGAAGATGTCACTGGAACTTTCAAATCTCAAGCTTTAAAAGCTTACAAGTTTTGTATCCCCCCACCCCCACCGATTAGCTTATATGAGAACATGAGACCAAGATCATGGGTTAAATAGCTGAACAGGACTTTTAGCTTTAGATTGTACCCTACTTTCATCTAGCCATCTGGAAAATGTAGGTTATAGTCAGAGGGGGCAGACAGAGAAGGGGGAAAGTCCAAATTCTGTTCCTGGTAAGCATGTACAAAGCATGTACATATGGAACAGAAAATTCAAAATGAAAACACTGGGTGCCAAAGCCAAGCCTTGGTTTCCAAAAATGCTCAGGACGGGATTTGGATGTTTTAAAAACAATCCTAGGTTATACTAATGTCTCCTTAGTCCATTTAAATCTTTGCTAGGTGCCCCAAGGAGCCATGCTTCTAGTCAGTGTTATCTCCATATGTGCCTACCACTCCTGACCACCCATTGGCTCTTCATCATTTTTAATGCTTCCATTAGTTTACCTAAAACTTACCAGCTTATCTTAATTGTGCAAATCCCCATTTTAAAGTTGAAATTAAATGCTTCAGAGTATTCTAGGATTCCAAGTATTTTAAATAAGTTGTGACAGTAAAATCCAATGTATGATTTAAAACAGAAGCTTATACTAGAATTTTTTCTTCATTTTTTTCTAATCAATCTATTTCATGTTTATACTTTAAATGGGGTACCAGGTTGTACTCTGGCTGTACTACAGCATGACCTTGAATTCTTAACCAATTGTAGGTTTGGTTTCTTCATAAAAAACATTTAGTATCTGTCCTGAGTTGCACAGTTCAAGTGAAAAGTAGATGTGAAAAGTGATTAGAAATATACTGTGGGGAGTTCCCTGATGGTGTAGTGGCTTAGGGCTTTGGCGCTGACGCTGTCAGCGCAGTGGCCTGGGTTCAATTCCCAGCCAGGGAACTACCCACATACTACAAAAAAAAAAAAAAAAAAAAAAAAAAAAAAAAAAAAAAAAAAAAAAAAAAAAAAAAAAAAAAAAAAATACTGTGACACTTATTATTCCAGGTCTAATTTTCATATCACTGTAACAAAGGACTTGTTCTAGATCTCCCTAAGTACCTTCAAATTCTAAAAATTCTTTGAATCCTCATCAACACCATGGTACCTATAAGACAGCATGATCTATTTAAAGGTGTTTTCTTTTAAAAATCTGTTTTACTTATTTATTTTTCAAGAGCATGTGCTGCCAAATTGTTCTTAAATATATATTTAAAAATATAATAAAGGAAACCTATTTCATAATGTAATCCAAAGGTTGAGAAAACCTTTGGATTTTTTTAAGTTGGCAACAAAAAGTAAAGAACTTTAAAACAGGGAGTTCCCTGATGGTGTAGTGGCTTAAGGCTTCAGCACTGGCGCTGTCAGCGCTGCGGCCAGGGTTTGATTCCCAGCCAGGAAACTACCCACATACCAAAAAGCAAAAAAAAAAAAAAAAAAAAAGAACTTTAAAATTGTAATCAGGTGAATAGAAGCTTGGTGGTGTATATAAGAATCTATCTTGAATTTCTGATCAAGGTGACAAGTGACTTGCTGCCTAACTAGACAAGTAAATGTACCTGAAATATGGCAGAAAGAAAACAATGCTAAAGTATTTTGAAATTCAGCCAAAGTACCAATCATGTTTTTATGTTAAGAGACAGAAGTCATAAACTGGGGCCCTTGGTTCTATCCAGTTAAATGTTTTGCTGGCTTACTAAATGTATTTGAACCAATGTTTAAAAACCAGGAGATTTCACATAGAGTCCAATTTTCAGCTCCTTTTGACAAAGCTGGCAAAATCAGGCCCATGCCCCCACATGACAAAATCTGGCTAGAGCTGGGAAGTGATGGCCCATTTAGATGAGCACAGGGAGTTCTCCAGTTTCCACTAGTGCCTATTGTTTCCCTTTCCCTTACCTGCCCAGCTACTACAGGCACTTGACTTTGCAACTTTAGTAAAATACAGAGACACTCTGACTTGCCAAACTGTCTTATTTTATCATCACCAGGTATTAAGAAGCAAAAATACAGTATCTGGGAACTGAGGGAGACACCAGAAGCAATCCTGTTTATGTAAAGGACAAGATATTTTTCTTCAGTGAATATTTAATAAGTTAGTTGTTTTTAAGTAAATTCAATCTGGCTAGTGCAGGTTGTGGATGGGGATAGCAGGGGAGGTAGGAAAAATGGGAAAAAATTTCTTTTGTCTTACTCAAGACTTGTCATTGACTAATAGATGAATTTTCAAATGCCTATTATTTCTGAATGTAAACTGACATAAGAAAAAGGTGCAAGATGGAGCCCAAAAAGAAAGTGCTTTTCAGCAGACACAAAGTAGTAATGTTCACTCTCACTTAAGTGGCTGCCCACATGCTAGCAGAGTGCCTAATTTGGATTGATAATGTTCATCTGGAGATGCCAAATAACGTCATATGACATGTAGTTGGGAACTATAATAGACTTTTGTTTTGCTAGCTGGTATCTGCTGGTAAAAAAAATGTTGCGACATGTTCAATTTGGCTAATTAATCCAGACTCATGAGAATAAAATGTGTGGTGTCTAGCTTCTGGTATTTGCCTAGGCCTAAGAACAGGAACTGTTCTTGGGTGAACCTGGATGATGCCACTGGTTTTCGAATGCTTAAGTAGCAGACACTACTATTAACTTAGTAGAATATGACACAACCTACTCACGCAAAAGACCTCTAATAATTTTTGCTATTTTAAAATTCAGTAATAGAAAATGGTCCTAAAAATGTTAGCTAGTAATCTTTAAAAAGGGTATTTGAAGAGTGTATAGCTATGTCAACAGTATGCAAGGAAAGGAAAATACTCTTTAAATAATTGTTACTTTTCTCACTGTTTCTAAAAACCCGATCACCTGCATCAATATTCTATGGACAATTATTTAAAATACAGATTTTTTTGAAGGCTTCCTCAGACTCTCTGAATCAGAATCTCTTAATTTTTAATTGTGACATTAAACTTGGAGAGCCACTGTCTTAGATTTATTCACTCACTCGATAAATATTTAATGCCTACTATGTGACCAAATTGGACTGCTTTAAGAAGTTAGTAACTACCATTAACTGACTACATACCATGTAAACTACACCAAGCTAAAGCACTTTATATATATTTAATTCATTCTGTTCAACAATCCTAGGAGGTTTTGTGGCTCCATTTAGTAAATGATAAATAGAATGAGTAAACTGTCCAAAAGCATAAGCCAGTAAATGGCAGTTCCTAAAACCCAGGTCTGATTCTAAAATCTGTGGTCTTAATTGGTACATTATTTTTCCTTGAACCTGGAGTCAACTTAAAATTGTTTCATAGTCCCACATGAGTAAATTTCTTTCCACACAAAAGAAAGGACGGATGGAATGCATTACTTAACTTTCAATATGATGGCTAAAAGCAGTCTATACCAATGTAAGAGTTTCTGCCCTCCCAGAGCACTTTCTTCTCCCTTAAGTGCATCATCTTCCTTTCACTTACCTTTCACAATAAAATATAAGCCTAGGACAGGAGGAATACATGAGTGTGGCATTTTGGGAACTTTCCTCTAGTGATAATGAAGTAAATTCTGCAAACACTTATCTATCCATTGGGCAGGGAATTTTCCTAATGTACTAAGTGTTAAGTATAATCTTGATGTTGCAATTTTTAATAGGCTCTGATGAATGCTACCAAAAAGTTATCATAAGAACACCAGGACCAATTAGGACTTGTGAGAGAATTTCAGGGAGAAAATAACATTGCCTAAATTGGAATGTGGCCAGATGGCCAGCAGTTGCCTTGGTATCTGCTTTGATAACATCAAGATTCATCTGTATATGAATTGCAGGGCCCACACATCTTTCATTAACAGTGCTCATGGTGCCATGAGTTGAAACTCATGAAACTATGCTGACATCAGTACACTTTGCTGTACATTATATTGCATCAGCTCCAAATGTAGGTAGAATAGGAGCAACATTTTATTAAAGGTCGGCAGTCTGTGTTGCCAGTCCAGGGTAACAACCCATACTCACAGACAGGATTAAATGCTAAGCTTTTCTTTGTAGGACACCATAGGATACATGTGCTGAGAAGTGGGATGGATTCAACTAACAATTTACAGCACACAGGTAGATATAGTTAACATTTGAAAAAACTTAATCATCACTGGAAAACTATGAATACTGTGTTCTTGTAAAAAATGTTAAATTGAATTTAATCAAGCCTCTAGACCAACTTCTGATTTACAAGAAATAAGAAAACGGGGACAAAGACCCTGGCCTCAACTCTTCAAAATGCCAATGTCATGAGGGAAAAAAAGGATGGGAGAACTATTCACGATTAAAGTTAAAGACTACATGATAAAATAGCCAAATACAATATGTAAACCTTGACTGGATCCTGATTTTTTTTTTTTTTTTTTTTTTTTTTGCCGGAGGGGCAGGGAAGGTAAAAGATATTCTTGGGTCAAATGAGAAAATGTAATGCAGCCTGGATTTTAAATATTACAGAATTACTAATTTCCTTAGTTGTGATAATGATGTGTTTTGCAGAACTTTATAATTCTTAGGAAATACATGTTGGAAACTTTAGGGTTCTCTGCTTAACAATGGTAGTCTGCAACCTATTTCCAAATGGTTCAATGACAATGAAAAAGTGTGTGAGAAGAAATGAAATAAATGTGGCAAAATGTTAACAACTGTTGGATCTAGGCGAAGGATATATAAATGTTTATTGTGTTTTCTCAACTTTTTTAATGTAGAAATATTTTTAAAATAAAAACATTTGGGGAAGAAATCATGTAAAGTCTTCAGAGGGAAAGCCTAAGAAAAGTTTGAGTAGGAACTATGCTGAATTGCTGATAAACTGAAGTTCCATAAAACTTTCTGGCAGTACCTTGGGCATCCAGGAAACACCCCAAAATTCAATCTTTCAGTAAGTACTTACCAAAATAATATGTGCGGGGTAAAATGACCGGCAGATGACTCTGGTACAAACCATTCTATTAATATTTAGGCATAAACACAAGAGTGAAGCTAAGAACATAAGCAGCTGTTATATAAAATAGTGGTTATCATTACGAGAAGTGCTAGGGAAGCTCTGAGGCAATTACTTCCTGCTGAGGAGACTCTGGAAACACATCTCCAAGGATATCTAGAACAGGGATACAGAACCACAAAAGCTTGGTTCTTCAGTGATTAACCTTGGAAAAAACAATAGTTCATTTTGGCTGGCGTATGAGTACTAAGGAAGTAGAAATTAAGAAGGTAGGTTTGCACCCTTGTTGACTGATTGGGTATAAACAGTTTTCAGTTACTTGAAAGTTCTGGTTTCTCCCTTCCTCCTCCCCCAAAGCTTTAGGCATCCAACCCGGTATTACCAAAATGCTGGCAGTTCTTGATTCCAGCCTACAGAAGGAACTACATGAGATAATTTGTAAAGAGCCAATATAAAAGTAACACTATTTTTACGAATATTCACCAGCATTAAATTATTTAATGAACAGCAGACATGCAGGATTAGGGCAGTATACCTTCATCCAGAACTGCAATCAGTGCTTACAAACCCTCAGAGAAAAAACAATGAAAAGGGACAAAATTCAGAATGTGAAGATAGGAGGTAGGGAAATAAGACTTTGAGGTGTTGCTGCGGTGGTTGAAGGTCATCCTTTTCTTTTATAGGTGGGAATGGAAAACTATTTCCTCAAGCTCCCGAATTTTCGGTTCTCCAAAGGTCAGGGGGTGAAAAGTACTTAACAGGAACTTGGCGGGGTGATTATCAGCTCCTACTTGTGGGAGTTAGGGGCACCGCCCCGCGGTCCGCGCCCAGGCCTCTCCCGTTTTGCCTGGCTGCAGCTGGGCGGGGGAGAAGGGGTGGTGGTGGCGGTCGAGTGGCCTCGCCCCACAGGGAGCCTCAGAGGGGCGGAGGAAGGGCGGGCCGCCGCTTGTCCAGCCCGGAAAGAAAACCTTCTTCCAGCGGAAGCAGCACTGAGCCCCGCTTGCCTCCTTGGCGCTCCGTCTCTAAGGGACTGTCCAGCCCAGGCCTGCGCCACGGGTCTAGGTCAAGGGATACTCACCCTACTTCGTGAGTCCAGTCGGAATGGACACTCTCTGGGGCACAAGGGGCGCAGACTATTCCCACCCTTCCGCCACAACCCAATCCCGAAGTGCCCAATGCAACTTCCGGGCAGGACAGGCATTTTCGGAGCCGTAACTCTTATCTACCTAAGTAAGTGACTAGACGTCCCAGCAAACTAAGAGTGTGAAAATATGCTCCCTCTTCTCCCCCAACCCAGGCAGATAGTCCTGAGTATGACTTAACTTGTCTAACATGGGATATCTGGTCATCTTTGGTCCCTATTTGGGCCTACTTACAGATGCTTTTCTTCCCAGACGGCTCAACTGTTGCCCAGGGCAACGGAGAGATTGGGCGAAGGGAAAACTACGTCACACTGGAGACAGGAAGGCGGAAAACTCCAGTTGCCATTATCAGTTATGGCTGCCTTAGCTTCAATGGCAACTTCCGACTGGTTGTCACTCTACCCAACTGGAGGGTTACTCTGTGACCCGCCTAGCCAGCGTCTCCCAGTGTACGGGAGAGAGTGGGTAGAGCAGGGGAGGAAAAGAAAAGGGCGGAGAGAGGGAAGCTGGCACCAATTCCTCACTCTGATTGGGTAGCGTCGCTGGCGCCAGGGCCTCTATCTGATTGGGCAGCGTCGATATC